>CM032392.1:12779440-12896503 GCA_019049475.1 Eueides isabella
TATATATATATATATATATATATATATATATATATATATATATATATATATATATATATATCGGGTATATACAAGTTTACGAAAGAAAGGAAGATACTCTAGATAACATATAACTCTTGATTTAAAGTAACAGGACAAATTATATGTAAGAAATAAAAAGCATATAAAAATTTTAAACTTTTTTACTGTAGTATTTTTCTCTTCCTACCGCCCATTTTTTACACACAGAAAAAAAAAAACAGGAATACAAAATAGTTATTGTATTAATGCAAGGTTTTAAGTAAAGGTGTGCGAATACCAATTGAATCGAATCGAATAATTTGAATTTACAAATTATCCGAAAAATTGGAATTATTTAAAAAGTTCGAGTTATCAGAAAGATTCAAATTATTAAAAGATTTGTTAGTAAATATATTACACTTTTTACGTAGTAATCGATCGAATCAAAATAACTACTAGAATCCCAATCTGATAATAACCTAAAGAATTCCATAACACAATTATAACTATCACTCGAAAAAAAGACGACCTATTTTTCTTTTTTAACAAAATAAAATATCAACGTATTATTGAAATCCGAGAATATGTTAGTAAACCCCCAAACCTATCGGATTGCAGTTTGTGATTGTTTATGTTGTCAAACCAAATGTCAAAATCAACAGATCGTTTATTGGCATGCACAAGCTGTTATTTTCATACAAATTTCAATCTCTACCCTCCCAAACCTAGATTGTTATCAAAGATTGAGAATGCAAGGTTTCGGTTAAATATTGGCAAGCTTTTCTCAAAAAATGGATTATTAATTAATCTATGGTTGCAGTTTATGGATTGAGATTGATTATTGGCATCGGGCATAAGGTAACTTCATATTAATGAAGCTAACTTTAAATGACTGTGAGTATGTCAGTTAAGAAGAAAAATACTACCAGTACAAAGGAACTATTTGTGAACAATTTTGTGTGTTGTTTTGTGTTAGTTGTGTAAGTGATTAATTGTTATTCGGGTATGTCAATTACGTCATCAATACAAATAATATTTATAAAACGCCACAATATACCATACCATATTTATAAATAGAGAATATTCATTTGCCCAATAATTAATGTTAATGATTCAACGATTTCAATTATTCACTCAGTCTAACCTATTTTTGATAGTCTATTACAATACAATTTATTTTTGATTTTAAATTTTATTCGAGTTTTTATTTATAATGAAATTTTTGAGTTTCTTGAAAAAATCAGCAGCGAGAAATAAGTTTACAAAATAAAAAAAAAAGAAGTTTCGCTAAAAATGACATATTATTAACTTAACTGTTCAGAGTTTATAGGTCCCCATCACGATCATCTTTATTAGTGGGGAAAAAAAAGTAAATATCCTCGATTGTCAACAATGGCAAGAAGATATTTGGCTCCACCCTGCACTTCTGCCGAGAGTGAAGTGACTTCTCTAAACAGCTGTAGATGTCACGGATAAACTTACATCATTATCTCCCGATTCAGTGTCTTGTTATTTATTATTCTTACACAATAATGTGTAGTTATATGTAGTATAATACATTTTGATATCTGATTGAACATCTAAATTATGTAAACATTTAAATTAAGTAACATTTAAATTAAGTAAAACTGTAAATGATCTAAAAAATTTCTTTTTTTATATTTCAAATGAAAATATTATTAGTTGTTTTAAAAGTATCCAAAATGTCTAATATGTCTAAAAATGTTATATAATGAATAGTTCAAAAATCCAAAAAAAAAAAATCGAAAAGTATTTAAATAATTGCCAATTAGTTCGAAAATTCGGAATCATTTTTCAATTCCCAAATTATTTGTAAATTTTAGAATTATTCTAAAATTAACAATTAATTCGGAAATTTTCGAATAGTTCAAATTGTTCGAATAGTTCGTACTTTCGAATTAATCGATTCAAATTTCAAATTATATTTGATTCGATACGAATAATTCGTAAATTCGAATTATTCGCACACCCCTAGTTTCAAGTTTTATTTATTTAACTCAACGTATCGTAAGCATACATCCAACATGAAGCAAAGCAGAAAGAGGGAATGTAATGAATCAAATACTTCATTCCCCACTTTCCATTCTATTTTCGAGACATCGTGTATTGAGTGCCTTAACTCAATGTCAACAATTCATTTAATTGAACTGGATTCGATCCGACAGCCGTCTTCGTCATAATGTATTAACTTTTTACTCAAGTGCTTAAGACTAAGCATCGTTTATTGTTTCTTTGATTTTTTGTTATATATAATCGTACAATATATATCCTATTATCAACTAAAGGCGACAATTTATAAGGATTATCCTATTCACATTCTCCGTTATATGGTTTCATGAAATATTATCGAATGGTATGAAGAATAAGTAATTGTAAAAATAATTTATCTAGCATTTATTCTTAAAGGAATACATTATAAATTTGGTCCTTCCAGCCGCATTAATTGAACGTACAAATTTACAGTTACACAAAAATGTCTTCAGAATTAGTTCATTTCACACTTGTTTTACTACACAAGAACAACAACTTGGCACTTGGAAAGGCCTCTCAACAGGTTCTTTCCTTTCATTCAATGAAATCATTGTTCTTAGCATATACTTCTGTATACATCTCGACTCGTAGCCAGGTGGGAAAAATGCGATGGATGAACAAGCCGAATTTGTGTTCCTGTAAGTAATAATATTAAAGGTTATTTTATCTGAGCTATTCCGACTTATAAAAAATCCTACTCAACTAATACTATCCGACTAATTAAAAATACTTCTGAATTAAAATTTTGACTGACCAACCGTCATTGCGTACAACTATCAGCTAACAGAAGAAACTTGGGAACATAATGTTAAGACACTCTGATTCGTCCTCCATTTTCCGCCGAATTTGAAACATTGCGTTTTGAGTGTTAGATACACAGTATCTGTGATACTGCATGCCATGCCACTACATGCTAAAAGCAAGAGGATTATGTATGGAGAGGTCGATGACAGTGGACGAGGCGAAAGAGGTATGCCGAAAGAGTAGCTTTTGGTGCTCCGTTCCCTCTGTTTTCCCCCGCTAGGCATATAGAGTAAAGCTAAGGTAAGTTAAGTTTTGAGTGGCGGAACTTAACGCCGAGCTTTGCCTTAATTAGTAGAGCGCAGAAAATGAAAATATTATATATTACATTTCCCTTCTCTTGGAGTACAGAAAAAAATGAAGCTATTTGATTTTCAATGCAATAAAATCTTCGCAAAAGTAAAACCTTCTAGGATACTTCCAGTGGACATACATTTATGATATTTGGCACAAAGTAAAAACTTGCAAAACATAACATCTGAAATGAGATCCGAAAATACTAAACGTATTACATGAAACACCTTTAACGGGTGGTAAGTTATAGTTGTAGATAATTTTATACAAAATGCATGGATGCCAGTGAACTCAAAAGTGTCCACTTTATTCGCCACATAATCCAAATGCGAGTGTTTTCCGTAGTAATTATATTATAATTGTAGTCTGCAATTATTTAATTTTGGCAAAAGTGTAAAATTTCAATAGACAAAAAGGTATTGATAACTATTAAAAACTTATCATTGTACTTCGTTTCATAAAAATGGCACGCATATATCTGCAAAATTAAGTTTTTTAATGATTATCGATAGTTTTTCCAGTTAGCATTTAATCATGAAATTGGACAAACGTCTAGGTTTAGGCTCGACTCGCACTTGATAGCTTTCTTAAAGTAATAAGTCCAGTCTGATTGTCAATATTGACCACTTCAGCATAAAAATAATATTTACTCACTGACAAATTTCGACGCGAAACGTTTGTTGCGGATTCTGTTTGTCATTCACAATGACTCTCCATTCGCTGTTTATGTCTTTAGCGGCTTGCGGAGCGTAGAGCTGAAATTAAGAACGTAAGTACTTCCAATTATTTATTATTTTAACTCGTTAAATTCAAACAAAAATTCGGAATTAGTTATATCTGCCTTACATATGAAATAGTATAATAATAATGTCTTTGGTTTTCACGATTGTTATACATTTTAAATGAAACACTTTTAAACGGATCAATCGCGTATATTGAATGGTAAACATTTTTGGAAAACCCGACGTTTCGAACACTTTGCAGTAGTCCGTGACCACGGAATACTGTAAAGTGTTCAATATACGCGTGGGAATCAATATACGCGATTAATCGCGATTAAAAGTTTAAAAGTGTTTCATTTAAAATAGTATAATGTTTGAAAACTAAAGTCATTTTATCAAACCGTTAATCAGCACTGCGATCAAACCGTTAATCAGCACTGCGGTCAAATATTTAATAAATAGAAAAACAGTTTCTTTTTTGTATATTTAATGTTGTATTCATATATTTCTGCCTAATTCATTTTTTTATGTAATTTTAATGTACTATTTTAAGGATAAATTTTCAATTTAATTATCATTGGATTATTGGACATTAATTACTATTAATTCAATTATTACAAAGGTATAAATGATGAGAACATTTTTAATGACAAATTGTGGCTAAATAAAATTAATATAAACCTCACATAAGTTCACACTGTATTCCGCACATGGCAGGATAGGCAGGGGAACTTGGGAACCTAGTGTTAAGACACTCCGTTCCACTTCCGTCTCCCACTTTCCGCCGAATTTGAGGCATTATATGTTGAGTGGCGGTGCTGAATTCCGCGCTTTGCCTTGTAATCAGAGTGAAGAAATGACAACATTAAATATTTATATTGAAAATATAAAATATTTCATTTCGTCAGGAGGGGATCGAACCCATAACCTGTCATTTACAGTCACGCGCTTGTGCCGCCGCGCCATGACAGGCCTCAAGTGCTACATAAGTTGTTAGGGATCATTTTTAAAGATTTTTTTTTCTGCTCTCTGTGCCCTGCATGTGGGAGGTGTGCCTACCCGGTAGGCACAACTACACTAATATCAAAGCACTCTATCTCAAATAACTGTCCGAAAAAAAATTGCTTGCAAGAGCCTGAATTAACTTCCGTGTTTTTATTATTACTAGACCAAGAAAATAAAAATATTTTGACTATTTTTAAGTGTTGTTCCACACTTAGGAAAAAAATATTAACTTTGAAACCGCGTAAAAATTTGAGTGTAAAGAGAGCTTAGACGGTTTTCAAGCGGCGCAGATTTAAATATCGCTACGTACAAATTACTATGAATTTTAAAATTAGTACAAGATATTTTATAGCAAAAAACGCGGCGTTGAGTCATCACGACACTCAACACGCAATGCCTCAAATTAGGCGGAAAGTAGCGAACGAAAGTGGAAAGGAGTAACTTAACACTAGATTCCCAAGTTCCCTCTGCCTACCCTGCCACGTGTGGGATACAGCGTGAAGCTGAGATAGAGTTTTTAAAATTAGAAATGAAAATAACTTATAATGTATGTAACTACATATTATATGTTGAGTTTGACCATATGTATATATATATATACTATTCCGTACCAAAGGTTGTAAAGGTTAGAGATATTTCGTAGCAAGTGCAGTGTTTGTATGTTTTTTATATTATATTTTTTTTGCGTGCAATAAGGTATGTTCTTCTCCAATTTATTCCCTCCATCGAGTAGGAATCAATCTACAGCGACTTAATAATGTACATTTTAGATTGGTCGTCCTGTTGTGGCGCAGCGGCACAAACGTGTGACAATAACCGATGGGTTGTGGGTTCGATCCCCACTCGAGGAAATGAAATATTTAATATTTTCAATTTAAATATTTAATATTTCATTTCTTCGCTCTGGTACAAGGTAAAACTCGGCGTTGAGTTCCACCACTCAACATGCATGCCTCAAACTCGGCGGAAAGTGGAACGGAGTGTGTGAACACTAGGTTCCCAAGTTCCCGCACATGGCAGGGTAGGCAGAGGCACAACATCGTGAAGCTGAAGGAATTTTAGATTTTTTTTAATATTACCCTTTGTGCTGATGTACAGAGTTCGATGCTTTCATCTTCAGGGCCGATCCTTTCAGCGATTTGTGGAACTTCTAGCACATCTTTGTTGAATTTCGTTAAATTTTTATTTGACATCTGAAATATTTTTTTTATTCTCAATAAATAAATAATGTAGTGTGTGTTACATAGAGTATTTGGGATACAATTTGGGGACAAAAAGTGTTTTAGTTACACTATGTTTATTATAGTTAAGTTTCTATAGTATTTATATTTAGCAATTGTTGATGTAAAATAGTTAAATTCAAATACATTGTCAGTAAGCCTTAAGGGACCTTGTGTAGGACAAATGCAAATGACTGAAATAAGTTGTACTCCAGTGTATGACTGGCCAGAATGCCAAAGGCGTTTACAAAGGTTTTCATACGTATCCTATTTTTTTTTTAATAAGTGAGTACTGACTTACATCTGACAACAATTTGGCCACTAGTTCTTTTGGATAATTGGGAACATCATCACAGATACCGATACGCATGCAGTCATCTGAAATTATCAGATTATTATCTTCTCTTTCATTGCTGGATTTTGAAGACCACTCCGGGAATATGAAAGAAGCAAAATCCGCTGAAAAAATTTCACCAATTAATTATTTAACATATTTTTCCTAAAAATAAAAGTATATGGCATAATCTGGGGCAGTTCAAATCCCACTAGTTATTTTTTTAACTTTCGACACAAAAAAAGTGGTTTTATTAATTTGACTTATCTTTTTGTTTGTAGCATGAGCTACGGTTACGGCTCCTGAATGATGAACCGATTTAGGTTCGTCTATTCTAAAACGAAAGCCTTGTTCGTCTTGGTGGTTCTTAGCTATGTTTTATGTAAATTAAATAAATATTTTAAGATCTACAAGCACTTAACTTATATGAGGTACTGATTTTATGGTTGCCCCAACCAGGATACCGTAGGATTTTTTTAATTTGAATTTATTTACCTTTTTTAAAAGAACTTTTTTCTTTTCTAAATGCTGCAAAATGTTTATAATATTTTGCACGTATTAACTTTCTTTTACGTTAGATTTGTTATTAAGATATTGTCATTTGACTATGATTTCTAGATGCTCAAAGAAAGTTAATATATCATATGTCAAATCTCTACATGTGGCCGTTGTGGCGTAGCAATAAAACATCTAATTGTAATCGCGATATTAGTAGGTTCAATTTCCTATTGGGAAATGCAATTGTATGTAAGCATGTGTATATGGACGAACAAGCGATTTTTTCTGTTTAGATAAACATATTAGTAACTAATTTAGATAAAATAGCAGAAAATAGAGACTGGAAATGAAGTGGTGATTAGAAACTATATGTAGAAACTATATGAAGTTTTATGTAATAATTAACGCAAACGGAGAATACGCTATGCCATGTAAAACTCCATAATTATCCGAGATGACGTTTTCCTCATGATTGTAAATCAAGATTTTATCTCTTTAAATAAACTATAAGTAGGATGATAATTCTTGTACATAGAACATCGCCTTATATTACATATTTATGTGACCTTCATAAATATGGCCATGAATAATTACTTTATTTTATTAAAGTATTGTTTGTATAGTTTACCTACCGGTGTAAAGATAATTTTCAACAATAACTGTTGCTTAAACTACTTTTTAACTGTTAACTATAGAAATACACGTATATGTTTTTTTTTTGAGGCCTGTCGTGGCGCAGCGGCACAAGCGTGTGACTGTAACCGACAGGTTTTGGGTTCGATCCCCAGACGAGGAAATGAAATATTTAATTTTTTCAATTTAAATATTTAATGTTTCATTTTCTTCGCTCTGGTAATAAGGCAAAGCGCGGCGTTGAGTTCCGCCACTCAACACGCAATGCCTCAAATTCGGCGGAAAGTGGGGAATGGAAGTGGAACGGAGTGTCTTAACACTAGGTTCCCGGGTTCCCTCTGCCTACCCTGCCTCGTGCGGGATACACGTATAAGTATTTATTTTTATTAACTACTATAATTACTAATTATAATATAGAGACAGTCGTAACGTAACGACACATCGTCTGATTTTAAAATTGACATTTTTGGCTTCGATTCCAATCAGGAGAATGAATATATGCGGGATACAGTGTGAAGCTTATTTAATTTATTTTATTAATTTTAATATATTATATATTAAAATTAATAAACTTAGTAAGATTTTTTCTCAATAGATCAATCAATATATAACATACTGACATGCTATATATTGATTGATCAATTGAAAAAAACAATGTTCACTATAACATTGGAGAAGTGTTTAACCGGCACTCCCAAAGCATTCTCATCTCAAAGCATTTCACGCGCTATCACGCACATAGCAGGGTAGGGGGCGGGGTTAAGCTCATATTACCAAAGTGAGAAATTAAAATAATTATTTCATGAGAATTATACCCACAACGTAATTAAACGTCGAATTAACAGTAGCACCCGTCCTGTGTCAAGACAAGTCTCGAGACTCAGAATTAACTAATTTTTTCTTTGACGACATGGTTATAATAAGAAACGCTGTGTTTTTTATATTTTAAATATATATTAATTGACTCCTGATACGTTCTACAAAGCGCTGCGCAATACTTAGTGGATTTAAATAAAACCTAACTATATAGGGTGAAAATAAATTCTAAGCTAAAGATTTGGCACTTTTAAAATAGTAATATGTCATTTGATATAAGATCATTGCTATAAAAGACAGCAGATTATATAATGAGCCTTATGTACATGATATGTGTAATCGTACCTTATACTAAAAAAATATGTCATTTAATTTAATTTTATAGGATTATTACGTATTAATAGACACGAAATTAGAATTCCGATTGATCTATAAACCTTATTTTAACCTGTGATCACCTAAATCATGTACCTTGTTTTGTTAAATGTTGCTCTCTATATTTAATACAGACAAAATAAATACGCAATCAATTATGAAAGTTAGTTGTGAATCCCTGTATGTGAAAACTAATTGATTTTAATACTATAGAATTCTGTTAATACTATAGAAGTCTGTTATTAATAGAAATTACCTTACGATAGTTACTGTCCATTGTATAGATTATGCTTTATATTAATGGAATTTAGTTTTTACGAGAAATAATGAAAATTTAATTATTGTTAGTGGAACAAACTACGCACCTTTTTTATAGACAAAAGGGTTCACAAATCTATTCAGGATTTTGTACGAACCATTCGGCTTGAGATTAGCGTCGCGGTCTCCTTCCCGCACTGAACGAGCCTCGGCTACTTCAACCCCATGCGACGACGCCTGAAATTGTTAACATTGTTTTAAATTTAATTATATCAATAAAACTTCAATATTTATCGGTTTAATTGACATGGGCAATTAAATTTCCTGAGAAAAAAATATTTTTATTTCTTCACGACAGAGCTCGATGTAGAGTTGCGTCACTCAACACGTAAAGTTTCTAAAATTAGGCGAAAAGTAGAGAACTGAATGACTTGACATTAGATAGAGCCTACTCTGTATATGTATATGTCGCTTATTAGGCGAAATTAGATGCACTCGTATAAATATTTAAATTCATAATATTTTAATATTAGTTATTCAATACCAGAAATCACTCAGTGAAGACTCTAAAAAAATGTTGTACATGTTGAAAAGCCTTGCGGTTACTGACGGTTATAACTTATTATACATCAATATAGCACATACCTACTTTCTATTAAAATTAATTAATAATAATTTCCCAAGAAATAAATCACACCAGCGACATCGAATCTAAGTGAATTTGAGATGTATTTAATTTAGGAGTTAAAAAAATAAACCAGAGGATTTTAAGTTAATGTCCATCCTTGTTTTTTTGTACTTAAATTTGTATTTGCCTTTAATTTATATTTGCCTTTATACAGCCCCAAATGACAAAATACGACTTTAAAATACAACAATGGTTATGGACTCCAATATTATACTTAACCTTGACATTGAGTCTCGTGAAACAAAATCGAAGATTCTTTTATATGATTAAAAATCTGAGAACGGCCTACCTCTTACTTCTCTTTTTCTTGTTACTAATTTCCTTAAGGACACATAAGAATATACAAGAAAATATCACATGAACAATGTAAAACTGGCAGTAACGCTTTACCTTATGATAATAAACAATTGCGATAATAACTCATAATCAACCAACCGTTGCAGAGGTCTATGACGACCTTGCAGCTAAATGCTAACAGTAATTCCCCTTATACTGGTTCGTGTTCGATAGTCGCTAGCGAGAGAGTCAATGTTTGGACATTGTTTAAACCTTTTAGCGACTTTTATGTATCTATTCCAGTAATAGTATATTTACTTAATATATTATCAATTTCATTATTTAACTATACAATATGGCCTAGAGATTAATTTGAATGGAAAACATGTAATATTTTTTTTTCTAACAATAAATATAAAAATACAAATATGGACAATGTTTATACGAAATACTGAATACTGTAATAAATCCCATAAATCGATCGAATCAATTTAGATTGTTTTTTTGTACTTATAAAAAAAATGTTATATTATAATTTTAAGATAAGTACATATATGATATATTTCATTTCATCGAGTGGGGATCATACCCACAACTTGTCGCGTTTACTATCACGATGAGCCTTATATGAATACGTATGTCTTAATTTTAACTTTACATTGTATTCAGCACCGTGGAATATAGTGTTAAGACACTCCGTTTACATTAAGTCACTTCCATTTACCAACTTCCACCGGATTTCGGAGGCATTATCGAGTGGCGGGGCTTAACGCCGCGGTTCGCTTCGTTACTAGAGCGAGAAAATGTAAATATTATTACATTTCTTTTCCTCTAGTGGGAACCGAACCCACAACCAGTCACGTTTACAATCGCACGCTTGTGTCCGTGTGACACGACATGCAAATTAAGTACGTAGCCCTACTTAATCAAATTAAGATGATGACAATAGTTTTTGTCGTTCTAATGAAAAAAAACAATGACGCCATTTTGACGCAATTGTTTGACGTAATGATTGTTTTCATTGTCGTTTGGATTTCCAGCCGGCATGAAATATAAAAAATTGAAAACACATAAATATACAAACTACAGCTACTACTATCTACTAATAAATACTAAGTGCACTTTGATGATTATTTGAAGCATTGCTTGTTGAGTGGCGAAACGTACAGTTTTAAGATCTACCAGTCAACAAGGAATGCCTTAAATTCGAAAAAGTTAGGAACAGAACGGAGTGTCTCAATGGTAGGTTCCCAAGTTCCCTCCGCCCTACAGTGTGCGAGATACACCATGAAGCTAAAACAAAAAAGTGGGGTTGGCATACTTAACCCCTTGCGATGACGGTGACAAGCTTGCGCCCTTGCGCCATGACAGGCCTCAATCAAGTTAATGAATATGCTATGGTTAAATAAAAAATATATTAACTTTTTTATGTTCTTATCATTGTCACAATCTTATGTTAGTATTTAAAATACTGTGATTATAATTTTTCCTGTTTGGATAAATCTGGTATCGCCCAGTGAGTAGACAGCGTGGGTTTTTTTTAGTTCATACATAATACATATGTACACGTAAAATATATAATGAACAGCACGTATTCCTAATGGATCGTGATTCAAATTCAAATAATATTTGTTTTAGCAAACTGGACTGAATGTATTTTTTTTAAATAGTTTTGATGGGTATTCTTATTTATTATTTTCTAAACGTTTTTGCTTAGTTTATTCCGTACATGGCAAAGTAGTTATAGGGAATTACCTAAACCTAGTGTTAAGACACTCCGTTCCATTCCGCCGAATTCGAGGCACTCCGTGTTGAGTGGCGTAACTCACAAGAGCGAAGACATGAGAATATTAAATATTTAAATATTAAATATTTCTTTTCCTCGATTTCCCATCGATCTGCCCCATTTACTGTCGCAGGTTTGTGTACCTTCGCTACGACAGGCTCTTACCAATATGCCAAATACAACCGACTTCTTATTTTTATGGTCTTTATGAGAGTTTATAATTTTTTAATAGTTTGAAAACAAAGAACAATAAAAATACAATCAATGATTAATATACACTGATATAACAAGATTTCATAAATATATAGTATATGTAGTTGAAAAGCGTTCCATATGATTATTAACGGAAAAACCTTTCAATTTATCTAGTCTCTAAAGTGATATAGGTCAATATAAACAAAAATATTATCTAATACATATTAACAAGTACATAGTAACAGCCTTAAATGATAAAAATAATTTGTATTTTTTTTTTTTACAATATATGGAATAAATATTTGTTATTTTGCTTCTTTGTTCTGCTCATGGCAGAAGGAACTTGATGTTAGAGGAACAAGAAAGAGGGAACCTAATGTTTAGACACTCCGTTCCGTTTCTCACTTTCTGCTGAATATGAGGCCAAGTGTGATGAGAGGCGGAATTCAATGCCGCGCTTAATCTAGCCACCAGAGCGAAGAAATTAAACTATTAAATATTTTATTTCCTCAAAAAGGCACACTTGTGCCGCTATGGTATTTATTGTATATATATTGTTTACCTATAGTATAGTTTTACCTACACGATATTTAAATGCCCAACCACAAACATTGACTCCCGTATGGCACATATATAAATAATATGTAAGTATTGCTTTAAAGTAGCATCCTATGTACCTTTCAATTAAAGAAAGTAGAGAACAAAGAAACTTATTTCAAGAAGTTAAAAACAGTAGGTTGATAAATAAAAACAAATACACGTATGTACATTTTTAAGATTTATGATATTGATATGGACGTCAAAGGTTATATGAACGTCATCGTAAGATAACATTTAACAAAGAATTAGTTTATAATTATGTTAGGAACTACTCGTATTAAAAAATATGTTTCATGTCGAAATGTGTACAAAATTATATTATATATTGTTTTTCTATTTTCAAGCCTGATGCTGTATCCCAGTGACGCAGAAGGAACTTGGGAACATAGTGTTTAGAAATCCCGTTTTTTAAGGAACTCAATGCCGCGCTTTGCCTTGTGACCAGTCTAAGAAATAAAGAAATAAAAAAGCTTCACGCTGTATCCCGCACATGACAGAGTAGGCAGAGGGATCTTGGAAACCTAGTGGTAAGACACTCCGTTCCACTTCCGTTCCTCATTTTACGCTGAGGCATTGTGTGTTGAGTGGCGGAACGCAACGCCGCGATTTGCCTTGTTCCCAGAGCGAATAAATGAAGATATTAAATAATTAATTAGTAAATATTTAATATTTCATTTTCTCAAGTAAGGATCGAATCCAAACCTATCGTTTACAGTCACACGCTTGTGCCGCTGCGCCACAACAGGCCTCTAATTTACCTCCTTGGGCTATGATGTGAAATATTGTTGTAATATAAATAAAATTATATGGAACATAATCAATTCTGAAACTGGAAAATCTAAGGCACTGTAACAAATTTGAAATAAAAAACAAGATTAGTCTAACCGGGTCGGTCTAAATTTAAATCAGTCCACTCAATAGACACTTATAAGTATTATATCAAGAAAACATCAGCCCTATGGGGTATCTCTGTCAAATTCATTAGTTATACAATTCACGCTATTTCCTTACCTCGCATAAAGATTGTAGTGTTTCCTGATAAAAAAAATAGTAAATGACTTTACTATTTTTTTATCACTTATATTACCTATAATAAGATTCCAACAATTTTTTATCTGTATCTATATATACTATCTTAATATAGTAAAATATTTAAAAGAAATATAACTGCAAATCATAAACAAAAAATATAACTAAATTAAATAATATGATGTGTAACAAACAGTACGACATTATTATAGCTCGCTAAACCATATACGGCCTCTGTATATCTCAATATAATGTTAATATCTCATATATATCATATGGAAAACATCTTAAGAGTATAGAGGCCTGGGATGGATAACAGTTGATAAACATATCAACTGTAATCCATCCCAGGCCTCTATATGACTTAACTAATAGTCGTGTAGCTAAACTATTATACGGCATTAGAGGACGGGCATTCAACCTTCTGATTTGTAAATATGGCATAATGTGTCAGGGTATACAGGCACGCGATTGTTAAGAAATGTCCTGGGCCAACCAGATATGCTGATTAATGATCCAGGTAATACACAGAGGTATACATTGATATTTCTCTTTTTAATATAATAAATAATTTAGCATATTTAATTAAAAACTGGATGTACAGTTTGTTGGTTGGAATGCTACGATGGTTTCAAAGATTTTTGATTTGAATTTTTATTTCTAAATATTTCTTATCTTAGTAAGATACACTTTGAACACTAATAATATCACGGTACCCTCCATTTTCCTTCATTAAGTGGTTCTTTCATTAAATTGCTCCTCATTAACTTAACTTCAATATTATTTTACAAATAGAGTTTTAAGTATATAACCATTCGAAGAGAAGAACGAGTCATAAAAAAATCATTAATTATTAAATTATAGTGGAAATAAAACATAAATAAATTAATATACATAAAATAACTTCAACTCCAAAATTGGTATGTCATTGTAAACAAAGTAAATGCTGCTGCTCATTATAACTAGTTCACCTCGAACCCTTGCAAAACACACATATACAAAATTTTATATATTTACATGCTTATATATGTAAGTTTATGATAATGACTAATACCTACTATATAAAATAAATATTGTTTAATTAAACCAATGTATACGCAAATGATATGGGTATCGAAAGAAAGTCACTTTTACTTTCGCACAGTGTCACTTTAGAAAGTGATTGTGGAAATTCACCTTAATTATTTTATTTAACTATTATTGTTAATAATTTAGTTAAAAATACAATAAATAATATTGTAAAATAATGAGATAACTAGCTAAATAGGTTTTAGGTTAATATTTAACATTCGTTATTTTCCTTTCTTTGTGATTCTAATTTAAAACAATATTCTTTGTATACAATCTAATCTGTCCCAAATAATCGAATGAACGATAGAGTCAGTATAAATAAACCTGTACACATAAATTATACGATATGTAAATTGCAATAAACTGTATATAGAAAAATATTTAAAATAATAATTCAAAACCTGTTAGCGTTTGTTGATTTTTCACACACGATAACAATTTGTTCTGCCTTTTAAAGAACTCTATATAGCGCTCCTTTTCATATTATTAACAACTAAAAACACTTATTACATGTATGTATATTATACCAAATATTATCATTTCTTATACCGCTATATTAAACAGGAAATAGGGTCTATAAAAGGACTTCCTCCCGCAATGAAGGTGCAATATATTTTATTAACTCAAAGAATATATAGAATACTATCTTACTTTAAATGTACTAACCAGGGAAACCAATACGATGCACATCACTATCCAGGCCATATTTGAACTACAACATGTTCTTTTTCATACACTGCATTTATATTGTTTAACACTGTATCATTTTTATCACACACACGTAATTTTCATCGATAACTCAGTCGACTCTTACTGTGTCTGAGTGACGACTGGCGAGGGCAAGACGCTGAGTGGCTAACTGACCAGTGATCACTTTTGCTTTGCATTTGTGATTATCGTTTCCATAAACGAGTAATTTTCGTTCACATAAGTCATTTATAATAGATAATTAATTGATTACATTATGTAAATAATATACGTAGTGATTTATTCGATGTTATTTTTAAATTATTAAGTAATTTATAGCTAACGATCAAAACTTTAATGAAACAATTAACTTCTGCTAATTTCTTCTTTATCGATAACTATATTCAAATACGTCATTATTAAATAAAAAAAATATCGTCATCATTATTACATTAAATTTAAATAAATATTTTTTTACCTATTTAATGACAGTTAAACGATAATAGATGACTCTGAGTGTAAGTGGGTTTTAAACGTAAATTCGTATAAATTATAAACTCAAGGTCTATAAAATGCATACGTTGATGTAACATACAGTTTTCTTGTTTAGTATTTTATTAAACGTATTGAGCATCGGTATTATTAAATATTTCACATTAATAATAATATTATAATGATAAATACTCAATAATAATACTTGTTGTACACCCAATGATTAGTGTAAACTACAACACAGAAAACCAAATGTACAAAAGGCGGCCTTATCGCTGTAGTACCGATCTCTGCCAGGATCCGTAGGGCAAAGGAATCGCTTTTTTTTAATTTGTATCTTTGCTTATGTTCCGCTCAATTTATATAATATTGAATATTGAGTGACAGTAAAAATATTTTTACATAATTCTGAACATTTTTATTATGTACTTACTAGTGGGTCCGCGCGGCTTCGCCTGGGTAACTACATGATTATTTATTTAATATTTGGCCCAGGCAGCGCTCATGTTTCGTGATCAGTATTTCCAGACGCGTGCATAACGAATTCAAGGGACCTGAACTTTTCGGACTTAGCAACTGATTCTATATGAATTATTCTCGAGTGCACTGGCTTGTGGAAGGCAAACCATGTAATGAGTTTTCGACATATTCAGTTTAAGACAGCTGTTTTCCAGCGTACCCTTTCGGTGGGTTAAAGAATAAATATGTTTTAAAATAAGTGTATAAATTACGGAGAAATTGTTGGATAAACGTATAGTTAACGGAAAATTATACAATTAACGAATAACGTTAATGTAGCACCTAAAATAATGTACCGAGTCACTTTTGTTCTGCCAAATCGTAAGTTCCATAACCCCGTAGGTACAGTTAATTCTCCAAAATATTATTAAATATCCTTATTAGTAATAATTTATGTTATTAAATCACTAATATAATAAGAAAACACTAATTTCATTAAATTATTAATTTATAATAATGATATTTAATATTCATAACGAACATTTTTTTTACATTTCCTTTAAATAATAAACTATAAAATATGTAAAAAAAATTTGTAATAGTACCTACATTTTGAACCGTGTAGTAATATTATTAATTTTATTGTTGTTTAATCTAACGAAGTGTTACAAACCATTTTTTTTACTATAAAGCATGCTGTATTCACTTTAATAGATGGTGCATTTAGTCATTAAGTTTTTTTATTGTATTATTTTTGTTTTTGTTATTTTGTAATGTTACATCACTAGTGGATCTTATAAATAAATAAATAAAAATAAAAATAAATTAATACAATTGAATTAACCACGAGACCAAATTTTGTATGACGTTACGTTCCAATAAGATAATATTTGAGTTCCAAATTGCATGAATGTACATCGTCGCATCACTTCAGGGTTGCTATATATATGTATATGTGTTATATTATTTTAACTCTTAATATGTTTTAAATATTTTCACGATAGATGAATCTATAGGTAATTGTGGGTTTTATATATTTAATTGACAAAAAAAAACTAAAGTACAAAATTGATATTTATTTATACAGAATTAAAATTATTTTTTGATTTTATAAGAGATTTATATAGAGATTATTTTTTGTTGTCTCTCTTGTTAGTTTGCTTAATAGGCTTTTATCAGACTTACACTGGGTTTCTTCGCATTTGGAATATTGCGTTTTAAAAAGATATAATTAAAATGTGTAAAAAAAATAACGTGGCAGGATTTGAACCCGCGCCTCTTAGAAACCGTCCCACAATTCTGACCAACTAAACCATACTTATCAAGCTACGTTGGAATTCTTATATGCTTGTTACAACTTTTTTATGTTGTTAGCATCTCTGTCGGGGAGATTTTTACAATGACAATTTGTAAGAATTATCGTTTGGCAAGAGGGATGAATATTGGAATAACACTTTAAAAAATAATAAAAATATAAAAAAAAATACGATTGTTGTCAGCAACTTTGGTATTCGTGATTGTTACATTTTTTAAATGAAACAAATTTTACCCATTTTTAAAACAATTTTAGAACCCGTTGTTACTACAAGTAACCAGACAAATATGTTTGGAATAAGCTGACCATTAAAAAGGTGACTTATCCAATAAAAGTTAATAAGGAAAATATACACAGCTGAACTTTACTTTCCATCAGGAAATAATTAACGAAGGTAGTATGAAAAGATTATATCACATGTCTGTGTAAATTAAATGTTATTTTGAGATGCCATTCCATTCCATATAAAATGCAACGCAATGCAATTTTGCATTTTGTATTATTTACTGTTTATAAGAATTTTAATATGTATTTAAATGCGCGCATTTATATTCCAAGCGCAAGTTCACTGCGGCATGGAATTAACTTATTTTTAAAATTTTTCCATTTTGCTTTTCTTAGAAAGCTTCGAAGCCCGTCCTGACGTAAGGGAACAAGCGTATGACTAAAAGCTATAGGTTGTGGATTCTATCCCCGCTTGAGGAAAATGAAAATGATAAATATTTCATCACCCCGTTGCGCTTACAGTCACGCGCTCGTGTCCTTGTTCCTAAATTTTGTTCTTATTGGGAATGAAGTGGCGTAACAGGTCAGGTCAGGTAGCTCTCACGTGCAATGCGCTAGATACTGTTTGTTGCTAAAAAATAAAATAAAACCAAAAATCTTCGAACATCATTATAGTCGGACATAGTCAATGACGTACATATTTCTTTGTGAATGTTAACAAAAAGTTATGTTTTTGTACTGTTTTATGTATTTTACGTCATACTCAATAATATCTGGCCGTGGTAATGGACAGGTTGGCAATTTAACTCAAATTACGGCCTTCTGCTATAAATAGACAATTGTTTTTTTATAACTTATATATAGATATATTATAGTTTATTTTATAAATGACATCAACTGGTCACGTGATGTTTGTAATCTTGAATCTATTTATTTCTAAAAACTACTATTGACGGTGCGATACAAATAAAAAAAAGCTAAAATAAAAAAGCTGTCATTTTCGAGTTAAAGGCACCTCACCAAAGGTATTTGTGTATTTTCGGTTTTTTAGGACAATGAGAATTGCAACTTATAAAAGTTGATTAATATAATTTTGCGGATGTATGAATTCATTTTATATGAATTTAAATACGATTAAAAATTTGAAATATATTTTCTACGTAATATAAAAATAAATTTTCATTGAAATTTTAAATTGTTGATATACGGAAAATATCCCATAGGCTCGGATTACTTAAATTATTTTTGTTGCATTGACTTAGAAGCTCATACTAAATTTATACCTCCATATCTTAAGATAAATTATTTTGACGTAGTTCAAAGATAGCAAAGTGATCCTATAAGGGATCCGTTTAGTGACCGACCGAAAGTTCGGTTTCGGTTTCGGCCAGATTCCGCTAAGAATTCTAGTTTCGGCCATAATTTTGGGTTTCGGCCAGTGACTCGAATATTTGTCTATAGTCGTTCTCGCCCGAACGCGGCCACTCAATTCCTTCGCCTCTATTGTCTTTGGGATTGGTTTTTAATTTGCATTTTATTGTTTCAACCACTTTACCAAGCATTGCTAACTAATAGAATAGATATTCAGCTTCACGCTGTACCCCGCACATGGCAGGGTAGAGTAGAGGGAACTTGGGAACCTAGTGTTAAGACACTCCGTTCCACTTCCGTTCCTCACTTTCCGCCGAACTTTTAGCATTGCGTGTTGAATGGCGGAACTCAACGCCGCATTTTGCCTTGTACCAGAGCGAAGAAATAAAAACATTAAACATTTAAATTGAAAATATTAAATATTTCATTTCCTCGAGTGGGGATCGAACCCACAGCCTATCGGTTACAGTCACACGTTTGTGCCGCTGCGCCACGACAGACCTCCATTAATTTTCGAATAAAATTACAAGCTATCACGTGCGGGATAATAGGGCACCTAGGAGTTCCCCACCTTCCGCCGAATTCTTTAGGTAATGCTTGTTAGTTGGCGTCACTCAACGCCGCGCTTTGCCTCGTTACCAGAGCGAGGTTATGAAAAGCGATTTCATTCTCACGTGTAGGAATTAGACCGGCCTTATTTTATATTAAATCTTCATTATATCTTATCTGTGGTCCTAATAACCTTTGGCATCCACAGCTACTTTCTTTTGATAAATCTAATCACTATTAAATGTAATTGACTCTTGATCCTTTTGGTTAATATTAGGTTTTCCATTTGACGCAAACTGAGAGATTGCGAAGCAATAAATTTTAATAATTGAGAATTGTTCAATTTATTTGTAAAAAAAATCATCACATATTTTTATTTTTTGGTTTAAACTTCTTTCTTTACTTTTTTAGTTTGTCATTACATATAAGTCGAGCTTATTTAACATTAGTTAATATAAAAGGTACGTAGAGGGAATCGTTATATTTTCATCCACGCGACTGCCTAATTTTGGCGAAAATGTGTGGCAAGTGGCGAAACTAAACGCCGCGCGTGTGCCTATTTTCCAAAGCGAAATGTAAAACAATGAATTCCCTCGAGTTAGAATCGAATCCATAACCGTCACCATTACAGGTAGATGCTACCTTACTGCGCTTAAATATGATAATATTTCAAACTTGTTATGCAATCAGATTTGATTGCATAACAAATTTGAATTTTCGCACTTAAGCAATTTGAAATAGGTATACAAAGCGTCATTTGTCTCGCGATGGTAAATTTGTTAAGGTCAAATTGCGATTTTGTACGTTAACATGTACATTTGAAGGCAATTCAAATTTTAATATTTCTATTATAAAATACCATTTTATTTATATTTATATGTAAATAATCGTTTAAAATATTTTTATGGTTGTGCTATCAAATGCGTGTTTATGACGATAAGAAAAACCTAATATGAACTGACAGTACTCATTTTTTTTATGGATAAAATACGGCAAACGAGCGTACGGGTCACCTGTTGGTAAGCGATCACCGCCGCCCACGGCGTCGTGTAGCTCTAGAGGAGCTACAGGAGCGTTACCGGTCCTTAAGATGGATGGGCACCGAAGCCCGGCATTACCCAATGCGAAACGCAGTGCCCGAAGCCACTACTTAACGCCGGTTTTAAATGCCGGTGGTGGTAATAACCCGGTCGAGTCTGCCCATGCGTGTTGCCATTGCTGACAACGTGACTCTACCACATGTACTTTTGTCGCCTCTTACGACACCATCAGTACCAGGGTGATCCTGTTCTAAGCCGGAAACGCACAGGAAAATAGTACTATTAGCATAAAATATATATTAATACAAATATTGGTCATAGTGATGCGCATGCATCGTGCATGTGCCTTTTTCATTATCCAGTCTTTAATTAATATAGGAAATAACTAATAATAATATAGGATTTAAGGAAACATATAGAAAGTTTAACATAAAATATATAAACAATGAAATAAATGTAACTACTATCAATTATTATTTTTTTTTAGCTTCACGCTATATCCCGCACGAGGCAGGGTAGGCAGAGGGAACCCGGGAACCTAGTGTTAGGACACTCCGTTCCACTTCCGTTCCCTACTTTCCGCCGAATTTTGAGGCATTGCGTGTTGAGTGGCGGAACTCAACGCCGCGCTTTGCCTTTTTACCAGTTATCCTTTATAAAAATAGTTATTTCCTTATTCCAAATTATCCTTTTATAGCAATATCTGGTAAGAACTCTTTGTGCATAGAGGCTGAATGTCCAAAGCTTCGTTCGTACTGTACATCTCTGAACAAATCAGCATTAAACTATATAAACAAAACAAATTAAGTAATTCAACTTAATTTGTCTTCTAAGTCATCTCTTCTCTTTCTTCTCAACTAAGTACAGATTGATTTCACAGACAGCATTAAAAAGCCAACCATCATCCCATTTTATTTTGCAGAAGATTACAATACTATCATCTGAAAGATTCCGGCCAAAACTCTAAAACAATTATATGGAATCTAAAAATTACAATAAATTACTAAACTTAAATTTAAAAAGCGTATAAAAATTTTGAACGAAGCAGGATTTGAACCTGCGCCTCTGGAAGTCCTGCTCCAAATCCTGCTTCGTTCTAAAATTTTTTATACGCTTTTTCAACTTAAGTTTAGTATTTTGTGTCCTAAGTGTGGAATAACACTATAAAACATAGTAAAATTACAATAAATTAATTTATGCCTTAAGTTCATACAACGAATTCTCACCAATTTTCTGTGCAAGAATAATTGCTATCTGCGGAGGAAGATGCTATATAGTGCTTAGCTCGGCTCGTAGGCGGAAAAAATATTTTATACTATAATAAGTCGGTCTAATGGACGGCCAACCGTAATGAAAGCCGACATTAATGTAAAATCAGGTGAACGGTGTCGGCGGCGAATACTTTTTTGAAATTAAATTCACTTATTATTTTAACAATAAATAATTAAAAGTTTAGGCAGATTGTCAATTTTTTATCCAAGACAACAGTCTTAATATTTTTGTTTTAAATTAGATTGTATTTTTTTTAATATAATTAAAATAAGTAAAAGTCGTACGTCGTTATGGCATAAGAGAAGGTGCGCTCAATCTTCTGACTTCTTTATTTAACTAACTAGATTGAGACGGTTGATGTGAATACTTCATTGATTTCTAAAATGAAAAGAAGAAATCACGTATATGACTATGTAAGCAATGCTCTCTCGAAAATAATACACGGACATAATACATTGTGTCTAATGTGTAATTGTTAAAAAACTTAACACAAAAACAGTTGAAGTCGATGAACTTCTAATAGTGGAGCCGTTGATGCTGTTGATTTTATCCTATTTCTCTGCTTAACCATTGACTCTTAACAACAGTGGGGACAGCATATTAATGTATTAACGAATAGAATTAGCTCAAAAGTTTTCGACGTTAAAAAAATCTGATCAATAACAGTTTATTTTAGCTACTTTCTATGGCAATTAATTTAGGGCAATCTTTGTCGTGCAGAAGCGAGCTATTTGGGCAATTTATAATTCAAGCCTGTCCTATAACGGCATAAAGCATTTTTTTATAAATAACATGTATTTATGGGCCAAGTGTAAACGATTTATGTACAGTTTACAATTTATCTTCAATTATATGCATAGAAACAAATGCAGCAGAAAGTGACTGCAAGTAGCTTTAGTGAGAGTAAAACAAGTTTACAGTATAATTAATATACCTACGCATATCGCTTACTTTCACCTGGTCACTAACTTGTATCACCAGATTTAGTATAGAATCAGGTACAAGCCAGACAACAAATTATGTCTGCATTCGGAAAGTAAACAAACAAATGTAAGAAAAAATCCTTAAGTCAAGTTCGCACAGACATCTAAAGCTAATTTCAGAGCAGCCACGACTCGAGAACCGTATTGCACTTATTAATTTACATTTATTTAAACTGAAAAATAAAATTGGGGCCTGCCATGGCGGGCACAAGCTGGCCCGCACGTAAACACAAATTGTGGGTTCGATCCCAACTCGAGAAATATTTAATTTCTCCGCCCAGTTAACGAGGTAAAGCGCGGTATTGAGGCCACTTAAAAGGCAAAGCAATCCGGAAGAAGGGGGGCACAGAACATTTTTAATGGAACCGGAATTTCGGGAGATGATTCTTTCAATATATGAGATATCGCGTGAATATAAAGTTGATCAAATTCACCTGGATATTTCTATAGAATTTCCAAATAGAGATGTAATTGGTAATTTTAGGTATTACCTATCTTAGTATAATAAATATTTGCATCTTCTTCTTCTTTTTTGGTGAAATGAGTTCTTAAAAGGAGACTTTATTTCATTAACCAAATTACACACACATTTTAGGGTTCCGTACCTCAAAATATGAAATCTGAAACCATGTAAGATCACTAAGTTGTCCGTCTGCTAAGACTTTTAACTTAAGAACGCATGGAGCTAATGTACTTATTATAAAATTGAAAGTGGAGAACGAAAGTGAAACGGAGTGTCTTAACACTAGGTTCCAAACTTTAATCTGCCTACCCTGCCATGCGCGGGATACAGCTTGAAGCTGAACATATACAAATACGTAAAAATGACTTAAAAATAGCTGAGTACCTAATATCAAATATTCAGATCTAGCTTAATTTTTTTTCAAGTCAAGCAACATTTTTAGGTTGAAGGGAGTGTCTCTTATAGCCTAGAAAAATTAAGCTTCTAAATCAACATAATAAAAAGATATAAACATTTATAAATCGTTTTTGCTGCATTTAATATGATATTCACCGCACGAATTACACTGAAGCGGCGTTGTGTTCCGCACGCAACGTCGAAAATGGGGAAAGCAACAGAGTATCTTAACAGTATCCTCTACCTATCCATCATATCTGTACTTCTAGTTGAACGTTCTTACTTCTAGTTGAAAGCTGAACTAATTGTAGGAATTAGTCTTATGAATTGGACATCATGTAAATTACGTTAATATTGAAAACGGAAAATAATATATTTAAACTTTTACAACTATATGAGTTCGTTATTAAATCAGCTGTCTAACCACGTAACAGAAATTCTACGAAAGATATATTGACATACATATAAATTTCTTTTAGTGACGTATATAATAATTTTCCTTTTTACTATAATTCCATATTGGGTCAAAGTAGACTGCAATTAGCATTTCACTCACCTCATGACAGGGAAGGAAAAATTATGAAATTACCCCGAAGTGCCGTTATGGTGCACTAAAACTTAAAACCTACAAACGAATCAAAAAATATAAGAACAATTTGTATTTTATATTCAATACTACTTAATATCATTGACTGACAGCTAATTAACCATTTATCTATGATAGGTAAATCGGTAAATATTTTTGTAGGTTAGTGACGTATATAACAGAAAGGCTTAATATACTTTAAAAATAACCAAAATTACTGATAGCTAAATAACCATTTATCTATGACAAGAAATGGTAAACAATTTTGTAGGTTAAACAAAAAGGCTTAAAATACTATAAAAATAACCAAAATTACTTATAGCTTTTGTTATTAATTATATAGCTTATCGTGGCACAAGGGCACCGTGTCACTGTAAGCGCAACAGATTGTGACCATGACCCCAACCTGAGGAAGTGTCACTGTGCTAATATTTGAAAATGAAATATTTAATGTTGTGTTCCACTACTAAATAGGTATCAAATTAAAGGACTCAGCTCAACCGTAATACTAATAAAAACTAGTTCAGCCCCAGGATGTAAAACGTTAACAAAAAAACAAGAATTATTCAAGCGCAATAAAACGTGAAAGTAATCTAATATCTGCATTTATTTAATATATTTAAAACGTTATTGAAATAATCCTCTCGAAATAATATATTCAAAATAAATATAATTTTAACGCTCCGGAAAAATACTCGATAAAGTTAATCTAAAATATTATTAAAAATTATGCTCTTGGTCTTAGGTACAAACATAAAATATCAGTTCTTTAATCGACTTTGCGTGACTAACGTGAACTTTTTTTTTATGGATCAGACACTGCATATGAGCGTACGGGTCATCTGATGGTAAGTGATCACCGTCGCCCACTGCCCTGTGTAGCTCTAGAGGAGCTACATGAGCGTTGCCGGCCTTTAAGGTGGATGGGCACCGGGGCCCGGCGTTATCCAATGCGATACGCTGTGGCCGAAGCCACTACTTAACGCCGGTTTTCAATGCCGGGGGAGGTAATAATCCGGTCGAGTCTGCCCATGCGTGTTGCCATTGCTGACAACGTGACTCTCCCACACGTACTTTAGTCGCCTCTTACGACACCATCATTACCAGGGTGATCCTATTCTAAGCCTGATTAACACGGCATAACCATCATATTAGTCTAACTTCACTGCTCGTACGATAAGCTAAAATAATATAGAATAAGCCAATTTTTTTTTGTATTGTTGATCATCCGTATAATTCAATTCAATAGGCCACTGTGACACGGCACGGTAGTGGAGATTTCATTTCAATATTTTTTTATTTCAGTTTCACGCTGTATTCTGCACATGTCAGGGTAAGCAGAGGGAACTTGGGAACCTATTATTAATTATTATTAATTCTCCACTTTCCGTCAAATGTGCAATTTTCAATAAATGGAGATATATATATATATATATATATATATATATATATATATATATATATATATATATATATATATATATATATATATATATATATATATATATATATATACATATATATATATATATATATATATATATATATATATATATATATATATATATATATATATATATATATATATATATATATATATATATATATATATATATATATATATATATATATATATATATATATATATATATATATATATATATATATATATATATATATATATATATATATATATATGTACATAACTATTCTATATTATAATATAAGCAATCGGCTACTACCCCCACTAATACTTGTATAAACAATCAGCTGCTGCCCTCATTAATACCTGCACCTCTCATTATAACAAAGTATATTCAAACCACCGCACGCCACTTAGCTCGTAGCGTTCGAAGTGTGCACACCGGTTGTGTAATTTAGTTATAGCGTTTAATTATTAAGATTTTGTTTCTTCTATTTAGTTGATTTTATTGTTAAAATTACTCTTTAAGAAATATACAATTGTTTTTTTTTTAAATACATCTACTTTTGATTTCTAACAATAATCTATTTTTCTTTTTATCCTAAATCCTGATGAAGTATCATGAGGGTTCAGCCAAACTATAAGGAATAATCAAATGCGTCGATAACGACAGTTGTTGCGTGTTAACACGATTTTCTAATGATATATCTATAACAATCCAGCTAAAAAAAATAATGAACTAACTTTTACTTTAAAGAGAGATAAACCCTGGAGGTACTCATGTTATATCGACCTGAAAACCAGACCAGACCTGCAGACCAGTAGGACATTCCACAAGTCTGTGGCACATGAATATATATATATATATATATTTTTTGTAATAAACAAAAATTGTTTTTTTTTTATTTATTTTTTTTTTATTATAATGTGATGAAAAACAGAACAACATGAAAGGATTTTTTAAATCATGGATCGATTTAATTCCTTAAATTACATTTTAATAAAATTCAACAGTATGTGTCTGTGATTTAAAAATAACTGCGGGTTTTAAGTGCATATTGTACTTTACATAATAATTAAACTATTAAATAATTATTGAAATATAATTTGAGGCATGTCGTGGCGCAGCGGCACAAGAGTGTGACTGTAACCGACAGGTTCTGGGTTTGATCCCCAGTCGAGGAAATGAAACATTTAATATTGTCAATTTAAATATTTAATGTTTCATTTCTTCGCTCTGGTAATAAGGCAAAGCGCGGCGTTGAATTCCGCCACTCAACACGCAATGCCTCAAATTCGGCGGAAAGTGGGCAACGGAAGTGGAACGGAGTGTCTTTACACTAGGTTCCCGAGTTCCCTCTGCCTACCCTGCCTAGTGCGGGATACAGCATGAAGCTAAAAAAAAATAATTATTGAATATTATTAAACACCAGAAGAACGGAACGGAAGAATATTATTAAACACCAGGGACGAAACAGCGCGGGTGAAGTAAATAATAAAGGAAGTTAATCGGGTGGAGCATGGTTCGCCTAGAAAACATGGTTCGATGGTGAACTAAAGTCGAGGTTCGGTCGAGGTTTGGTTCGGTCGTCTGTTACGGCTATAATAGTAAAGTAATACCATATGCGGCGGTAGGTAATGAGTTCCGATTCTCAACACACGTCTCTTTATTGTAAACCGTAAGTAAATAAGTTTATATTTTTATAATATATTTATATGGCAGTACAAATACAATTTTGAGGCCTGTCGTGGCCTGTCGCAGGCACACAAGCGTGTGCCTGTAAGCGCGACAGGTTGTGCTTTCGATACCCATTCGAAAAAATTAAATATTTATTTTTTTAAACGGAATAATTAATGTTTTCATTTATTCGCGCGCCGTTGCGTTCCGTCACTGAACAAGCAATGCCTCAAATTTAGCTGAAAGTCGGGAGCTGATCATAGTGTTTTCTCACTACGTTCTCACGTTCCCTGCGTTTACCTTGACATATGTGGAAATAAATAAGTATTGATTTCTTATTGGTTGGTACCGTTTATGTGTGTGTGAGTTATGAGTATTTTTATATTTTTAGCCGTGTGATTCCGGCTTAGAATAGGATCACCCTGGTATTGATGGTGTCGTAAGAGGCGACTAAAGTACGTGTGGGAGAGTCACGTTCTTAGCAATGGTTGCCTTGCCATTGGTTGGCACATCGCATCGCATCACATGCACATTGGCAGTCTCGACCGGGTTAGGTAATAACCCCCTGCATTTAAAACAGGCGTTATGTAGTGGCTTCGGGCAATGCGTTTCGCATTGGGTAATGCCGGGCCCTGGTGCCCATCCTTCTTAAGGACCGAAAACGTTCCTGTAGCTCCTCTAGAGCTACACAACGCCGCGGGCGGCGGTGATCACTTACCAACAGCTGACCCGTACGCTCGTTTGCCGTGTCTTATCCATAAAAAAAAATGAGTACTGTCAGTGCATACTAGGTTTTCCTTATTGTCATAAACACGCATTTGATAGCATAATCATAAAAATATTTTAAACAATGATTATAAATAAAATGGTATTTTGTAATAGAAATATTAAAATTTGAATTGCCTTTAAATGTATATGTTAACGTACAAAATTGCAATTTGACATTAACAAATTAACCACCGCGAGACAAATGACGCTTTGTATACCTATTTCAGATTGCTGAAGTGCGAAAATTCAAATTTGTTACGCAACTAACATTATAATGAACGATGGATATTATGACGAGCTCTCTAAATATTTTTCCTTCAGCTAGGAAATCCAGAGATAAACCATTATGTCGTAAAATATTAAAAGTTAAATAAATATATAATATATATTAGTAATATATATATATATATATATATATATATATATATATATATATATATATATATATATATATATATATATATATATATATATATATATATATATATATATATATATACATATATGTGTATGTCTATATAGTATAATATCTGTAATATCTGTATATATGTTGTTAAACCTTACCATATCAGATTTATTTATTGTTTACAATTATTTTTCTACAGAATTCATGCAATATGTTTGAAAGCAATCCTATAAAATACCAATGTTCAAGTCCGATGAAAAACTTAATATACAGCACACAAGACAAATATCTCATCCGTGGGTCAATCCAAATTCATTATTCGTTAAAAAAAATACTGAATTTGCATGGAGCCACGGCTGTAAATATATGCCTCCATTTTTTTCCTTATTGCGTGCTATCATACTAAAATAACAGCACGAGTTTGTTAATCATAAATCAACTGAGTCTCAGATTATGATTCTTATAAATAAACTTAAAGAATATCATCTAAGCAGACCACTTATATGATATGTTCGTACCTTCATAGTCGCAATCAGGCGGTTACAGTCAAACGGTAACAACACATATATATATATATATATATATATATATATATATATATATATATATATATATATATATATATATATATATATATATATATATATATATATATATATATATATATATATATATATATATATATATATATATATGTGTTGTATGTATATATATATATATATATATATATATATATATATATATATATATATATATATATATATATATATATATATATATATATTTATATGTATGTATTATTATATTTCATTTGTTAGACCCACTGTTAATGTCGTTCTTCTGTACATTGTAAAACATGTGGTAATGGGTTTGAAATGATTTAAAAAAATCATCAACTTTTTGTATTCAAAATAATTTTAAAAAATCCCGTTTCTCTTAAGTTATATTAATATTAGATGCCCTCGAAAAGTTATGCACAGCCACATTTTATTTAACTTACTCATTAATAGGAGCAAACATGCACTAAATATCTTTGTCATTCGAGCTTGGACTAGTGTTAACAAATTACTTGTTATATGTTATAATCATAACAAGTTATAACTAGTACAAGATTGAAAATTTTACAGCCAATAATGATATTGTTTAAAAAAAAAAACAAAACGTTAATGAAATGTTTTATAAATGCAACGATTTTATGTAAAAATAAATTATATGTACTTTTTTATATTACATTTAATTATGTGTTTTAAAGTATTTATTTTTAATTTTAGTTGTAATTGTTAGATATGTCCTATTTTTGCTGTATTTGTTCTTTATTATTTTTTTTTATGTTTTGAGTAAAAACTTGGACTATTTAATTATTTATATAAGTATTACATTTGTAATTATATATTCCGTTTGTTTCCTTAATAAATAAAAAAATATGGCTCATATGCATATTATTCTTCTTTTTATTAATTAATTTAGTTTAATAATAAAAATTAAGAATTAATTTCAAATATGTCACTAATATGTGTTTTAATACATAGAATAGATTGCAGTGTAAAAGAAAATTAATTTAAAATTGTAATAAAATATTACGCATCTCAAACGCCACTTTATGTGAATAATACAAAAACTAATTGGTTTTATACTAAATAATAATTTAAAAATGTCAAACCACAGATATATAAATTTTATTATGTATGGAATTTTCTTCAGTCATGTCATTTGTAAGAAATGATTGCGTTTTTGTTTCTTTTCTATTGTTATTTAGTTCGATTGTTGTTATTCAAACCGACCTAATTGACGACCGATTTCGTTTGTTGTATTCCAGGAATATGAAATGTAAGCAATTCCTTATAAGTAATTATATACTACTATTAACAATGTAATATTTGTATATTGTTAATTCTTAGTAAAAAATAAAGCACTATTATTAATTAAAAAGAGGAGCAAAATTCAAAAAAATCTAAGCACCAAGTCAATCTGTAGTAAATATTTTATTAAATATAATAATCTTTTAGTATATTTTTCTATAATCTATGGTCACTGTGAGCGTAACGAGAGATATTATCCGGGGAGTGTTTGCAGTGGGAACCTGTTTATCTTGGAGTGGGCACAGACCACTTTGCTTCCTTTGTTCCGACGCCCATTACAGTAATATTACAAAGATAATTTGTATGGCTAAAAGAACTAATTTCAGAAACTGATTTTTTTACGTTTGTACGTAACTTACTATACATGTGGTCAGATTTACTGGGCGCATAGAATTTGTCATGTGTTATTCATAAATCTTAGTACCTTTTTACATTTATACACGCGGGCGAAGCATCAAGTATAAGCTTGTGTACGTATATGACATATCTATACAATAATATATGTATTTCATAGGTTTGTATCTGGTAATATTATAGGTTTGTTACACTTTCATATTTGTGAGAATAATAGCTAAACGAGCAATAGAAAACTTGTTTGTCTTTCTAGGTAGTTTATATAAACCTTTCTTTTTCCACCTGAAATAGAAAACGCCAAATAAGTACGATAAATATACATGTACGTACATAACTTATAATATATATGATACGTGTCGATGATGACTGGCCTTAAGTTTGATCCAATATCTATATGCAAAATAAAATAACATTCTTAAAAAAATAACTTTGTATTAATTTAGTAACGTATGAAACTTTAAAGGTGACGGGATTTGAACGCGGCTCTTGGATGGATTTCAAGAGACGCGTTCTCTTTTACACGTTTAAGTATTTTCTATCCTAAGTGTAGATTAACAATTTAAAAATAAATAACTCTACTGTAGTTACTTGCACTAAGCTCAAACTGCCTACTTGCGTGATGTAGGCGGTATGAGAAAAAGAAGCAAAGAAATGTTTTACTAATACCAATTTATTTACTCTCCAGGTGACCATAACAAAAATCTCCAGCTAAGTGTGAACGAAACAGTCGTATACTTCTACGATTTTGTCAATAAAATCAATATTAGTAGCCCAATCGATAATGCACAAGAACAAATACGAAACTCGATAGAATTCGATAATAATTGACGACTAATCGTTTTCGTACCTGGCTATAAATGTCATATTAATCGAGACATCGAAGAATCGATCAGACAAACTTTCAAAGATGTACTTAACGTGTATCTTATTACAATTGATCACTCTGCCTAGAACCAAGCAAAAATCGTTAACTACATAAGTTCTGTATTATATGCTTATTACATTGGATCATCAGTTGGAATTTTTATGGCCAACTTAAAGCTCCCATCAGAAAGCTTTCATTGTGTAGGTCATAGCTTAGGAAGTCACATTTTAGGGTAGGGTTCTGAGGTTTATAGGAATATCACAAAGGATTATATATGGAGGATAACTGGTTTGGATCCAGCTAGGCCATGTTTTTCAATGAGTCCTACTGAAGAGCAACTTAGGGCTGGTTTAGCGGAGTACGTTGAAATTTACCACTGCAATGCTGGACATTTGGGCACTACGCAAATACTGGGAGATATTGACTTCTTTTTCAATTACAAAGGAAAAATACAGCTTAATTGCGATTCAGCTGCGATGAAACACTTAAAGCGGACTTGAAGAGGAATTTTTGTACTTTAACCTTAGATAATTACCGTCTATTTAAATGAATCATCCATCGAAGTGCCCGCTATTTAAATATATTTTTTAAGAGAACTAATATAACATCGAACTCTTGTTTACTATTTTTAAATTTATATTATTAACTTTTATAATTAATTAAAAAAAAATAAAATAACTTTTCTTAGTTCTTTAAACAAATAAAAAAAATATATAACGAACTGTGCTGAAAATCATAAATATTACAAAAATTCATGATATTCGAATGCTTTATAGTCCTTAGTTTTGAGGAAATGCTACCACCGATTCAATTATTGATTATTAATATTTAATGTTTCCTCAAAATGGTCAGCCATGATTGTACAATCTCCAACCGGAAATGAGAATTACGTCTATAACAATTTAACGTACGTCAATGATTAGTGTAATTAGAGCAAATAATAATGAACGATTATTTTAATTACAGAAAACATTGAAGATACAGCAAAATGCTATCACAAAGCCTGTGTACGCTATTGGATGAAATCTGTACACAACAATGATATTTATTTGGGACGATATTGTAATTCCTATGAAGAATTTGCAGATGGTGCATGCGATACCAATGAAAGTACTGTCGTTGGGTTCTACAATGGCACGGCTAAGGGAAAGTTCTATGTAAAAACAAATAAATGAAACTTTAATTTTATGATTCTTATTTCATTTATATACTAGCTGTACCCACGACTTGGTTCATATTTGGTACATATTTTAAATGATAAACAGTTACGGACTTTCCAATATACACATTTTTTTAAATATATAGATGTTATTTGTCAAATAAATGTACATTGCGCTTAATAAGCTTACAATGTTATACAAATAATAATATTAGGTTTGCAATTTATATGTAATAAAGTTATGATAGTAAAAAGTTTCATATAAACTCTAGGAAAAAAAAGCTTCTATTGTAAAAAAAGTACATAAGTTTGAAGTGTAGTAATAAAATAATATTACCATTTGTCTCCTCTCCTTCAAACGTCGATTCCATTTTTTTGTCTCACAATATTTTTTAAGGTTTTTTGAAGTAATTTAATGCAAATCTGTGCTTCTTCATATTTTATAGATTTTTTGTTCGTAATTTTTGTTCGTAATTAGTATATCAGCGAATGTTTAGTTAGTTACTATTATATATTGTTGTCTATTGTTATGTCAGTATCCGTGATAAATGTTATTAAATAGCTTTTAACTATGATTTTCATTTACTTCTGGGCTCTTTTCCTCTTTGATATTAGTTAGCTGGTATCGGAAATTAGGCTGAAATTTGCATGGGTGGCGGCTTGCATGTTTTAAAGTTTTGTGTTGATTTTTATTATAATTCCAAAGTATGGAATGTTTCACACAGGCCAATATTATCCTCTCGTATTGTTTTAGGCAGAACAGGTAATATTTATCTAAAATTTCCAGTGAATAATAATTGTTCTAATGTCAATCCAGCAGTCCAAATATTTTTAAATATTTAATCAAAATTTAAAAATCCATTCCTACTTTTATGAAAGAGGCATACAGATTAACCTGTAAATACACCAAAAATAGCCTTTCAATGAAAATTAAATTACTTCAGTGAATTGAATTGTAAATAAATAAACAAAACACCTAAGAATATTTTTATTATTTCATAATTAAAATTTCCTATTTGATAGTAAAATGTGCTATAATTTATGACTATCTCTGAGCGATGAGTACTGACACGCAGTAAACTCAACGCAGTTTTTCGCACGCAAATCTCGATTCCGCGGGACTTATGGAAAAAAAGTCTATAAAATGTCCATAAAATGTCCCAAAAATTGGCAGTTTGGCAGTTGCCAACGTACAGGCAAAATTTTTAAAATTGTTTGTATTTGCATTAGAAACGTGTAAATAATAATATGTTTTTATTTTGTTACGGGTAGACTCTGAGTCTATTAAGACCACGCACTACTGCAACGTAGTCGCTTTGCCTTGTTCCTAGAGTGATGAAATAAAAATATTAAATATTTCATTTCCTCGATTGAGGATCGAACCCAAAACTCCCAGTGGTAGTGGCAGTCACACGCTTGTTTTCGTGCGCCACGGTAGCCTTCTTTTATTTTTCAATACAAAATATCGGGGAAGTAAATTTTTAATCCACACATTTAAATATGAGTTTTAATTGAGGAAATTATATTGATCAATTATCTGAAAGTATAAATAGATCTCGCCCACCGAATAATCCGTTACTTTTTAACGGACATGTAACTAATAAAAAAATGATAAACTATAGTTTGTGGGCGAATGAATCATTTTGTATCAAAATTGACAACTTTTATTTTACTACTACTTATAAATTTATGATTATAGGTTATAAGCCTACGATGTTATAGGTCACCAATAGGCGAAGTTGATAACCAATTTAGGTCTTTAGATATACAAAAATTTTGACTTTGGTATGTTTTGATTGCGAATTGACATATAAGCAAATTTTTGAATATGGTCCAATAAATCGTAGACGCGAATATTTCATATTAATTTCAGCCTTATATCTAATCCTATTCTATGGCACCATCTTGGGAAAATTTTCTTTACAGACCACAAACATAAATCCAAAAAAAATTTTAGGACCACGAAGGTTTTATTATTTTTTTTTCGTTACAGACAATCAAGAATTTTACTTCAGGCTTTGTTAAGTCATATAGAACTTTTACGCTTTACATGTTGATAAAGTAACTAGTAAATTCTTGAATCACGTGTGATTCAATTGTTATTCGTTAGACTCTTATTATTAATTAAAAACCTTTAAAAGAATTGAAAAATATGTTATTCATATGACTTCTTGTACATATACAAGTACGTACGTACGTACTTGAATTGTTTTCTTACAGTGTAGTTGAGTGTAGCAACAAGCTTATTCAAACTTTAAAAACGTCATAATTCGGTAGAGGAAAGAATAATTTTTATTTCGCACATCCCTAATTAATCCATAACAAATGAAATATGTATAATTAATAATAAGTTGAAATAATTTTTATATGTATTAAATGTATAAATGTCTATTTTACATAAATGTATGAAAAAATCCCTAAAGGTTTTGAATAGTAGAATATATAGGGAGTATGCACATATATTTTATAAAATGAACTAAAAACATAATTTTGTAATTATATTGTTTCTAAAATTTCCTATTTTTAAATTTTTGGTTTTTTTCTTTTATTCGTACCGTAATTTCTCACTTTATGCTGAACTTTTAGAACTGTAGGTCCACAGGAAGTAACCTAAGATTTAAAAGCCCCAACCCTTTATCGTGTCAAAACATTTACAAATTTTCTAAATGTCCGACGAATCTTTTGCTTTAAATGCCTAAAAAAACGTTACGAATGCGTTATGACTATAAATATTGACTAAATTAAATTTAAAAAAATGTAACACATAGAAAAGATCTGATTAACAGCTGTTGATACTTTCTCGGAACACTGCTAAAAATATTCTATATTAAATTTAGACTCTAATTAATAATACTATCGGTTAATATTTAAAGTACCGATCAGAACTAATTTATTGCCAAAAATAGATACAATTGACTGACTAATATAGTGCAAATCTCATCACATCTACAGGACAATCAGTATTAAATTATTGAATGCCCGGAGCTACCTACTCCCAAATTATAAATAAAATAAAAACTATTACTCATTGTCGTAACACAATTTTAATTGTTTTGTTCGGGAGAAGGGGATATGTCAACAAAAGAAAATTGCAAGAGCATTTTTCACAGCTAATGAATTTAAATATGAAAAAAAATATTATGTTTACATTTCCCTATTTAAAGAAGTTGCCACAAGAAAATGACATTAGATATAATTTAAGTAATATGTTACATACATTAATAAATAGTAACTATGTAACGTCTAGTAAAAATGAGAATAAATTCAATTTAATTGACATAAATAATATAATGAATGTTAAAAATAATAATTTGACATGTGATAGGCTACGCCTATCTTATTTTTATAAAAGACAGATAGCAAGTATGTTATCATATTATTTGCATTCTAACTTAGCCAATACTGTTGCTTTAAAGACCTCTGTTTCTATTGAGCAGAGTAATCTGACATGTTTGGAATCCGTTCCCATTAATTTAAATTAAGTAATAAGACAAAAGAGGCCATCTCTGATAATATGTCTAGTAAATGTAAAAATAAATACATTATGTACTGATAATAATAAAAACTTGGTGCATCAAAACATACAAGGATTCTCTAGTAAAGAATTAGAAATTGAATTATTCTTAAATTGTAAGAATATTCAGGTACTTTGTATCACAGAGCATTGGCTTGAAACTCTGTGGCTATTTTTAATTTCAAAAATCCCCAAGTAGCTAGTATGTTTAGCAGAGAAAATGCAATTCGTGGTGGCTCTTTAATAATTTTGAAAAAACCTTACAAATTTAAAGAACGTACAGATATTGAGAGCCTCTCTGTTGAGCAAACTATTGAAATGACCTGTGTTAAGACATATAAGACCCTGGATATCAAGAAAACATCAGATCTGTTGGGTATCTCTGTCAAGTTGATTAGTCATATAATAGACGTTGTCGCCCCTCATCTTGCCGATATATTTAATAATTGTATAGAGTATGGTGTGTTTCATGACCTAATGAAATTTAGTAAAATCATAACTGGTAGTACCTCAGATCCAAATAATTTTCAACCAGTGTCTGTGCTACCATCATTCAGGAAAATCTTTGAAAAGATGATCTTAAATCAAATATTAATTTATTTTAATTCAAATAAGCTAATGCATGATAAACAGTATGGTTTTACTAAGGGTCGCTCTACTACCAACGCCGGCGTATGTCCCTTAAAGAGTATTTATGAAGCGTGGGACTTATCCAAGGCGTTTGATTGCGTCCAGCACTCAACATTGGTCATGAAGCTACATCATTATGGCATAAGAGGACGTGTACTCGATCTTCTGACCTCTTATTTAACTAATAGGGTTCAGAAGGTTGATTTGAATGGCAGGAAATCTCCTGGGTCACTAATCAGTATGAGGTCTATTCTTGGTCCTTTTTTCTTTTTAATATATATAAATGATTTACTATTTTATTTATTTAGCTGAAAGGAGCCATGAGATAGTATTGTTTGCTGATGATACTTCGATGAATTTTAAAATGCAAAGAAGACAAAAAGTATATGACGAAGTAAACAATGCTCTCTCTAAAATAGTACGTTGGTTTAGCACTAATAACTTACTGTTAAATAGTAAAAAAACAAAACGTGCAATATTCAGAACACCTCAAACGAAAATTGTGAAAGCCAATGTACTTTTGAATGGTGTAGCCGTAGAGCCTGTTGATTCTACGGTATTTCTCGGTATCACTATTAACTCCAAATTACAGTGGGGACCTCATATTGATAGATTGGCGAATAGACTGAGCTCTGCAGCTTTCGCTGTAAAAAAAAATGAGATTATTGACTGATGAGGAAACCTCGCCTTGTTTACTTTAGCTACTTACATCATAGTATTATGTCTTACGGCATCTTACTTTGGGGTAATAATAATAATAATAATAATAATAATAATAGAAGTGGCGCCCCACGGACCTGAGTCCTCCAGAGGGAAATTGTAATCTATCCCCCGTCTCTGGCTTGCCTTTGTTGGCCGGCAGAGTGGAGCGCAAGAGCTATATGCTCAAAAGGGTGAAAGTGCTCAATTTGCGTAAAAACGGGGAAACCCGCTCACGGGTTTCTCGTGATGGTTAAACACACACACATGCACACCTCTCGACACCCTTAACCGGCCAAGCCAATGTTACGCCCGAGGCATTACGCCGCGTTATGGGGGGAGCCCATCTAGTGGGAGACGAGTCCCCGCCCGCCAATCATTCAATTTCAGACGTTGAAAAGGCGGACGCCCGATAGTCTCCTTCAATAGCCTAGTTCCCGAAACAACCAAACTATATTCCATAGTCCCAATTTAGTTTTTCATATTTTATATAGTTTCTACGCATTATCTGGAGACCATCTCTGGGCTATTATCTCTGGTTACTCAGAGATGAATCCCGGCTAATGCGTCACATTATTTTAATATTCTCGAAGGGGCCTTTACGTGTTGGACCTGTGTCCCCACGCAAGCCTTCCAAAGGACCGGGTTCTTTTGAACCCGAGAACTTAAGACGGGAAACATAATAATAATAATAAAATAATTTATATTTTAATAATTTATTTCACATATACATCCATTTATTGTTAGTGTGTTAGTAACAATTCTTCTTATAAATTATGTTAGTTATAGTTAGTAGGCACTGTAGAACCGCGGCAGACGCAACAGCATTTTGAAGGCATTATTATATTGTACACGTAGTGCGTTGTAAGCGCGCGTTGTCGACGCATATAGTTCACCCTCAGGCCACCCGAGTAAAACGATTAACAGAATGCCCGAAATAGGGTAACCTTGACATCCGCAATACCACGGGCAAACTTGCGTGCGATCATACTGCCTCTTACCGCCAGCGCCCTACACTCTCTTTCAATGGCTTCATCATTGCTCAAGCTATCAGTAACTATATGACCCAAATGTTTAAACTTATTTACTTTATTTAGTAACGACCCGTTTAGAGTAATTGGTGGCACATAAGTTGGTGAACTGTGTCCGGTCTTAAATACCATAACTTCACTTTTCTTAGCATTATACAATAAGCCATTTGCCGCCGCATACGACTCACAGATACTAGTTAAATTTCTTAACCCTCCGATCGACGGACTCAGCAATACCATGTCATCAGCGTAGCTTAATTTGTTGACACATTGTCGGTCAATGTAGCATCCAACATGGACGCTGCTAAGTCCCTCTACCAGCTGATTCGTGTAGAGGTTAAAAAAAGGCTAAGAAAGGGAAGAGCTAAGCCCACCCTGCACTACACCACACAGAAGAGTATATTCATCTGTCAAGGCACCCGCACACTTAACCTGATTTTTTGGTGTTCATATCAAAATCTAAATAGTTGAGTACATTCTGCCGGCATACCCGCATCTTCCAGCTTCTCCCACAGGAGCTTATGATTTACAAGATCGAAGGCTTTAGATAGGTCAAGGAAGCACGCGAATACCGGTGTTTTCCTCTTAGTATAATACTAAGTTTCACATATGTCATGAGGTAGCCGTTAAGCAAGCCGTCAAGCATTTTTGCAGCTGTAGTTGCAAGTGATATTGGCCTGTAGCTACTCTTGTCAGATGTATCACCCGTTTTATTTTTACAATAGGCACAACAATTGTACGCATTAATGCTTCAGGTAAATGGGTATGTCCCAGCCACAAATTAAAAAGTTTTGCAAATATTCTAGGTAAGTGCCCCCCTGCATACTTAAAATGTTCTATACTTAGGCCATCATACCCGGGACACCTTTTCTTTGTCATATTAGTGATAATTTTGTATATATCTTTATCAACAGTCTTAACAGATCTTTTAGATAGAATATCATTATTGTTACCAGATACGGATTCTACTGGAGATATGACTGGTCTATGAGAGAGAAATGTTCTTTAAAAACATTTGCAATAAAAAATAAAAATAAAATACATTGAACGATTACACTCAATGCAGCCAGTATTAAGTCAATCTTTGTCTTGCAGAAGCGAGCTATTCGCGCAATCTATAATTTAAGCTCTAAGGATTCTTTAAACGAAATGTTTAAAAAGATTAATATATTGACCGTTGCATCTCAATACATTTTTTAAAATGTTATGTATGTCAAGAAAAATATAAATAAGTTTACTAAAATGAGTGATGCACATAATATTAATACTAGAAATAGGCATAAACTTCGTGCGCCTGTAACTCGATTGCATCGAGTCCGTAATTCTTTTATGGGACAGGGTGTACACTTATACAATAGGATCCCAAAAAACGTCAGAGAATTTTCTGTTTCACAATTTAAAAAACATATTAACGATTTTATAAATGATAACACGCCTTGGGAATAAAATGCTCCAGGCTGTTTCAAGTGTATCATTGTCACATAATTATATAATGTAAAGTTTTGATTAAAAAAAAGACATGTCCCGCTGAGTTTCTTTCGTCGGTTTTTCTCAGGTCTGAGGTAGTAACTTTTGTGAACTGGTGGTAAGTTGTTTGACGTTCAAAAAACGAAGCTTGTAATTTATTATTTTGAATAAAAATATTTGAATTTGAATTCATAAGATCCTTTACCTTTTTAGTAATATACTGTATTTGGTGAATAACTGTGCATAATAAATGTGTATTTTTGTTGCTTTATATATCATTGAAGCAAGGGGCACAAGCGTGTTACTGTAGATGCGACAGGTTGTAAGATTTGATCCCACACGATGAAATTAAATATTTTATATTTTCAATGAATTAAATATCCAGTATTTTTTTTCGCTCTGGTATCAAGTCAATGCCAAGATGGCGTTGAGATTCACCATTCAATTCGAGACATTTCAAATTCAGCGGAAAGTTTCCAAGTCCTAGGGTCCACCGTAAAGCTGAAAAAACACAGTTGTACATACACATAGCTTTTGTAAATCAACTTAATTTTGTTATAATCAATCCATACCCCTTGAGACAACGATACCCAAATAATTATGTAAATTGATGTTGAATGCTCAGGCATTCAACGGTAATAATAAAAACCCTTCATCAGTGAAGGGTATTTATTTTTACCGTGTTTGTGATGAATGATATTTATGCTGTTGATGCGACATATTGGATTATTCAATACATTCTTATATAAAGAGATTGAAAGACCGATATTGGGCACTCAAGAAAAAGTATATCGTCCTTTGAAATATGAAGCAGTTAGTTTGTGCTAAGATGTGCTCTCCATTCTGTGGAACTTCCTGCAGAATTTGAGGCATTGCGTAATGAGTGGCGGATGAAATAAAATATTTCAGTTTTTCATTTGAAAATATGAAATATTTTGCTTTCCCGTGTGGGGATCGAACCCACAAATTTTCGCGGCTCCAGTCAAGCGCCCCTGCGTTACGACAGGCCTCGAAGTTAAATAATAATAATATATATACAAAATTGGGTAGTAAAGTCTAAGTGTGAGATAATCGCGTCGATGTTTTATAGTTTCAATTTCCTCAATCCAAAAATAAATGTAATTTTTTTATAGCGGTACACTGTATCCCTCACAAAGCAGGGTCGGTATAGGGAACCTGATGAAGAGGCAATTCATTTTAAGTGCATGTGTGCAAAAAATATTCGATCACTATTATTTAACCGCTTTGTTGAATTCAATTAATTAAATTAACACTTCACCGCATAATTTTTAAGGAAAATTATTGCTAAGATATTCTATATTTGTAGGACAATAAACAATGGCACAAACGTGCGATTTTTGTCTGTTTGTCTGTGTAAATCAATTCCGCCGTTTCTGGGATAAACCGGACTTGATTCAAATACAGTTTTAATATAGTTTTGTTTAGTGTTGTTTTATTGAAATCGGGCATTAAATAAAAAAATGTTTGTCATATATTATTTTTTTTTTTTTTTTAGTCCCTTAGTAGAAATTATAAAGTTTCTAATGTAAATAGAGATCGTCTTAAAAGGGAAAGTTTTCTTAGAACATGTAATTCAATTGTAAATAACAAAGCGTCCGTCTGCTGGAAATACAATTGAAGGGGGTGAAGCTGCAGACTGTTGGCTAGTATTTAATATTTTCATTGTCTAGTACCAACGCGATGTGCGTTGGTACTAGACAATGAAATCATCATGCCTCCTGAAAAAAAATATTTAAAAGTTTGAAAGCAGCAAGATTACTACGCTAACAGAATATAACTGATTTACTTAATTCTTTTGTTTACATATAATTTTATAAAACAATAGCATTGTTTATTGGATTATCCTAATTATTCTTGAGAACACATTTGACGTCTGTACGCAGCATGCCTGAACATTTTGCCTTTGGGAATTGCATTAATCATTATACGTGCGTAAGTCAATTGACAAAGGAAATTGTTTGTTTTTAATTCAATAATAACACGGGTGTAGATATTATGTTATTGTCTAAAACTTATAAAGTTACAAAATGTATTAAACACATCTGTCTCAATATTTTTTTAATATCATCTTTTACAAATTAAAATATTGGTCCCAAATTTTATGTAAAATATTGTTAATGTTCATGATTCCGAATAAAATTTTGTTTTGAGTTAATAACAACGTTATTTTCAGCTACGCACTGTCTTACAGAATTTAATGAAACAACAAAATAGACAAAAACATCATAGTGTTTTAAGGTCAAAACATACTTTATATTGAAACTCTTTACACTGCGACCACGGACTACTGTAAAGTGTTCGGGACCATAGATTTATAATATATATTTATTCATATTATACATTTTTGGTCAAGTGATTAGTCGATATAGTGGTTCTTCTTGGCCAGAACCTTAGGATCATATAATAAAAATACACATATAAAAACATGCTTGCTTGGACACATAAAATAACCATCATACTCAAGATTCAAATATTATCCAATTACAACAAAATTTTATACGGTCTGTATATGTTTTTGTTTCAGGGCTATTTGTATACAGGACTAAGAAGTAACTATATTTTTTTGAAGTTCCTTATAAAACTACTTTTGTGTAGTAATTTGAGGTATTTGTAACCTATTTGTGGCATAAGTGTTGTCCCTGTCTGAAAAGTTTAATGGGTGACTTTAGAAGCGACAATTATAGCATAACATACAATTATAACAAACATATAATACTATGATGTTAAGTGTATAAATATCCGTCTGTCGGTATATAGTGGTATCAATCTGAAAGAGATGTTGAGGTTGACGGCCTTTTAGTGCTCAGAAAAAATTAAGCTGCTAAGTTAATATAATTTAAAAATATAAGCATTATTGCATATGTATGTAATTCCCCGAGTAATCAATATCAACTTCCCCTGGACCTCCAGTTATGAAATTTTGTCACAAAGTAATAACTTACAATACAATTAGCGGAAACAGTTCTAGAAGTGAAGATATATATTCGAAAAGATATGTGAAATATTACAAACTTATATTATTAGTTTATCTCAAAGAAATTAAGTGCACACATCCGCAAACTTAACTTTTTTAAGTTTCACTTATCTTTGTCCTACAATCTTGAAAGCCATGGAATCCTCGGTGGTCGAGAGCGATCCGCACTTGACCGATTTTTGTCATATATTGTTTCAAATTTTGAAACTTTGTGAATTAAATAGTTGCCCGTTTAAGTAATGTTTCTCGCGGTGCATAAAAATACTTTTGAGGTTGTTACAAATACATTCAATATATTTTTACTATGTTTTAAAGTGTTATTCCACACTTAGGACAGAAAATACTAAATTTAAATTTAAAAAGCGTATAAAAATTTTGAACGAAGCAGGATTGGAACGGTATTCCAGAGGCGCGGGTTCAAATCCTGCTTCGTTCAAAATTTTTATACGCTTTTTAAATTTAAGTTTAGTACATTCAATATATTCATTTAAGTATAATCTGTAAATAGGACGGTTGCGGATTCAATTTCCACACGATAAAATATTTTTTCTCGCTCCAAGAACTTGTCCAACAACCAGACAAGGCGCAGTGTTTGAATCCGTCTATCAATACTCTATATGTGAAAACATGCTATGCGAGATACAGCTAGTAACAATTTTTTTCAGGCTTCACCGTTATGCATTATATAGATACATATCAAATTTTTATATAAGTATTTTTTCAGATCTTTGTATATATCTATCGAGGCCTGTCGTGGCGCAGCGGCACAAGAGTGTGACTGTAACCGACAGGTTCTGGGTTCGATCCCCAGTCGAGGAAATATTTAATATTGAAATATTGAATATTTTTAATTTAAAATATTTAATGTTTCATTTCTTCGCTCTGGTAATAAGGCATAAGCGCGGCGTTAAGTTCCGCCCCTCAACACGCAATGCCTCAAATTCGACGGAAAGTGGGGAAAGGAAGTGGAACGGAGTGTCATAACACTAGGTTCTACTTCCGTTCCCTCTGCCTACCCTGCCTAGTGCGGGATACAGCGTGAAGCTGTATATATCTTTATAGCCTAAAATTTTTTTACGAAAGTGGGAGACGGATCCCTGTGTCCTAACACTAGGTCCCCTTGCTCCCTCTATCTACCCTGCCATTTGTGGGATCTCAAGCAGATCAAAAAGTACAGATTCTGGAAATGAAGTATTTAGTAAATAATTTTTATATTCCTAATGGTTAAAATATGTTTTTTTAATACTTACACAATTTCCTAATACAATGATCGTTACATTATTCTATCAAGATAAATGGTTTAAAAGAAAAATGATAAAATATATTTTCGTAAGTTAGATTATATTTACTATTCTATTCGTTCTGACGATACTTTAGCTTAGTTGATAACGTTATAACAGAAGGAAAATGAACTAGCCGAAAGAAGGATTTTAGATTTTCGCGATTCTTATAAACCCAAATATTCAGTTTGGTTTAAGAGGTTCTTTTAAAACATTGAGTGTCTTAACACTAGGTTCCCAAGTTCCACCTACCCTACCCTGCCTAAGCTTTAATTAGTGCCTCGACGGTTGCCTGTTCGCGAGCTCAGAGGAATCTGAGCATCACGGACCCTGGCTGTTCCAATACCCGGGGGTATTCAGGTCGCAACCGGAACTACGGGTCCGGTTGTTTGTCTGGTGTCGCGGGGACCGGATTTTCCCAAAGCCCTTGTCCGGTCATTTGAGGATGGACTCGTGGTGGCTGGCTGTAGAGGTTGGACATGTTCATCTGTCCGGTAAAGTTGTCACCAGGGCGTCTGACCTCGCGCGCAGCAAGTTAGTGTCTTCACCGGCTCAAGGCGAAGGGCTGCCTGGTGGACCTAGCGCGGCCGATTTTGGCGGCTTTAGCACTCATTCGCTGTCGCGGCTCGGGTACCTGCCTGCTTACCATGAGGCACTGGAGCTAGACCCGGATCCAAAGTAGCCGATTGTAGGTCGGTCGGCTCGAGCGCGGATCGCGTGTCGAGAAGTGAGTGTGCCTTACAACTCCGGACCTTAGCGAGGTCTATGTACGCCTGGTACAAAGCAGCGATTTACTGTTGAGATTATTTATAAAAATTAAAATTAACAATGAAGCTTACACACGTCTATACTGTTTGACGTTATTAGGCATTAGCCACGTATTGAGTCAGTTTATATGTCGGTGTATCGATTTGGCTCACTATTGCACGAAAAGTTACATCGTCTCGGTGAATTTTTGGTAACCCATACAACTTTGGAGGTTTTATACAGCTAGGCAGGAGATATTTAATGTCAAGATCTAATGATTTTAAGTGTTTTTAATTAAATCGAATGTCTTTTTAAGTATTTCTATTTATAGGTTTTTTGATCCGATAGTAATAATGACATTTTTTTATATACTCATCAGAGTCTAGTAATACCGTCGCGTTACCTTTGTCGGTTTTGAGAAGTATTTTTTCATTGTTTTTCCGTAATTTATTAAGTGTGTGTGTAATTTCACAATATTATGTAGCAAAATAATGATTACTCATTTAGAAAACAAAATATTTATTTTATGTTGTTACACACTATATTCCGAATACAGCAGGGTAGGCAGAGGTACCTGGGGACTTAGTTACACTCTGTTGTCATTAAGACACTTCCGTTTCCTTTTTTCCGACGAATTCGTAGCCTAGCAGGGTAGACACAGGGAAATTTGTAACCCTAGTAAGTAGAAAAAATGAATATATTAAATATTTCATTTCGAGTGGTGATCGAATCCATAACCTGTCGATTACAGTCGAACGTTTGCCGATAGTCATCCTTCTGGTCTGCAAACAATTGTAGCAGATGCGTTTATTTATTATACACCAATGAAAAAAATATTGTGGGTTCGATCTCCACTCGAGAAAATAAAATATTTAATATTATCTACTATTATCTACTTAAATATTTAATTGGGGGGGGTTGGGTCGATGCTTGATCTCAGTGGTGTTTAGCTAGCTAGGAGCTAAACATCTATAAAATGCTGAGTTGTAGCCAACTGCATCCTAGACAGTGAGTGCAAGACAGTCTTGGGTGCACATCGATTAAATCTTACACACACGTCCACGCCGGCTCCAGCAAGTCGCCACATTCCACCGTTGGAGCCCGGCCCACAATCCACCAGTGGGCCGTTCCCCCCGGGCAATTTACCATCAGCTGGGTCTTGCACTGTAACATCTACCCCTCTATGGTGACAGCTAAGTGTGTGAGGTGAAGGCGAGCCCTCGGCGCCTTATAACCGAGTTTCTAGCCAGGGGAGCAAACCCCGAAACTAAAATCCCCAATCTTACGGTGAGGATCGCGCCTAGGAGATGAATGGTTAATGGGTTAATTAATCGCAAGCGCCACCTCGACAGTCCAGGCGAAATGTCGTTGTAATCTTGCCTTCTCTTGGGGATGGGCGTCACCCCGAGAGTGACCGTTATATCGACCCTACTCGTGGGAACAACATGAATGAATCTTTAAAAACAAAATCAAATCAAAAACCTGAACAAGCCAATCAATCGAACGGCCGTAAAACTTATACTCAACAAGTATTTCACAAAAACTTATTTGAAACAAGACCAAGATCGAACTCCCTCATAGAGCACTTTCAAATCTAACCCAACCTTTAGACCTGCCCGATCCCAGGCCAAAGGATGACTCCAACTTAGAACCAGACACAGGTAAAGTTATTAACATAGAAGTTCAACCTCCTCCGTGGCAGAGAGCACTAAAGAAAAGAAAATTTTCAGATTCTCCTCCTAAAATCTTGACATCCAAGGAAGCAAGTAGTAATCGCTTCTTTGGACTACCCATAGATGAAGAAAATGACCCTATAGCAACTTTTACACCTGATAGGCCTAACAAGCCGCCTCCCATTATCCTCTATGCCATAGAAGATGTCAACGAGCTGACCAAACTCATAGGCACTGTTTCTAGTTCCTCGGACTTCAGGTTAAAAATAGTAAACAAAAATCTTATGAGAATTATGGCAGAAACTGCAGAAACATATAAAAAGGTCATAGAAGTGATAAGGCAAAAAGGACTCATAGGCCATACTTTTTCTAGAAAAGAAACTAAATGCTGTAGGATAGTTGTTAAAAATCTTCACCACTCCACTCCTCATGAAGAAATTGTCAAAGAGATAGAGAAATCTGGGAATAAAGTTAGAGGTGAAATTATAAACTCAAAATATGAACCTAAAAAACTACCTACATCCACATTCTTCATCAATTTAGAACCCAGTCCTAACAACAAACAAGTCAAAGACATCAAGTATATCTATCACCAACGAGTTCTCATTGAAGATCCACGGAAATCCTCCAGGATTGTTCAGTGCCATAGATGTCAGCAATATGGGCATTCCAAAAATAACTGTATGAGGCCCTACCGCTGTGTGAAGTGTGGTGAAGGACACAACACCTCTGAATGTCTGAAGGACAGAAATACTCCAGCTAAATGTGCTCTCTGTGCTTGCGATCACCCTGCAAATTTCAAAGGGTGCCAAGTATTTCTTGAAATATCAGCCCGAAAGAAAGTACGCAGTACCCATCTAGTTTCAGCTCGACAAATGTCTGGTCCTCATGCCAATTTTCTCCAAGACAGTGAACACTTCCCCTCTCTATCTAGGCAAACCGTCACCTCCAATCTCTTAATTTCCTCCCAACCGCCAAAACCGTCTTTTGCTAATGTTACTGCCAATCCACCGAAAGCGAATGATTCTCCTGAAGAGCCACAAAACTTTCCTCAACCTTCATTGCTTGAAAAGATTCTCACAACACAATCCGAACGGATGGAACTTTTACTTCAACAAATTTCAACTTTGATAAATCTCCTTACAACAGTGATATCCAAGCTTACTCCCTAATGGCTACTCTCCGTGTAATAGCTTGGAACATTAATGGACTCTCCCCCAACACAGGTGAACTGGAAACTATTCTAATTCATAACAAAATCGATGTTGCTCTCATCTCTGAGTCTCATACTACTGTCAGAAGTTCTCCTAAGATCAACGGATATAAAATTTACTTCACCCCACATCCTGACGGTGGAGCTCACGCTGGGGCAGCAATTGCGATCAAGTCTAATATTAAACACTCATTACTTGAACCTTATTCAACAGACTTTCTGCAGGCATCTACCATTATGCTTGAAGACCGATTGGGATCCTTGATCTTCTCAGCAGTCTACTGCCCCCCTAGATTTAAAATTTCAGAAGTATTGTTTTCTAAGTTCTTCTTAACTCTTGGTCACCGTTTTATCTCCGGTGGAGATTGGAATGCTAAACACAATTTCTGTGGCTCACGTATTACTCTAACCCGAGGAAGAGAGCTGAAGAAAAGTCTAGATTCTAACAATCTCAGAGTCTGGTCAACTGGAAAACCCACCTACTGGCCTCAAGACCCGAAAAAGATCCCAGATCTCCTTGATTTTTTCATCTGCAAAGGCATCAACCATCAACAAACCCATGTTGAATCGTCCCTGGATGGGTCTTCAGACCACTCTCCCGTCATTCTCAGCATCAACTGCAGAGCATTGGTTTGCAATAAATCAGAATCTCTTTGCAACCACAAGACGGATTGGGAGGGTTTTAGAAGCTACATTACCGAAAACATCAAGCTAAACATCCCCCTAAAAACTGACACAGACATTGATGAAGCATGTAAAAATCTGACTAACCTAATCCAGAAGGCTGCGTGGCTGAATACCCCTATGTTGAGCCCTGAAAGTAGACGTCCAAAGACCCCAATCGAAATAAAAATTCAGCTGGAAGAAAAACGCAAACTCAGAAGAGCTTGGATAACATCTCGCCACCCATTAGATAAAACGAAATTCAACAGAGCAACAAAAGTTCTGAGATATATGCTGTCAAATTCAGCAAATCTGAACCTCAAGAACAAGCTTATGATGATGTGTCCAACAACTCAAGGTGATCATAATCTGTGGAGGGCCACTAAAAACCTAAGCAACGCGGTCCAACACCAGCCTCCACTTAAACTGGGATCCACTTGGGCTAGATCTGATGAAGAGAAAGCTGAAGCCTTTGCAAAACACCTAGCCAAAGTTTTCAAGCCAAATGCAGGAGATAAGGATAGTGATATTAACAGTGTTCTTGGACAAACCTATCAGATGAGCCTCCCTATAAACTCAACAACTCCCAAAGAAGTTGCACGGGAAATTAGACTAATGAACCCTAAGAAAGCTCCTGGATTTGATCTAATCACTTCTAAAATTCTTAAAGAACTACCCCGAATAGCGATTACTGCTCTTACTTGTCTTTTTAATGGAGTTTTCAGAACATGCCCCTACCCTGACCTCTGGAAAATTTCCCACATCATTATGATACCCAAACAAGGCAAACCTCTTCATGATATGTCATCTTACCGGCCCATCAGCCTAACACCTGCCATATCTAAACTATGGGAAAAGATATTCTTGGTTAGGTTAATCCCTCACTTGACGGACACAATTCCTTCACACCAATTTGGCTTCAAAAAACATCACTCGACAATTGAACAGGTCCACAGAGTTTATAATGTTATCCAACAGAGCTTTGAGGAAAAGAAATACTGCTCAGCAGCTTTCCTTGATGTCCAGCAGGCGTTTGATCGCGTTTGGCACGAAGGTTTGCTGTGCAAGGTTAAAGAAAGGCTACCTCACTCCTTCTTTCCCATCCTGGCTTCATACCTAAGCCATAGATTTTTTCAAGTGAAACAGGGAGAAGCTAGATCTGTTTTTCACAACATTCAGGCTAGAGTACCACAGGGCTCGGTTTTGGGCCCAGTATTATATAATATCTTTACCTATGATCTCCCAACTACAGATGAAATAACAGTGGCAACCTACGCCGATGATATCGCTCTTCTTGCTTGTGACAGGGACTGCCATAATGCTAGTTTCAAACTTCAATCAGTTCTAAACAAAACTAGCAACTGGTTACGTAAATGGCGCATTCAAGCAAGTGCTCATAAGTGTAATCACATCACCTTCACCTTGCGAAGAGGAGACTGCCCCCCAGTGGTATTAAGTGGAGATATGTTACCTCAGGTAAACTGTGTTAAATACTTGGGATTTTACCTTGATAGACGCCTTACTTGGAAGGCACACATTAAACACAAAAGAGACCAGATGATCCTCAAGTACAGAACCATGCTTTGGCTAATGGGACGCAACTCAGTTTTGTCAGTTGACAACAAACTCCTACTCTATACATCCATACTTAAACCAATATGGACGTATGGTATCCAGCTATGGGGCGTAAGCAGCAAAAGCAACACTATGTGTTTGCAAAGAGCCCAGAACGTTATCTTGCGTGGTATATTGAATGCACCATGGTTCACCAAGAATGCGGAGGTTCACAAACATCTTAATATCCCAACTGTTAAGGAAGAAATTGCATCATATAAAAAGCGCTATTATGACCGCCTGTTGAACCATCCAAACTCACTGGCTCGGAATCTCCTCGATAGATCCAATGATGTTCGCCGCCTGAAGAGGAGTCTAGTACTCTAAGCGCCTACCGAGAGGGAGTGACTGCAGTGGCAGACGCACCCTCATACTCCATTTCTGCTCTGAACAAAGTTGATAATAGTCTAATACGACTGATGGCAGCTTCAAAGAGGAAAAAAAAAAAAAAAAAAAAAAAAAAAAAAAAAAAAAAAAAAAAAAAAAAAAATATTTAATGTCTTCATTTCTTCGCTCTGGTGCAAGACAAAACGCGGCATTGAGTTCACTCTATACGTAATGACTCCATTTCGGTAGAATGAGGGGAAAAGAAGTGAAACGGAGGGTCTTAACACTAGGTTTCCAAGTTTCCTCTGCCTATCCTACATCCAGCGCGAAGCTGAGTACCCATGAAAAAATACAACTTACAAGTATATCTATATAATCATTGTACCCAGGTAGTCTGATTTATAAAGTAACTAGTATAGTTATTTTAGATTTATTATTTAGATATTAGCAATAATCTTATTTTAAAAATATAACTGACCTCATTCTTTAATAAAAAGTTTTATTTTGAATATTAATTAATAGAACTACCATCAAGTACCACTGCGAAACCGACGCATCGTTGGGCCGAAAATTCGAGATGAACTTTTAGATTTGGAACGCAGAAAAAAAGCGGTCGTCTAGATCTGGGATAACCTACTATATTTGTATTTAAGAGCTATATTGTACAAACTTACCAGCATTTTGGATATACGCACAGTAAAAGTCTTCAGGTGTTTCATTTCATAACATTAGTATAGTAATGACTAAAATGACCAAAACTAACTTTAAATATGCAAGGCTTAGAGAACAATGTCAATGATCACCAAGTAATTTCAATATAAAGATAAGCAAATATTCATTTAGTTGACATTATTTGTTTCATTTCTCACATTGAAGATCGAATTGTTTTCAATTTTCCGGTCTGGTACCAAAGTATAGCTTTCTTTTTCATATTAGTCTTAAATAAAACTACTTACAATTTATCTGTAAATTGGAAAAATGAGAAAGTTTCTAAATATTTTGGATAAAACTAGATCAAAAAAAATAATAATAATTTATAAGTTGATGAATTTACATTGGCAGCTGAATAAAGGAACTACGACATTTTATGACAAAGAACAAGGAATATTCCATAAGGAATTTGAACATACAGTCATCATCACGACAGCCACGTTTTTATTACGTGGCTAGTATTTTTAGCACATTCAGGTAAATATATAATAAATTAATAATTTCATAATTTTAATTCTTCTTATATAATCATATAAAAATCATAAAAAAAAATACTGTTAAAAGTTACCCAAGATATTGTTGAAATGATCAAACCATTACCTAATACAACATTGGGAATTCCTTAATAGCAATGTATTTTGTAATTTGCAAATTATGTAAGTTCTGTATTTGTCCTGTTTTGTGCATAATAATAACAAATCGTATGCGATGACGATACACCTGTTTCCCTCATCGGGTTTTCTCGGAGTCCAGATTTCTACGTCACGCCACGTTACCTGCTGAGATTGACTGACTACGATTTCTTAGGCAGAACGTATAGTGAGAGCTTTACATTGATAAATAAAAAAAAAGTTATTGTATCATCTGTTGTCATTATTTTATAAATAAGATAATATTTTGTATTCTGGTGACAAGGCAAACGCGACATAGAGTTTAGATACGAAACACCACAATGCTTCACGAATTTGACCGTAAGTATAAAACAGAAGTGCCCTTATGGGAACGAAGTGTCATAATACTAGGTTCCCAAGTTCCCTCTGCCTTAATATGAAAAATACAAAAATAAGCTAAGATAAATAATATATTGACTATGAACATGGAAGGTACTTGAATCTTACTGTAACAATTTTAAAGGGTTCTCTACCAAAAAATCAAGCTTTTAAATTACACAATGTAAAGATACGAGCATTTTAGATCTGTTTTGCTGCATTTTGTATAAAACTCGCCATGTATTCAAAACCTATAAGGTACTGCCCTGTGGATCTATAGTTATGAAATTTGGCACAAAATGTTCAACACAAGTGGGATAGAAGTGTAAAGAAAAAAAAGTATATATATAATTTTATTTCAGCGTTTTGGAAGCGTTAGTTTAGCTTAGTAAACGTTTCAAATGAATAACGTCTCAATCGTCATGCGCCAAGAATTATCTCATTCACAGTGTAGCAGTAGTATTTTAAGGCAGCCTCGATCGCACGTTTGTCATACTTTGTCCAAGAGTTGAATAGATCATTCGTACAGTGAATTGTTTAACAACAACATGCTTGCTATAGGGATCGTTTTTCTTGTAAGTATTTGTATTAACTTATAAGATTTTAGATTCTTACACATGTTTATATAAAAATTTAAGCCAGATATTTAAAAGTTAACATTTTAAATATAATATTTATTTGGCAATTTTTATTATATATTTTATTATAAAGGTACCAAATGTAAACATTGTTAGTTGCATTCGTTAGTTCGTGACTGTGTTTATTTCTTATACATAGATACTTATATATATTTAGTACCGGCGCCTTTTCAAGGATATTTTTTCTTAATCCTCGTCCAGACATTGACAAACTTGATATTACTGTTAAAATATAAACAAACAAAATAAATACCATCAAACTCGTTTTGAAAAATGGCTAGACTTACAATTAAAACTTAGCTTTAAATTTTTGATTTTTACCTTCAATAAATTTGAACATTGTTTTATTTTTAAATAAAGCTCCTAGTTGTCTGTTATGTTCTCATCTTTTTTAATATAATTTAAAAACAATACCTTCAAAAATATATTATATTCTATGCAAATAACTTCTTGTTACCAGAAGGGAATCTAGGTCATTAGAAATCTTTTTTTTTTATTTATTGCTCCCTCTGAGTACAAAGCAAAATTACGGCGTTGAGCACCTTCACTCAACATGCTTTACCCTATCAATTCAGTGAAAAATTGAGAACGTTACTTCCGTTCCCCACTTTTCTTAATGAGAACGGAGAGTCTAACTTACCACTAGGTTCCCAAGTTTTTTTCTTCTTATATATCTTTCTGTAATAGTATGTTTGTAGTGTAATATGACGGATACAGTGAAGCAAAAAACGTACTTTATTTTTTTAAAAATACTGGTACTTTGTACAATTTATAGTAAATAATAATAAATCTGAATGTACTGGTATTTAATTTGGCATTATGGTTTGATCTTAGAGAAGTAAATTTCAATATTATTCCAACAAATAATATTGGAATTTACTTCTCTAAGATCTAAATTAAGTAGGCTATTAGATATACGTATATATAATATCTAAAGCCATTTTCATAGAAAGTTCTTCGAAAAGCTTGGTAGAAAGTTTCGTTTAAGTCTCGTATCGCTATACGAAATTTTCACACAGAAACTTGTGCTTATTAATAAAATAATAAATATTAGATAGTTTTATTTTAAACATATTTAACTTTTAAATTGTAATTTTAAAGTTAAATACAATAAAAATGTAAAAGTTTAAATTGGTAAAGATTTTCCTAAATTATCTTTAAATGGTTACCGTAACTTAAATTTCTAATAGATTCTTTGTTTTGCTAAAATATCTCTAAAATTGATCGCACGTTGAATAACGGTACTTAACGCCGTATTTCATCCAACAATACCAATAAATTTGAACCCATAAATACCGTATATGACATATCCCCAAGGCGCCATAGGACTGCGTACATTTTATCATAGTTATCGATTTCCTCTATTAGAATATAAATGGCCTGAGTTACTATAGAAGATATGAACCATATAATAATATTTATGTTTAATATATTCAATTTCATACTTTTCTTGTAATTTTCATGGTTTTATTGAATTCATGATTTCGTTTTCACTGTTTGAAAGATTGAACTGCTTATCAAATAAAGCTGTACATATATATATATATATATATAAATATATATATATATATATATATATATATATATATATATATATATATATATATATATATATATATATATATACATATATATATATATATATATATATATATATATATATATATATATATATATATATATATATATATATATATATATATATATATATATATATATATATATATATATATATATATATATATATATATAATTAAAACACATGACGTGCCAGGACCAGGTGTGTTATTTAAAGAAAGCATAAAAACTTAATAAAATTAAAAGCTTATAAATTATTAGAGCAATTAATTTAAACGTGATGCGTATATGTAATGTCACGAGGGATTCAATATGAATTATTCATATAAACTACTTTCAATATTAATCAGACTTGTAATATTTTAATATCGTTAATCGTTAAAAATGAGAAATATTCATGTGCTCTAGTTTTGTAATAAATTTTATATAGTTGGTGCAGTGAGAACTTTAGGATAAGAACTCTTCTTGTTTTCAAATATTTTTATTTCTATTTAAGGAAAACTTGATCAAGTGCTGTTTGGTCTTGCTCTCAGAAGGTTCCACGAATGTTCAGAAATATTAGCGACTGTGATTTTTAAAAGCTTGAACACTTAAATTATATACACTGCTTTACAAAAATAAGTTGTACTTTTTTATAATATTAAATTGTGCGGCGTTGAGTTTCGCCACTCAACACGCAATGCCTCAAATTCAGCGGAAAGTGGGCAACGGAAGTGGAACGAAGTGTCTTAACGCTAGGTTCCCGGGTTCCCTCTGCCTACCCTGCGTAGTGCGGGATACAGCGTGAAGCTAATATATCTATGAACTTTCTTTTTTCTCACTCTTTATTGTAAGTTGTCCCTTATTACTCACCTACTTTCATAATTGTAGGACGACAAAAAGTAATCAATAGATTGTGTTTACGCGTCGAATTCTATATAAAACGCAGTCAAAACGTTGGATTATTCTTTCTCATATATTTTCCACCGCTACGCACAGAAAATGACATCCTGGTCCATACGGCGAAAGAGAAAGCCGATCTCCTGGGCGCTCTCTTTGCCTCAAAGTGCCGAAATCAACTTGTGTCCTGCGTTGAGGCATCCCTCGAGAATGTCTCCGCATGGGGTGAAAAGAACCTTGTTCACTTCAACCCCCAGAAGACACAAGTCTGCGCGTTAACCGCTAAAAAAACCCCATTTGTCGTATCACCAGTTTTCGAGAACACTCCCCTTAAAGCCGCGCCCTGTATCAGTATATTGGGTCTCAGCTTTTCGAACGACTGCCAGTATCGCGATCATCTGGAAAGCAAGGCCAAGTTGGCCTCGAAGAAACTGGGGGTCATCAGCAGAGCGAGACAGTATTTCACGCCAAAACACCGTTTAGCCCTGTATAGGGCCCAGGTGTGGCCTCATATGGAATACTGTTCTCACCTTTGGGCTGGTGCACCCCAGTATCAGCTTGAACCATTTGATCACATACAACGTAGAGCCGTTCGAATCGTTGGGAACCCAGTGATCTGTGTGGGACTTGATACTTTGGCTTTGCGTAGAGACGTATCCTCCCTGTGCGTTCTCTACCGCATTTATCACGGGGAGTGTTCTGGAGAACTGTTTGACTTGATACCTGCCGTCGAATTTTCCAACCGCACAGTACGTCACAAACTAAAGTACCATCCACATCATCTGGACACGTGGCATTCGACTACTGTCTGCCACTACGTACCAAGCTGGCGCTCTACAAGACGTACGTGAGGCCACACCTCACGTACGCCTCTCCAGCTTGGTACGCCCTACTGAGTCCACGACAGAAGAGCAACCTGCAGGTGGTCCAGAACCTCGCCCTCCGGCGAGTGACCCAGGCACCATACTTCGTGCGCAATGCAACCCTGCATCGCGACATGAAAATGGAAAGCCTGGAGGACCACATCGGCCGGCTCGCGTCTAACGCGTTCCGCCGCGCCGATGTTTCGGACCACCTGCACCTACAGGACATCGCACCGTGGCATACACGACCACCGGACGCCAAGAAGCGCCTTCCTCGAGACCTTCTTACCCTTCCCGACTCCGATTCCTGAGCTGCCACCTCGGTCGCTGGTCGCTTAAGCTGGGCCTTCCCCGGGCAACCGGGGGACTCACCCGGCCGGGCTGACCGCCCAGGTGGCATATAGCTCATCCTGTCCTGACTCTACATCCCCTGCGCCTGCGAGCTAAAACGCAGGCGCTTGTATTCCCCCGGGCATAGCCCACCTAATGACGCGCTCGTCTTAACGAGCGGAGGTTGAAACCGCGGAAGAGGGCCCTTAAAGCCCTGCATCCGTTTCCCTGTCCACGGGCAGGAAGGAAGAAAACAAGTAACAAGTCTACTACTGTGCGGTTTCGTAGGAGTTTCCTTCCACGCACCATACATCTCTGGAACGGCCTACCCGCGGCAGTATTTCCAGGTCGATACGATACATGGGTACCTTCAAAAAGCGCGTCTACCTCCACCTTAAAGGCCGGCAACGCCCTTGTAGCTCCCCTGGTGTTACACGGGGCCGTGGGCGACGGTGATCACTCACCATCAGGTGACCCGTACGCTCGTTTGCCTTGTCTTTTCTATAAAAAAAAAAAAATTTAATTGCATTGAATTAGAAGCTTAACTTTTTGTATCCCAAAGGATCTTTTATTATCTTTTTTATCATATATTAATTTTAGCACGCGATCTTAAAATTAATACCCTTGATAGACGGTTTCGTTTTTTCTTTTGAGGTACGGACTCCAAAAGCATAAAATTTCAATTTTTTTTTTTTAAATGGCATGTTGCTAGTGCAACATTATTGGATGATTACTGGAGGAATGCCTGTCTACAAATGAAATAGCGTGAAGCTATTATATTACTTTAATAATATAATAGCTTCACGCTATTTTATTTGTAGACAGGCAAACAGCTAATACGTACTCGTATAATAAACATCATTTATACGCTGATTATGGGTTGAAATTTAAAGCAATTAAAGTCATGTATTTCCTTAATGTGAAGTACTGTGGTGCGATTTTGTTCACATTTATATCTAAATGCCAATATATTATCATTATTTTTAATTCAATAGCATTTCATATAAAAAATACCTTTATTCCATTGGAAATTTCTAAATTCTTATTGAACAAAAAAAAAACGGAATTTTATATTTTACGTCCCACCCAAAGCAATATATAATACATTGTACTAAAAATATAATCTACAGTTCTAAGGTATTTCTTGTTAAATGTTAAATTGTGAACGTTCTTAAAAATCCTAAAAAAATCTTTTGCAAGTTATAATGATACTATCGATGCGTATATTTATATGAACAAGCATTTCTTAGAAGACCGATTAGGCAATTAAATTTTATTACTTGTTTAGATACCATATGTTGGTTGCACGCTACATGGACAATTGTGTTGCAGAGTAATTTAAAAATTGATGAACGTTAACTTTAATAGCACTTCAACAAATAAACTAATTCATTTTTTGTTTATATTTACATCTTTATATTTTTTTTTTTTAGCTTCAGTCAGTATTTATATCACTCTGATAGGTATAGGGATCATGGGAACCTAATATTAAGACTCTCCGTTCCGTTACCCACTTTTTTTATAAATATATCGAATATGAGGACCCTAGTATCAAGACACTTTGTTCAGTTCCCACTTTTCGAGTGCCTGTTTGTCACTGTTTTGTCACTGTCATTTATTCTCTCTTTTTAAGAGAACGAATAACTCGCTTAACTTTAAAGTTCTTCAGGTGTTAAGACCTGTTATGGAGCAGAGCCAAAAGCGCGTGAGTTTCAATGGGATACAGAATCATTAATATTAATATAATTATTTAACAAACCATAGTAAATGGACATAAATGCTCGGCTTGCATGTTCGAGCTCCCCCCTCTCTGCCGTACTTGTAACTTGTTTTTAATATTTTTTATTTTTTTCTTAGGTGTGTGCCCAAGGGCTTCACACAACCTTAGCAGCGCTCGCTAAGCATCGTGAGTATCTTTACTTTGTTTAACAAAATATCCTGTTTCTAGATATACGTTGAAATTGAATATAAATAACTGATGTTGACACATGCACAAAATAAAACACAAACTTTGAAATAGTCACAAAGTATAACAAGACAGCCTTAAAGCAATCTCCAAGCCACCTTTTATCTTTGCTTGTTAATAAAATACAAACGTCCATTTATAATATGTATATACATAGATAATCTAGCAAAAACACTACTTTCATATTCATTACATGACAAATAAAATGGGTTGTCTGTTTAATTTGTTAAATATTTAGTATGTAAAAGAAATATATTTTAATTTAAGTCAATATTTTCACAATCTTACAGCTGTAGAGGAAATGCCTATCAAATATCCGGAGCCAATAGATATGGATGAAGATGTTCCGGAATTCTGCAAAGATAAGACCTACTGCACCATCAAACCAAAAGACTATCCTGAGGAAAAAATGAACGAATTGCTCAAAGGATATGTAAGGATTTTATATTTTTAATATATACTTAATATATTATTTAGTTAGATTGGATCGTTTACTATTGGATTTTATTTTCTATTCACTTATATATTTCATAACTTGGACATATGATTTTTTAATATTTGGGTTGTTCTTTTATTTTCTTTTAACTATTATAATATTATTTCCTTATTAGTAATTAGTTAACTCTAAATACAATAATCTATGCTTATAAACTTTAGTTATAATATTTTATACATCTATAAATAATTTAAAACATAATGATTATTCAATAGAGGGGCCCACGTAGACTACGAAGAGCAGCATATGGTGGCACCAGTTCAAAATTGCCTATAGAAGATGACGCTTATATTGGTGTAAATATATTTTTATTGAATATCAAATGTCAATGTGATAAAGACTAGTGAAGTCGCTCAGTTTGCCATTTTTTACATTATAGCTACATACTTTTAACATTGGTTTTTGTCTGGAAACCCGAGTTATGCATAAAAAAATAATTATTATTTAATAAAGAAAAACCCATAACTAGCTATGAGAACAATATCAAGTAATATTTTTCGGTGACATTCACTATGAAAATTCTATTTTTTTATTATCGAGTTGAAAAGGCTCATATTTATGTTGATATGTACTTATATTAAATAGCAAATTATAGCTTAGTAAAAGGCCACGTGAGCGACTGTAAACGTGTCGATTTTGCGCTTGAATAGATTGTCCGAACACTAGGTTCCCAGATTCCTGTTATGTGCATGAAGCTAACAAAACTAACACGGGATCAACTAATCAAATTTATTGCCTGCTTCTACTAACTTCAGAGTAAAAATAATAACGTACTTATTTTAATGTTTTCGAAATTTCTTATTATTACTTATTTTACTGTTCTTATTTTTATGTTTTCGAAATCATGTATATTATTTTTAAAGAATAGTTTCACATATAATTCTTATTAAACGATGAATTATTAAACGTATCATTACAAATGAACTATATTTTATAGTAAAAAAACCAATATCAAATATGTCGTCGTGTATTGTAATAAAGATAGTAAAGTAATTAACCCATTACAGATATAAAAGTACCAAAAATACGTAAATTGTATGTTTTTTTTATTATCAACGCAAACGATTTTTTAGTAATAATCTTGAAAAGATGAGTTCAACGATACTATGATTTTTTTTGATGATAGTTAATTTTAAATTTAAATCCTAGCTGTTTGTTCCATATTCTCTTCCATTGTAGGTAAAAATTGTGCCAATTATTTTATGATTTTATATTAGGTAATCTATGGTAGAATGAGATACATACTTGTTTACTTGATATCAACAGAAACCGTTACTGCAACCGTCCATGATTGTAGAATTGAAGAATCGGCAAGGAGACCCTAATGATGAAGACAACTGTGAAAGTGAAGTCACTGTAAGTGTTTTTCTTCGATATATGTACTTTCTTACCGAGATCCACACATGCGAGGGTAAGCCGAGCGAACTCGGGAACCTAGTATTAAGGCACTCCATTTCGTTCCTCGCTTTCCGCCAAATTTAAGACATTGCTTATGGAGTTGCGAAGCCTTACGCCATACTTTGCCTCGTTTCCAGACTGCAGAAATGAACATATTAAAAATTTCGGTTCCCTTGAGTGGGATCCAAAAGACAGATGTATTATGACAGACCCCATATACTTAATTGGACAATTAAAAAAAGCATACTTAAATGATAATTATATCAACATACAGAAACACTCTTTTATCAATTTAAAGACGAGCAAATTTGTTGTTTATCGTTAACTAAAACTTATGTAGATGCTTCATATTAAATGATGATTATTGAAAATTACTTGCATACTTTGATATGTATCACAGGTAAATTTAGCACGTTAGACACTTAACTTTAGCTGTACCTAACTTAAAGAAGCTGAGTTATGATTTGAGTGTGAAATTTTTATTAAAAAAAAATCACAACAATATTGTCAATATCTTAAAATCAATATAGAATGTTGGCCTTTTTAATATAATAATAATTGCTATAAATTATATAAATACATTTATTCGATATTCCTAAGAGCTTAACAGAAAACCGGCGATAAAGTTTCGTTACTAAAACAAAACGGTCCAGAGCAAGCAATACAAATTTACTAATTAAAATATAAGAGCTTTTTTTACAAAATAAACTGCAACATAAAATTATATACTGTTTTTCTATAAGTGAAATTTAAAGTTTTTTTATTTTTTTCTTATATTGGTTGTTGAAGTATTTAATTGCAACACTGAACGCCATCTTAAAATAATATTTTGTACCTGTCAACACTTTTTTTTTTCTTGGCAACCTTGCCACTGTAACCTTTTGTGAAAAAAATATATATACTGTTTCCGTCGATTTACTCAGTTCGTGTTATTATTTTAATTTCCTAGTTTTATCAAGTAAATACTTAAATACTAACATATATTAACAGGTTATGGGCAATATATGTCCGATAGTATATTAGGGAAGTATTTCAGAATATAAGCGCTGTGATTCACCTAGATTGAAGTTAGTTAACCTAAAAAATTGCCGGCGTCCTCATTATTTTCCAGCAATTTTCAGCTTAGTTTTTTTAGAAAAGTACTTAATAAAATGGCATCACAAATAACAATGGGTACTATTGAGAAATTAATTGGAAGAGAAAATTACCAAAGTTGGAAGTTTGCCGTTAAAAACTACCTTGAACATGAAGAATTGTGGCAAGAGATTGAACCTGATCCAGCCTATGTATCAGATAGCAAGAAAAATACGAAAGCAAAATCGAAAATAATACTGTTAGTGGATCCAGTTAATTACGTCCATGTACAAGAGGCTACAACAGCGAAACAGGTTTGGACTAAATTAGAAAAAGTTTTTGATGACTCAGGGCTTAGCAGAAAAGTAGGTTTATTGAGAGATTTGATCACCACTAGCTTGGACAATTGTTCGAGTGTTAAAGAGTATGTCAATAAGGTAATGTCAACAGCTCACAAGTTGAGAAATATCAATTTTGTAGTAGGTGACGAGTGGCTGGGTACGTTGCTGCTCGCTGGTCTCCCAGATTACTACAAGCCAATGATAATGGCTTTGGAGAGCTCGGGTGTGACTATTACTGCAGATTATGTAAAAACTAAGTTGTTACAAGAAGTTAAGGTATCAGATTCTGCTGCTTACTATGCCAAGTCATATAATAAACAAAATATGTCAAAGCAAAAAAAACCCTAATAACCAATTGCAGAAGAAAGGGCAACCCAAAGGGCCACGGTGCTTTGTATGTAACAAGTATGGTCACATGAGTAGGGATTGCTACTTTAAAGAAAAAAAAAAGGTTCTGTCAAACAATGACAATTCAAATAATGGTTATTATGCTGCTTTTTCAGCTGCTGCTGCTTTGGATGGGAGTTGCTGGTATGTCGATTCCGGAGCATCACTGCATATGTGCAATAACAAGAATTGGATGTATGATGTATCTCCATCAACTATCAACAATATACTGTTTCCGTCGATTTACTCAGTTCGTGTTATTATTTTAATTTCCTAGTTTTATCAAGTAAATACTTAAATACTAACATATATTAACAGGTTATGGGCCCAGCACGCTTCCACTGCGCCACTCTGCTGAAGATTAGTAATAAAAGGATTCAGACAGAGGAAAGGAACTGAATATAATGAAATTTTTGCTCTGGTAGTACGGCACACTTCAATAAGATATTTGTTTGCGCTAGCTGTAAAAGAAAATTTATATATAGATCAAATGGATGCAGTTACAGCATTTTTGCAGGGAGATATAGATGCTGAAATATATATGAATCAACCACCTGGCTATGAACACGGACAAGAAGTTTGCAGATTAAATAAGTCTATTTATGGCTTAAAACAGGCGAGTCGCCAATGGAATCTGAAACTTACTTCTGTTCTCAAACAGTTAGGATTGGAAAGTACGTCTGTTGATCCATGTATTTACTACAAAAATGATAATGGAAACATCATCTTTATATTGATCTATGTTGATGATTTATTAATTTTTTATAATAATGAAGAGAAAGGTAAAGAGATCAAGCTACAACTTAATAGTAAATTTGAAATGAAATCACTTGGACCTGTCAATTATTTTATTGGCTGGAGGATAAGTCAAAACGCGGGCAGAGACCAAATTTATATTGATCAGACTGCTTATATAGAAAAAATCCTACAGAGATTCAATATGACAGATTGTAATCCAGTCCATTCGCCCTGTGATCTTAGTTCCAAATTGATCAGCACAGAAGATGAAAATAATATTATTAGTAATGCACCTTATCAAGAAGCCATTGGAAGTTTACTTTACTTGTCACAAGGAACAAGACCAGATATTTGTTTTGTTGTAAACAAATTGAGTAGTTTCAACAACAAACCAAAAACACAACACTGGTTGGCAGTAAAAAGAGTGCTACGCTACTTAAAAGGAACTAAGGATTATAAATTAAAATTTTGCCAAGATAAAGATGAAAAAGGAGTGTTTGGCTACTGTGATTCAGATTGGGCTTCTGATATTAACAACCGGAGATCATGCTCGGGCTACATTTTTTTGTTTCAGGGTGCTTCAGTCTCATGGTGTTCTAAACGACAGAACACAGTTGCCTTATCAACCATGGAGGCTGAATATATGGCACTGGCTACGGCCACACAAGAGGCTATGTGGCTAAGGCATTTAGAGTCGAAACTAAATTGGAAGCTTACAGATGTGCCCACCATAATTTATTGTGATAATCAAAGCGCTATCAAATTTGCAGGTAATGATTCTTACTGTGTTGATCAATTTGGAACTAAGATCACAGGGCGAATGGACTTCATGGATTGTTAGTACTCGCTTCGTGCTAATTTTGCATCTGTAGGGCTACGGATACCGGGTTTTAACGGACACGCAACAAACAAATTTCTATGCAAGATATGGTAGATCCGGTATTTAATATAAATTTTTAATTGATCTTCAACACAATCTTGAGATAAATGGTCTTAACAGGCGAAACAGTTTTTTTTCCGTTTCATTCAAGTGTATGGAGTTCTAAGAATTGGAAAAAGGTTTAACAATGAAAAGGAGATGTCTGATAAACGATTATGGTTGCACCATTGTCACAATAAAATAATCAGCACACTATTGTTAAAAACAGTAAAGATAAACGATACGGAAACAAATTGCAAGGTCTCAAACTGGTTTTTCTTTAGAATACACCATAATTTATTTATGGATTTGCATATATATAGCTATATCATATAACATCTAAAATATGAGGATAAAATATTAATTGATACTTTAGTAACATTGCTTGACTATGATTGATATGGTAACAAGTTTGGTTTTCCTCATCGTAAATTATTTCTTCTATCAAAGATCTATTTTAAGTTAGATCTCCACTCGGGGGAGTGATAATATTTAGTTTTATTATTTCCTACATTTGGTAGATACAGCGGGACAGCATTAAATTCTGCGTCTCAACAGGCAATGTTTCGAAAATTATAAAAAATGGAGACCAAATATATGCTGTTATGGTTAAAGATATTTATTTCCCATTACAGACATAAGTCACTTACATGGCAAACATTATTTTACATAATATATAGATATGCTGTTCGAAAAATGGTACGGCTTATGGATGTTGATGTTGATCGACTAGTTTAGGAATAGTTTACTTATTTTTATAGCATCTTGTCGTGTGGAATATACAATGGTGCAACGACGCATCTATAGAATCAAAATGCATAGTTGCGGACATATTCACAATCATATTTAGTGTCTTTGCAAAACTATTTACAATTATTTAAAGGATAGTGATTAAGACACGATTTTAATACAGGAAACAAAAACAAACTGATTACTCCTAATAATGTCTTTGATTTTAGCGATTGTTCCACATTTTAAATGAAATATTTTTAACCGGATTAATCGCGTATATTGAGTGGTAAATATTTTTGGAAACCGGGCGTTTTAAACACTTTACAGTAGTCCGTGTCGTAGGTACGTGGACGTAGTAGATTAGTCTAACCGTGACTACGGACTACTGACAATATACGCGATTAATCCGGTTAAAAGTGTTTCTGGTTAAAATCGTCTATGGAACAAATATATAATAAAAATCCACAAGATTTTAGATTTACCATTTGAATAATTTAAAATAAACGTAAACATTATTTTCTAAGAAGCACGTGTTGAACGGCGAAAATCAAAGCTGAATTTTGCCTCGTTACTAGAATGGGGAAATGAAAATATGAGATTGTTCATCATTCCAGAGTGGGAAACGATCTCACAATCAACACAGTTACCCGTGCCCCTATAATTTTAATAACTGTTTAAAATGTGAATATATGGAATAATTATTTTATGCAATTTATTGTTAATAGCAGTATTTTAATTATATTTCAGTACGAACCTTTGTACAAAGTGAGGGAAAAGAGTTACGATCCATGGCGCACAGTGGTCCAAGCACCTGGACAAGATTTTGTTCAACGAGTTCGCCTTGAGACTTGCAAGTAAGTACAAAAATTCAAAAATGTTATTTTTGTCACATAAGCAAATATATTAGAATTTTTACTTTAGAAAGGTTTTCTAAAGTAATATTTTTTCTTAGTATCCTAGCACCTCCTGCATAATAAAAAATCTTAAATATCTGTTTTGTAAAAAAATCTGCTTAAAACCTTTATATTGAAAACTTAAAATATAAACAAAATGTTATTTAATACGCATTTAGGCATTGAATCTATGTATTGAATTTATTTATATATATTTTAACCTAATTTTTTATATAAATATTGTATTTACTTGTTATAGGAAACCAGACGCACCTTGCTTCAAAATATTCACTCCAGTACCAGAATACATCACATTTTGCAAACAAAAAGTGAATACTTGGCAAGTTTTAGTAGCAATAGACAAAAACGAGACTGAACTTATAAAAGTGGAGTTACCCGTTTGCTGTTCTTGCCATTATCGTCCAATTGACTTCATGACCAGATTTGGAAAGCCTAAGAAATAAATAAATACTGTACCATCTCACTAAACCAGCATACTCGTTCATATAATTATTGGAAAACTGCCTATATAAGTATTTTAATAATTATACTTCAAACACAAATTGCATTTTTCAGCACATTGATGTAATTATTTTATAACAATTTAACAAGGTGATTTTGTCGATGAAAAACGTTATTTTATTTACTTTAGTATCTAATAATGTAAACATTTCAACAATACGGATCGCTTTCTTCTTTAATAGTGCGATATGATTTGTGATGTGGTTTAGTGAAATTCTACTGTATGAATATTAATTATTTTAGAACCGTACTAAATTGAAAAGGGAATCTTTTTGAAAGGATTTTTTTTAATTTTACATTTGAAATAAATACTTAAAGAAGTATTAAACATAAGTTAGGAAGTTAAGTATTAAAATTGCGACCAAAATTTTCTAAGTTAATCGTTCTTAATAAATGATGTTATTTCTAAAATATTACGAAGAGGCTTGTTGACAAAAATTTTTTGAGTGTTCGCCTCGCTTAAAATGTTTGTGTCGTCTTCAGACTGATTTATTATAGATTTATATTTATTATAACTTAATGCTATAAACAATATATATTTTTTTTACTGAAATTTTGATTACAATTTTCAAATTTTTGTTTCAATCACTTTCTGTTTATTTTTTTAAAGTTCACTTCCTTTATATTTAAAAAAAAAATAAAAACATTGATATTACTGAAGAAATATTAATATAATCATTGATATTACTGAAGATAGTATTGTTAAATGTACAAGAATAGCTTAAATAAAGGCAAGAAATATATAGATCTGTATAGATATTTTTTAATATAATTAATGAGATTTACTGAGATTACTAAAACGTTTAAAAATAGAAAGTTAAAAATAAGTTAATAAATATTCTGAATGAAATCATTTCTTTTTTTCATCTTATATCCGAAGTGATAACGATTACATGAATTGTCTAAAAAGTGTCTTTTAATAATTACTATTATGTCAATTACCAGTGCTTCTTGGAAGTTGTTTAAATCAAAAAAATCAAAGAGTATTATTGTTTTTATTATTTATTTTTTCTTATATTATTTAAAATTATTACTTATTTACTTATATCAAATATAAAATTAAGTTAAGCATATGTATAAATGGTTTTTTTTTTTTCAACTTTACGCTGTATCCCGCAAATAGCGTAGTAGGCAGATGGAACCTTTGAAGTGTCCTAGTACTAAAACACTCAGTTTCCAGTACAACGCTTCTCCGTCTTGTTACTAGTTTGAAGAATGTGTCCATCTAAGCTTCTGCTTTAGATATTGGACATAATGATGTAAAATGAAATTTAATGAAATTTCATTTTATTTACTATTTAATTAAAATTTAAATATTTTTCGTTAAATTCGAAGATTTACTATTTTCGGGTGTAATATCGTTTAAGCCATATGAAAGTCCAAAAAAGCCTGAGCTTTTTTATTTATAAGTAATATTGATAGTCATCAAGTTTAGGAATTAATATTATTTTTTTACCCTATAGGCTAGTTGTATAGTAATAATAATAATAATTTTTAAATTTATAAATAAATAACATGATTCTATAATATTTGGATGTATTTAATTTCGTCCCATTTGTTTAGTTTATTTTTTTTAAATTATTCTTATAAGATTTTTATAGCTGTACGCTGTATTCCGATCATACGAGGGTAAGCCTGAAAAACAAGCGTCGCACTCCGTTCTTCAAATAATATTTAATTCCTGAGATAATTTTGAGGCATTGTGTGTGGCGAACTAATCTTGTAAGTACATGACAGGAAATTAAAATATTAAATAGTAGCGACTCGCGAGCGGCTTCGCCCGCTTGAGTTACACAATTTTATTAACTATCTCAATGACTGTTTTGTTGTAAAAATTAACATTAATAACATTTATAACATTTCCTGTTTCAAAATCACATCTAAACATTGTAAACTAAATGTAAAATGTAAAAATAATTATAAAAAAGCGTGTATCTGTTTTAAGCGTGTATATGTGTATATGTGTTTTATCAAACTAAATATTTCGAATTAACGCAGCCATATTGCCTTTAATATTTTGTCTCTTAGATTGATTGACTGGGATGCTGTTCTTAATGCTGCCACAATTGATGACAAAGTTACCAATTAAGCTTCATTTTGATTAATTTATTTGACACACACGCTCCACTTCAGCTAAATAAATTTAACCCTACAATGCATGATTTTTTTAAATGTTGTCAGTTAAATATATGTGGTTTAATATAGCGTCTAGACATAATAAATGGTAATAATAACAATAAAAAAATATTATTTAAGAAGATATTTATTTTTTCAAATCTGTTCCATATGTGGCACAGTATGCATTAACATTAGTATTTGGCTCTTAATTAGGAACAATGAACATAATCATATATAAAGTTTTATAGCAACAGTAACTCTACTTACTGACGAAATTTATAAAAAAAAATGCTGTCTTTGTTCAAATATAACTCAACACGACACTTTTCGCAAAATATATAAGTTTTCCCTTTGCATTGTGGATATTTATAGTGTTGTCTTTTCTCGTTCCATATAAACAGATGATCAAAGTTATCCAGTCTGAGTCTCGAGGGGGAAGGATTGCTGCATCTCTTATTTTCTTCTTCTCAATCGCGTCGTCAGTAGCAGAAGACGGTCTTTTTTTTGTGATGCTGGTCCACATATACAAAGACTTTTTGCGATTTCCAGTTTGAAATCTTTTGTTCTCCCACCCCCTTGTGTAGAAGCCAGTTATTTATTGTGGCAATGTCTAGAAAATAGTAAAACTTCTAGTACGCATTTTTATTTTGTATTTCCCAAGAAAGGAGTCCAACAAATCCACTCCCCACATATGCTGATTGTAGATTTTTACTATTTTAGGACAATCCACTTTCATGTATTTTTTTTGTTTCTTGCAATACCGGCTAACCTTTTCAATAGGCTGTTGCCCTACAAAAGATGAAGACAAAACTACAGGCTTATTATCATACCACATCATTGTGCCAACTTCCGTGCCCTCTACATCAGCTACCCATTCTTCTGAATGGCCTCGTTCTGTTTTAGTACTCTTCAAGTCTTCCAGGGATGGAATTTTCTCATCAAATCTCTGCCCAGTCCACTTTCGTTTACTGTTCCAAAAGACTGGATTCCTTGCTTCTAAAGGAAAGTTCAGCTTCGGTGTGTGCGGTTTATTGGAAAGATATTGACGTAGGAGATTTGCAGCTTTTGTTGCGCATATTTGTTCGTCCACTGATAAAGTCTCCCTCTTAGGTATATTCTGGCATTTCTTTCGATTTGTTTCGGCGACGGAATGTTTTCGGCGAGGATAGTGCTACTATTAGTAGAAGATAATGGTACATGCCTGGTAGGCTCAATATAATTTTCAGAGTCACTATCTGCACTCATTCAAGTTTTCCTTGATTCTCGCCATGTCATCATCACTTTGCACACTTGAAAATTCTAAACCGTCGTCACTCCCTGAGGGTAAATCTAAATACTGCTCAATCAACTCGTTAGATAATACCTTCTTCGCCATAATCTGTAATGAAATCAAACCGAAACAACATAATAGAATTGAACTAATGCATGGTGTACCATATCTGGAACATTTAAATAAGTTGGTATTTTAGTACATAATATAGTAATATTTCAAAAAAATTACTTACCTTTGTTTATTATACACTATTTCCAATGTAAATATATTTTTTTCCGCTACAAAATCTTTTAAAAACTATTTTATTTCGATTTTTCAATTTACGTAAACCACGAACTCGCATCGATCATTCAAATTCTGTAAGAATCACAAGATCATTCGATATCTAACGCTATCTAGTGACATTTGCAATTACTAAATCGTTGCTAAGTATTTAAAGATTATCCCGTCGGTCGATAAATGTACGATAATGTGTCGCTACGTATCTTTGAACGAACAGTAGACTTATTTACTTTACCTGTGTTAGATGTGGCACTGTATGCGCTGTAGGGTTAAGCACATACCAGCATCTTCGCTAACTCAGGATATTAGGAATACAATGACGAAGCGTAACAGAGCGAAATCTTAATACAAACTTAGTCCTACTTTAGAAAACTTAACAAAATTTAAATATTTACGTAATAAATGCATAGACTTTGTCGAACAGTTCAATGCAATTATATTTATACTTCTATTAACGGTAACTCTGCTAAAACTTAGAAATTCTAAATGCTATGGGTATTAGGCGCGACCTTTAAACCACCTGGATTGCTAGTGATGTTGACATAGATTCTTTAAATATACATTTTAGTACAGTCCCCTTATCGTCGGGGTCTAGAAAGACGCTGCGAGGGCGTCGAAGAAGCGGATGTGGGTGAGGAGCGTACTTACACGCTGAAACAATGAGGGAGTTGGAGTGGTCATCTGCTCGCTCATAGTAGCGTTTGGCTAAGCTTTTGCAGAATTACTTGAGTGACTCTAGTTCGAAATGTTTGTGTAGGTCTACGTTGCGTGCGTACCAGGGGCATCCGGGTGCCATGCGAAGGAATTTATTTTGGACCCTCTGAAGGAGATCTATCTTGGTGTGCGCGAACACAACACAAGCATAGAACATGATGGGACGGATGCAATTTTGTACAATGTCAGCTTGTTACGAGGCGACATTTTACTCCGCTTGCAAATCAGTGGGTATAGCCTGTTCATGACGAATGTTGCTTTGTTTTTAACATACGTGATGTGCGGCCAGAAGCAAAGTTTGGAATCTAATACGACGCCTAAGTATTTGACCTGGGACTTCCAGGGGATTGGTTTATTTTGTAGGAAAATAGTCGAGACGGTCTCGTGATGCGTTCAGGGAAAGAGCGAACACAAAAAAGCTTAGCTTTTTTCTGGATTGACCTCAAACCGCCACTTGCTAAACCATTCGCCTAGGGCGTCGGCAGCTTGTTGCAGTCTTTCGGCCAGTATCCAAACGGAGCGGTCGATGGTGTAAAGAGCGGTGTCGTTGGCATACATCGCAAGTTCGACTTTATCTGTTCGCGGAATGTCGCTGGTGTAGAGCGCGTATAGTATGGGAGATAACGTGGAGCCTTGAGGGACTCCGGTGCGAACGGGGCGAGCGGACGATAAGGTCCCTTCTAACCTATATCTAAATGAACGATTCGACAGATATTCCCGTATGATGTGCACGAGAGAGTCTGGCAGGGATAAAAAAAAGGCGCGCGCTTCGTCGCGTTATTTATAGACATAGGCACGCACTGCGGCCAGCAGGTACCGCCGCCACCGCGATGTCCCAATATTTTAAACCTGTAATATCTCAGAAACTATTCGTTTCATTTTCGTGCTGTAAAGGGCTATTGTTCTATATTAAATGTAAAATTTATTTAAGATACTTAATTAGATAAGGATTAATGCTGTATTCCTTTAAATCTCTTCGTAAATAAGCCATTATTTTTCGTAAAAAGTAAAAGATAAAAATTGGTTATTGTAAGTTATCCCTAAGAGATAAACATATACCATCGCGAACTTTTTTGTAGACCTTTTAAGGGTAAACAATACTTAGTACATTATTTTGATCTATCTCGTAGATTTCAGCCAGCGTTTGTAATGCAAGCGCAAAAAAATATGTTTATTTACGACTTCGCATTAGAAATCTTGAAATTATCAGTGGTTCTCTAATGAATGAATCACTCTACCTATTTAAAAAATACCGCATCAATATCCGTTGCGTAGTTTTAAAGATATAATCATAATTACATACATACATACAACATATAAGCGACTTTGCTTTATACTATGTATAGATGCTGGCAGAACCTAAGGAATGGTATGACGGAAGGAGCGGCAGAGGTATGTGGTAAAGAGAAAAGAGGCTTTAACAAAAAGCGAGACGAATGGTGGAATGATGAAGTGAACGATGCAGTAGAAAGACAGAAGAAAGCATGGGAGGATGATAAATCCTGGGATAAAAGCATGAGAGAAATAAGAAAAAAAGAGTATAAGTTGCAAAAACACCAAACGAAAGTACTGATAAAGATAAGCGTGAAATCTCTGAAAAAGAAAGAGATAAAAGGTTGGCGAACAACTTTCGGGAAAACACGAAGCTTTTCTGGCGAGAAGTGAGTGGTTCCCGAAGTTGCTAGCTAACCTGTAGAATGAAAGGGGTGCTTTCAAAGGACGGTGACCATTTAACAGAACAAACACAGGTTTTGCAGCGACGGGCGGAATTTTACAAGGAGATGTATAAATGTGATGACGCCTCTGCCTCAAGTAACAGCAAAATGCTGAGTCTTGATGTAGCTGATGGCGAAATCAGTATTAAAGAAGTTGAGAGTGCCATACGAAGTTTTAAATGTGGTAAGGCAGCGGGAGCAGATGAAGTTACTGCCGAGATGATCAAATATGGTGGGCGACGCGTCTTAGACCTGTTCTGGTTTTTCAACAATTTATGCTGGAAATCGGGGGAAGCCCCAGACGATTGGCGAGGTGCAGTCATCGTACCTTTATATAAAGGCAAAGGTTTACAGATAGATTGCGAAAACTATAGGGCTATCAGTTTGATTAACTGATAGCCCTATAGCTTGCGCAATCTATCTGTGAACCTTTGCCTTTGAGGAAGTAAAGTTTATGCTAAAATATTAGCGAGAAGAATGCAAAAAAGATCCGAAAGGCTGTTGTGGGAGGCCCAGGGAGGCTTTAGACCTGGAAGGGGGTGTATGTATCAGATCTTTTCTCTCCGCATGATCACAGAGAAATTTTTGGCAGTAAACCAAAAAGTTTTCTGTGCTTTTGTGGACTCTGAAAAGGCGTTTGACAGGGTTGTACGAAAAAGATTATGGGAGATACTGCCCCGGTACAATGTGAGCGGACCCTTGCTACAGGCTGTAAGGTCTCTTTACAGAGATTACTCAGTATGTGTGCAAGTAGGAGCTTGCATGTCGCCTTGGTTAGATATCCAATCGGGTGTTAAACAAGGTTGCGCCATGTCAGCTTGGTTGTTCAATTTGTATTTGGACATATTTGGATAGTGAAATGGGAATGAAAGGTACCTTGAATATAAATTGCCTGCTTTACGCAGATGATGCAGTGCTTATTGTTGGTTACCACTCTGAAAGAAAGATGTATAAATAGTAGTCTGAGCCTGAATGCTAATAAGACGAAGGTTCTGATATTTCAAAGAAATGAAGAAAGGACAGAATGCAAGATCAGTGTAAATGATACGATATTAGAACAAGTGAATGAGGTAGTATATCTGGGAAGTATGTTTAGCAGAGACGGAAGATACGAAATGGTTGTGGAAAGACGTATTGCTGCCTTGTTGAGACGGCGAAACGTCAGCATAGCTGCTCGTTTGGCCGTACACAGTGCAGTGTTGGTAACGACACTGTTATACGGCAGCGAAACGTGGGTAGAAGTGAATAGCGCATTGAGATGGTGAATAGTAGATAATTTTGTTGTGTTATCAATAACACTGGATGTAGAGAAATGTCTTTTGAGTTCATTTAAATTAATATTTTTAGGATTTACTATTTGTTGCGCTTTGCCAACTCCAATAGATTTTAAAAAATCAAAACTTTGTATTAGTGTTTTTCCTCATTTACAGATTTATGTATATGGCGTCGTTGATTATCTCTGCTCATCATATTGCAGCGATTGCGCGCCTTATTGTAATTAAACCGAAAAGTATCATTATTAGGGTTCTTTTTGAATTTCATTTTCGCTTTTTATGATGTAACTTTTTAGTGTCATCAGTAAGTCAAGGAGAAGGAAAATGCGTCAATCGCACAGGGCGCAAAGGAACATTTTGGTCGTATAATTTTATTATGTGTGAATTAAAGAGAGACAGCTTATCATCAGCGTCAATACAGCTTAGCACACTCGACCAGTCGATAGCGACCGCGTCCTCGAGCAATCAATTTGTATCTATACCATTAAAATTCCGTCGCAGAAGGATTCTTAATTTAGCTTTAGGGGGTTTAATTTTATAAGATACATATATAAAGTCATGGTATGAGAATGCTAAGGCAGGACACTGACCATGCTTTTCAACAAGATCAATGGAAGAAACGATCATAAGGTCAAGTAACGAGGGAACGCAATTCGGGAAATTATGAGTAGCGGATAGGGAAAATATATGTAAATTAGCACCGTTTGCTAAAGACTTTAAGCGGGACGAACGGTGATTGTTTTTCAAAATACAATTGTTAAAGTCGCTCCTTATAATAGTGTGATCGTAGAAAGGCTTGTAATTCTCTACTACAAGGTTCTCATTGATAAGAAGTAATCGACCGCAAGGGTAGTTCAACACGCAATGCCACCAATTTGGATAAGATAGCGGAACCGAAGCGTTGTACTGGAAAGTGAGTGTTTTAATACTAGGTTTAAAGGTTCCCTCTGCCTACTACGCTATTTGCGGGATACACCGTGAAGTTCAAAAATAAGTACTTTTACATATTTTTAACTTAATTTAATTTTTGATATAAATAAGTAATAATTTTAAATAATATAGGAAAAAGTAAATAATAAAAACAATATTATTATTAGATTTTTTTAATTAAACAATCCAATTGGCACTGGTAACTAACTATAATTGGCATAATAGTAATTATTAAAAGACATTTTTTAGACAATTCATATAATTGTAATCCCTTCAGATTAAAGCAAATGATTTGATTCAAAATATTTATTAACTTATTTTTAACTCTCTATTATTATAAGTTTTAATAATCTCAGTAAATTTCATTAATAGTAATAAAAAATATCTATACAGATTTATATATTCTTTACATTATTTAAGGTACTCTTATACATTTTATACAGTTATATCATTGTTTTTATTTTTTGGAAAAACATAAAGAAAACGAAATTTAAAAAAATAAACAAAAAAGTTTAAAAATACTAATCAAAATTTCAATTAAAAAATGTATATTATTTATAGCATTACGTTATAATAAATATAAATGTATAATAATAATAATAAATCAGTCTGAAGACGACACAAACATTTTAAGCGAGGCGAACACTCAAAAATTTTTGTCAACGAGCCTCTTCGTAATATTTTAGAAATAACACCATTTATTAAGAACGATTAACTTAGAAAATTTGGTCGCAATTTTAATACTTAACTTCCTAACTTATGTTTAAGTATTAATTTCAAATATAAAATTAAAAAAAATCCTTTCAAGAAGATTCCCTTTTCACTTTAGTGCGGTTCTAAAATAATTAATATTCATACAGTAGAATTTCACTAAACCACATCACAAATCATATCGCACTATTAAAGAAGAAAGGGATCCGTATTATTGAAATGTTTACATTATTAGATACTGAAATAAATAAAATAATGTTTTTCATCGACAAAATCACCTTGTTAAATTGTTATAAAATAATAACATCAATGTGCAGAAAAATGCGAATTGTGTTTGAAGTAAAAATATTAAAATACTTATATAGGCAGTTTTCCAATAATTATATGAACGAATATGCTAAGACAATTTTTGGAAGTTCTGGTTTAGTGAGGTGGCACAGAATTTATTTATTTCTTAGGCTTTCCAAATCTGGTCACGAAGTCAATTGGACGATAATGGCAAGAACAGCATACTGGCAACTCCACTTTTATAAGTTCAGTCTCGTTTTTGTCTTTTGCTACTAAAACTTCCCAAGTATTCACTTTTTGTTTGCAAAATGTGATGTATTCTGGTACTGGAGTGAATATTTTGAAGCAAGGTGCGTCTGGTTTCCTATAAAAAGTAAATAGAGTATTTATTTTTAAAATTAGGTTAAATATAATTCAATATAAATTCAATACAAAGATTTCAATGCATAAATGTGTATTAAATGACATTTTGTTTATATTTTAAGTCTTCAATATAAAAGGACTTAAGCAGATTTTATTTGCAAAACAGAGATTTAAGATTTTTTATTATGGAGGAGGCGAGGATATTAAGAAAGAATATAACTTTAGACAACCTTTCTACAGTAACAATTCTAAAATATTTGCTAATGTGCCAAAAAATAACATTTTTGAACGTTTATTTTCTTACTTGCAAGTCTCAAGGCGAACTCGTTGAACAAAATCTTGTCCAGGTGCTTGGACCACTGTGCGCCATGGATCGTATCTCTTTTCCCTCACTTTGTACAATGGTTCGTACTGAAATATAATTAAAATACTGCTGTTAACAATAAATTGCATAAAATGATTATTCCATATATTCACATTTTAACAGTTATTAAAATTATAGGGGCACGGGTAACTGTGTTGATTGTGAGATCGTTTCCCGCTCTGGAATGATGAATAATCTCATATTTTCATATCTCCATCTCTAGATTTAGTAAGTTGACAAAAACTAGGAGTGATAATTTTAAATTAAACACTTTTAACCTACCACTGTAAAGCGTTTAAAACGTCGGGTTTCCAAAAATGTTTATCACTCAATATACGCGATTAATCCGATTTCAAAAATGTTTCATTTAAAATGTGGAACAATCGCAAAAATCAAAGACATTATTAGGAGTAATCAGTTCGTTTTTGTTTCCTGTATTAAAATGTGTCTTAATCACTGTCCTTTAAATAATTGTAAATATTTTTGCAAAAACACTAAATATGATTGTGCATGAACTTCTGCTACCGTAAGAACACCCTAATATCAAAACTTTCTATCAGCGATTACCGAGCTTACATGCCAAGTTTAAATGTCAGCATCAATGTTTTATGAACTGTTCATGTTGATCCTATAGATGCGTCGTTGCACCATTGTATATTCCACACGACAAGATGCTATAAAAATAAGTAAACTATTCCTAAACTAGTCGATCAACATCAACATCCGTAAGCTGTCCCATTTTTCGAACAGCATATATTTGGTCTCCATTTTTTATAATTTTCGAAACATTGCCTGTTGAGACGCAGAATTTAATGCCGTCCCGCTGTGTCTACCAAAGGTAGGAAATAATAAAACTAAATATTGTCACTCCCCCGAGTGGAGATCTAACTTGAGATAGATCTTTGATAGAAGAAATAATTTACGATGAGGAAAACCAAACTTGTTACCATATCAATCATAGTCAAGCAATGTTACTAAACTATCAATTAATATTTTATCCTCATATTTTAGATGTTATATGATATAGCTATATATATGCAAATCCATAAATAAATTATGGTGTATTCTAAACAAAAACCAGTTTGAGACCTTGCAATTTGTTTCCGTATCGTTTATCTTTACTGTTTTTAACAATAGTGTGCAATGATTACTTTATTGTGACAATGGTGCAACCATAATCGTTTATCAGACATCTCCTTTTTATTGTTAAACCTTTTTCCAATTCTTAGAACTCTATACATTTGAATAAAACAGAAAAATATATTCATAGAATCACCTTTTTGGCTGTCTGTTTCGCCAGTTTAGACCATTTATATCAAGATTGTGTTGAAGATCAATTAAAAATTTATATTAAATACCAGATCTACCATATCTTGCACAGAAATTCGTCGCGTATCCTTTAAAAATCCGGTTAAAACCCGGTATCCGTAGCCGAGTACTAACAATACCAATATAGGAAAAAAAAATAAGAAAACTTTATATTTCATTTAGAAAAACAGTATATAATTTTATGTTGCAGTTTATTTTGTAAAAAAGGAAGGAATAAATGTATTTATATAATTCACAGCACTTATTATTATATTAAAAAGGCCAACATTCTATATTGATTTTAAGATGTTGACAATATTTTTGTGATCGAAGGAAAACACTTACAGTGACATCACTTTCGCAGTTGTCTTCATCATTAGGGTCTCCTTGCCGATTCTTCAATTCTACAATCATGGACGGTTGTGGTAACGGTTTCTGTTGATATCAAGTAAATAATTATGTATCTGATTCTACCATAAATTAATATAAAAGCATAAAATAATTTGACAAAACTTTCACCTACAATGGGAGAGAATATAGAACAAAAAGCTAGCTATTTAAATTAAAAATTAACTATCATCAAAAAAAATCATAGTATCATTGAACTTATCTTTTCAAGATTATTACTAAAACATCGTTTGCGTTTACAATAAAATAAACAAAAACATGGAATTTACATATTTTTACTTTACTATCTTTATTACAATACACGAAAACATATTGATATTGGTTTATTCACTATAAAATATAGTTTGTTCGTAATGATGCGTTTAATAATTCATCGTTTAATAAGAATTATATGTGAAACTATTCTTTAAACGTAATAAAAAATATAAAAATAAGTAATAATAAGAAATTTCGAAAACATTAAAATAAGTTTTTTTTAAAGCTTCACGCTGTATCCCGCACGAGGCTGGGTAGGCAGAGGGAACCTAGAGTTAAAACACTCCGGTCCACTTCCGTTTCCCACTTTCAGCCAAATTTTGAGGCATTGTGTGTTGAGTGGCGGAACTCAACGCCGCGTTTTGTCTTATTACCAGAGCGAAGAAATGAAAAATTAAATATTTAAATTGCAAATATTAAATATTTCATTTCCTCGAGTGGGGATCGAACCCAGAACCTGTCGGTTACAGTCACACGCTTTTGCCGCTGCGCCACGACAGGCCTCAAAAATTTAAATAACTACGTTATTATTTTAATTCTGAAGTTAGTAGAAGCAAGCAATAAATTTGATTAGTTGATCCCGTGTTAGTTTTTTTTAGCTTCATGCACATAGCAGGGCAAGCAAAGGGAATCTGGGAACCTAGTGTAAGGACAAGCCCAAAATCGACACGTTTACAGTCGCTCACGTGGCCTTTTACTAAGCTATAATTTGATATTTAATATAAGTACATATCAACATAAATCTAAGCCTTTTCATCTCGATAATAAAAAAATAGAATTCTCATAGTGAATGTTACCGAAAAGTATTACTTTATATTGTTCTCGTAGCAGGTTATGGGTTTTTCTATATTTAATAATTATTATTTTTTTATGCATAAGTCGGGTTTCCAGACAAAAAACCAATGTTAAAAGTATGTAGGTATAATGTATAAAATGGCAAACTGAGCGACTTCACTAGTCTTTATCACAAAATTATTAAAACATTTAAATAAAATAAAATAAAATAAAATAAAATAAAGCGCATCACATTGACATTTGATATTCAATAAAAATATATTTACACCAATATAAGCGTCATCTTCTATAGACAATTTTGAACTGGTGCCACCATATGCTGCTCTTCGTAGTCTACGTGGGCCCCTCTATTGAATTTATTTTATGTATTGCCATAATCATTATATTTTAAATTATTTATAGATGTATAAAATATTATAACTAAAGTTTATAAGCATAGATTATTGCATTTAGAGTTAACTAATTACTAATAAGGAAATAAGATTATAATAGTTAAAAGAAAATAAAAGAACAACCCAAATATTAAAATAATCATATGTCCAAGTTATGAAATATATAAGTGAATAGAAAATAAAATCCAATAGTAAACTATCCAATCTAACTAAATAATATATTAAGTATATATTATAAATATAAATCCTTACATATCCTTTGAGCAATTCGTTCATTTTTTCCTCAGGATAGTCTTTTGGTTTGATGGTGCAGTAGGTCTTATCTTTGCAGAGTTCCGGAACATCTTTATCCATATCTATTGGCCCCGGGTATTTGATAGGCATTTCCTCTACAGCTGTAAGATTGTGAAAATATTGACTTAAATTAAAATATATTTCTTTTACATACTAAATATTTAATAAATTGAACAGACAACCTGTTTATTTTTGTCTTATATTTAATGAATATGAAACTAGTGATTTTGTTAAATTATCTATGTATTTATGTATATTTTTTTAACAAGCAAAGATAAAAGGTGGCTTGGAGATTGCTTTAAGGCTGTCTTGTTATACTTTGTGACTATTTCAAAGATTGTGTTATATTTTGTTTATGTGTCAACATCAGTTATTTATATTCAATTTCAACGTATATCTAGAAACAGGTTATTTTGTTGAACGAATTAAAGATACTTACGATGCTTAGCGAGCGCTGCTAAGGTTGTGTGAAGCCCTTGGGCACACACCTAAGAAAAAAATAAAAAATATTAATAACAAGTTACAAGTACGGCAGAGAGGGGGAGCTCGAATATGCAAGCCGAGCATTTATGTCCATTTACTATGGTTTGTTAAATAAGTATATTTTTAATGATCGGGATACAGGATTATAACAGGTCTTAACACCTGCTGAACTTTAAAGTTAAGCAAGTTATTCGTTCTCTTAAAAAGAGTGACAGAGAATAAATGACAGTGACAAACAGACTGTCGAAAAGTAGGAGCTGAACAAGTGTCTTGATACTAGCTTCCTTAGTTCCCTTTTATATTCGATATATTTAAAAAAAAATGGGGAACAGAACGGAGTGTCTTAATATGTTCTCTTCTGTTATGTTCCCGTGTTCTATGTACCTATCAGTGTGATATAGATACCGACTGAAGTTAAAAATTATAAACATGTAAATATAAACAATAAATAAATTAGTTTATATTTTAGAGTTCTATTAAAATTAATATCATTTAATTGCCTAATGATAGTATCATTATAACTTGCAAAAGATTTTTTTAGGATTTTTAAGAACGTTCACAATTTAACATTAACCAGGAAATACCTTAGAAGTGTAGATTATATTTTTAGTACTATATATACTATATATTTCTTTGGGTGGGACGTAAAATAGAAAATTCCCTTTTTTTCCCATTCAATAGGAATTTAGAAATTTCCAATGGAATAAAGGTAATTTTTATATGAAATGATATGGAATTAAAAATAATGATAATATATTGGCATTTAGATATAAATGTGTGTGTGTAACAAAATCGCACCAAGGCACTTCACATTAAGGAAATACATGACTTTAATTGCTTTAAATTTCAACCCATAATCAGCGTATAAATGATGTTTATTATACGAGTACGTATTAGCTGTGCATAGTCACGAAGGTATTGATTTATTTAAAGTAATATAATAATAGCTTCACGCTATTTTGTTTGTAGACAGGCATTCCTCCAGTAATCATCCAATAATGTTGCACTAGCAACATGCCATTTAAACAAAATAAAATTTTAAAATTTTATGTTTTTTGGAGTCCGTACCTCAAAAGAAAAAACGTAACCCTAATAGGATCACTTTGTTTTCGGTCTATCAAGCCTTTTAGCACGCGATCTTAAGATTAATACTTAAGATCGCTTGCTAAAATTAATATATGATAAAAAGAATAATAAAAGATCCTTTGGGATACAAAAAATTATGCTTCTATTTCAATGCAATTAAAATATATGAAGGAAGAATGATCCAACGTCTTGACTGCACTTCTTTTGTATGGAATTCGACGCGTAAACACAATCTGTTGATTACTTTTTGTTTTTTTTTTCTTTTCTTTTTTTTTTAGCTTCACGCTGTATACCGCACGAGGCAGGGTAGTCAGAGGGAACCCGGGAACCTAGTGTCAAGACACTCCGTTCTACTTCCGTTTCTCACTTTCCGCTGAATTTGAGGCATTGGGTGTTGAGTGGCGGAACTCAACGCCGCGTTTTGCCTTATTACCAGAGCGAAGCAATGAAAAATAAAATATTTAAATTTAAAATATTAAATATTTCATTTCCTCGACCGGGGATTGAACCCAGAACCTTTCGGCTACAGTCACACGCTTGTGCCGCTGCGCCACGACAGGCCTACGTTTTTCATTCCATTTACATTACTTTTTGTCGTCCCACAATTATGAATGTAGGTACAACTTACAATAAGGAGAAATAAAAATGAAAGTTTATAGTTATATTAAAATAAAATACAACTTATTTTTGTAAAGCAGTGTATATAATTTAAGTGTTCAAACTTTTAAAAATCACATTCGCTAATAATTTTGAACATTCATGGAACCTTCTGAGAGTAAGACTAAATTGCACTTGATCAAGTTTTCCTTAAATAAAAATATTTGAAAACGAGAAGAGTTCTTATCCTCAAGTTCTCACTGCACCAACTATATAAAATTTATTACAAAACTAGAGCACATGAATGTTTCTCATTTTTCTCAATCAACGATAATACAAAGATAACATGTCTGATTAATGTTAAAAGTAGTTTATATGAATAATTCATATTGAATCCCTCGTGACATTACATATACGCATCACGTTTAAATTAATTGCTCTAATACTTTACTAGCTTATAATTTTATTAAATTTTTATGCTTACTTTAAATAACACACCTGATCCTGGCACATGATATGGTATATATATATTATATATATATATATATATATATATATATATATATATATATATATATATATATATATATATATATATATATATATATATATATATATATATATATATATATATATATATATACATATATATATATATATATATATATATATATATATATATATATATATATATATATATATATATATATATATATATATATTATATATATATATATATATATATATATATATATATATATATATATATATATATATATATATATATATATATATATATATATATGCATTCCGAGCCGGTGGTAATTTTATGTTGTGATGATTCAAAAGTGCTTGCTAAAGCCTATTTGAATAAAGAATATTTTGAATTTGAATATATATATATATATATATATATATATATATATATATATATATATATATATATATATATATATATATATATATATATATATATATATATATATATATTATATATATATATATATATATATATATATATATATATATATATATATATATATATATATATATATATATATATATATGTATACATATGTATATATATATATATATATATATATATATATATATATATATATATATATATATATATATATATATATATATATATATATATATATATGAAAAGAGAGAGAGAGAGAATATGTCAATGACAATGTCAATGGCCAGGCAGGTATATATCTTGGTAATTACTTTGCGTTAATTAATTTTAAATTAATTTCGTTTTCACTCGGGGGAATCAACATTTTTTTTTATTTTACCCTTCAAAAAATACTTTAAAATATTTATGTTGTTATTTGACTACTTATTATACAAACATTTGATAAATCAAAAGCGGTTTTTCCAACTGTGCCAGAAAACATTTAATTCTAAATTTAAATATTTTATCTTAATGGATGCTGAAAATACCACATAAAAACCCAAGCAAATCATTTTAAAAACAAAAGTAGTACGTTTTACGCTGTACATGCACATGGCAAAGAATCACAGAGAGAACTTTGGACGCTAATGCTAAGACACTCCGTTTTCATTGAGACAGAAGGAAAAAGGATATATAAACTTGAAGTTCCATAAACAATATAAATAAAAAATATTCATATAATAATAAATCATATTCAATAGTTCAAACTGGTGGATTTATTTCATATATATATTTATTATGTTAATAGATTTTATTTAATACCGAAATAAACCAAATTATTTGAGATAAAAAAGTAATAAAATCACCTTACACAGTTTTTCCACAGAATTAACTTTTTCATTTATTTGTTAATATTTTGAATTTTTAATTTTTAATGACGTAATCTAATGCGGGGATTCACTCAGAATAAACGAATTGAGAGTATTAGCACGACTTTAATTTTGATTATATATTATATATTACTTATTCAACACATGTTGTGGGAGACCTACTTAAATTAGTTGAATTAAACTTGAATGTGAAAACGAAATCATTAATTCAGTAAAACCAGGAAAATTACGAGAAAATTATGAAACATGAATATATTAAATATAAATATTATTATATGGTTCATATCTTCTATAGTAACTCAGGCTATTTATATTCTAATAGAGGAAATCGATAATTATGATAAAATGTACGCAGTCCTATGGCGCCTTGGGGACATGTCATATTCTGGGTTCAAATTTATTGGTATTGTTGAATGAAATACGGCGTTAAGTACCGTTATTCAACATGCGATCAATTTAAGAAATATTTTAGTAAAACACAGAGAATTATCTATTAGAAATTTATGATACAGTAAACATTTAAAGATAATTTAGGAAAATCTTTACCAATTTAAACTTTTACATTTTTATTATATTTAAATTCAAAATTGCATTTTAAAAGTGAAAAATGTTTAAAACATAACTATTCCATATTTATTATTTTTTCACGTTCAAGTTTAATTCAACTAATTTAAGTAGGTCTTCCACAACATGTGTTGAATAAGTAATATATGCATTTAAAACATAACTATCCAATATTTATTATTTTATTAATAAGCACAAGTTTCTGTCTGACAACTTCGTATAGCGATACGAAACTTAAACGAAACTTTCTACCAAGCTTTTCGAAGAACTTTCTATGAAAATGTCTTTAGATATTATATATCTAATAGCCTACTTAAATTAAATCTTAGAGAAGTAAATTTCAATATTATTTGTTAGAATATAAATGCCAGTACATACAGATTTATTATTATTTACCATTAATTGTACAAAGTACACGTATTCTTTAAAAAAATCAGTGTCAGTCAGTTTACACTACAAAGATACATTTAAAACGAGTTTTACTCGTAAAGATTCGTTGTAAGAATAAGATTACAGAATAGGAAGAAAAATACTTGGGAACCTAGTGTTAAGTTAGACACTCCGTCCTCATTAATAAAAGTGGGGAACGGAAGTGTTGTTCTCATTTTTTCACTGAATTGATAGGGCCAAGCATGTTGAGTGAAGGTGCTCAACGCCGTTATTTTGCTTCATTAGCAGATCGAGAACTAAATAGCTTCACGCTGTATCCCGCACGAGGCAGGATAGGCAGAGGGAACCCGGGGACCTAGTGTTAAGACACTCCGTTCCACTTCCGTTCCCCACTTTCCGCCGAATTTGAGGCATTGCGTGTTGAGTGGCGGAACATAACGCCGCGCCCGAGAAATAAATAAAATATAGATATTTGTATGGTGATCTCTAATGACCTATGATTTCTGTTCTGGTAACAAGACAAAGTTATTTGCACCGAATATATTATAAATATTAAAAAAAAATGCTTATATTAATTGATATTTTTGAGGATTTCATTTTTAAATTATATTAAAAAAAGGTATAAACATAACAGAAAACTAGGAGATTCATTTAAAAATAAAACAATTTTTAAATTTCTTTAAGTTAAAGATCAAAAATTTACGCCTAAGCCTAGCCATTTAAAACGAATTTGATGGTATTTATTTTGTTTGTTTATATTTTAACAATAATATCAAGTCAGTCAATGTCTGGACGAGGATTAAGAAAAAATATCCTTGAAAAGGCGCCGGTACTAAATATAAATAAGTATCTATGTACAAGAAATAAACACAGTCACGAACTAAAGATTGCAACTAACAATGTTTACATTTGGTACACGTTGAAGCTTTTGTAATAAAATATATAATAAAAATAGCTGAATAAATATAATATTCCAAATATTAAATTTTAAATATTCTAAATTTGTTTAAATATTAACTTTTAAATTATTTTAATTGTTTGAAAATCTAAGTAAATTTTATAGAATTTCTTAAACCAGATTAATCACTTATATTATTCGAATTATCCAAGTAAAATGTATATAATTAAATATATACGAATAATCTGGCTTAAAAGTTTTATATAAACATATGTAAAAATCTATAAAATCTTATAAGTCAATACAAATACTTACAAGAAAAACGATCCCTAAAGCCAGCATGTTGTTGTTAAACAATTCACTGTACGAATGATCTATTCAACTCTTGGACAAAGTATGACAAACGTGCGATCGAGACTGCCTTAAAATACTTACTGCTACACTGTGAATGAGATAGTTCTTGGCGCATGATGATTGAGACGTTATTCATTTGAAACGTTTACTAAGCTAAACTAACGCTTCAAAAACGCTGAAATAAAAATATATATATTCTTTTTTTTCTCTACACTTCTGTTCTACTCGTGCCGAACACTTTGTGCCAAATTTCATAACTGTAGATCCACGGGGAAGAACCTAATAGGTTTTGAATATATGGTGAATTTTATACAAAAAGCAGCAAGAAAGATCCAAATCGCTCGTACCTTTACATTGTGTAGATTAAAAGCTTGATTTTTGCGCACTCTAAGGGACCATAGATACGAATATTTCATATTAATGGAATAAATGGTCTTAAAAGCAGAAACACAGACAACAAAGTAATATAGGATTATTTTATACCGTTAAATTTGGTCCTTGAGGTGGGGAACCCTTCAAAATTGTTACCGTAAGATTGACATAACTTTCATGTTCATAGTGAATATATTATTTATCTTAGCTTCATTTGTATTCTTCATATGTGACAGTAGGCAGAGGCAACTTGGGAACCTAGTATTATGACACTTCGTTCCCATAAGAGCACTTCTGATTTATACTTTCGATCGAATTCTTGAAGCATTGTGGTGTTTAGTACTGAAATTCTATGCCGCGTTTGCCTTGTTACCAGAATACAAATTATTATCTTATTTATAAAATAATGAATACAGATGATAAGTGAAACTTAAAAGATCATTACAGTAACTTTTTTTATTTGTCAGTCTAAAGCTCTCACTATACGTTCTGCCTAACAAATCGTAGTCAGTCAATCTCAGCAGGTAACGTGGCGTGACGTAGGAGTCTGGACTCCGAGAAAAACCCGATGAAGGAAACAGGTGTATCGTCATCGCATACGATTTGTTATTATTATGCACAAAACAGGACAATTACAGAACTTACATAATTTGCAAATTATAAAATACATTGCTATTAAGGAATTCCCAATGTTGTATTAGGTAATGGTTTGATGATATCAACAATATCTTGGGTAACTCTTAACGCTAAACCTTTTATGATTTTTATATGATTATATAAGACGAATTAAAATTGTGAAATTATTAATTTATTATATATTTACCTGAATGTGTTAAAAATACTAGCCACGTAATAAAAACGTGGCTGTTGTGATGATGACTGTATGTTCAAATTCCTTATGGAATATTCCTTGTTCTTGGTCATAAAATATCGTAGTTCCTTTATTCATCTGCCAATGTAAATTCATCAATTTATAAATTATTTTTCACCTTTTATCTAGTTTTATCCAAAATATTTAGAAACTTTCTCATATTTCCAAGTTTTATTTAAGACTATTATGAAAAAGAAAGCTAATCTTTGGTATCAGACCGGGAAATTGAAAACAATTCGATCTTCAAAGTGGGAAATAAAACAAATACTGTCAACTAAATGAATATTTACTTATCTTTGATGATCATTGACATTGTTATCCAAGTTATTTAAAGTTAGTTTTGGTCACTGTAGTCATTACTATACTAATGTTATGAAATCAAACACCTGAAGACTTTTACAGATCGTATATTTCTTTCCAAAATGCTAGTAAGCTTGTACAATATGGCTCCTTTATACAAATATAATAGGTTATTCTAGATCTAGACGACTGATTTTCTTCTGCGTTCCAAATCTAAAAGTTCATCTCGAAATTTCGGAAAATCGTGCAGTGCTTCTTGACAGCAGTTCTATTATTTAACATTCAAAATATAACTTTGTATTAAAGAATGAAGTCAGTTATATTATTAAGCTAAGATTATTGCTAATATGTAACAAATCTAAAATAATTATACTAGTTACGTCATATATCAGATGACCTGCGTAACTTCATTATATAGATATACTTGTAAATATATATTTTTATCATTAGTATTCAGTTTAGCGTTGTATCTCGAACATGGCAGGGTAGGCAGAGGGAACTTGGGAACCTAATGTTAAGACACTCCTCTCCACTTTCTTTCCCCATTTTCCGCCGAATTTGAGTCATTGCGTGTTGAGTGAACTCAACGCCGTGTTTTGTCTTGCACCAAAGTAAACAAATGAAGACATTAAATATGTGAGTAGAAAATATTAAATATTTCATTTCTTCGAGTGGGGATCGAATCCACAACATTTTTTTTATTCGTGTATAATAAATAAATAAATGAATATGTTACATTTTTTTGCATACCAGAGGCATGACGTTAGCAGCGGCACAAACGTGTGACTGTAAACGAAAGGTTCGATCACCACTCGAAGTGAAATATTTAATATATACATTTTTTCTAATTACTAGGGTTACAACTTGCCCTCTGCCTACCCTGCTAGGCTACGAATCCGTCGAAAAGTAGGGAACGGAAGTGTCTCAATGACAACAAAGTGTAACTAAGTTCCTAGTTCCCTCTAACTACCATGGTATATACGGGATATGGTGTACTACATAAAATATATTGCTTCCTAAATGAGTAATCATAAACGTGTAATAGCATTATTTTGCTACATAATATTGTGAAATTGTAATAATTGAGTATTACGTGGTAATACTTTGGTGATTTGGATATGAACTGTTAACCTGCCTTTATATTCTTATTTGATTATGAATAATTATTTAAAAAATCATGAAAAATCTTAAAGTTATTTTAATTTAATCTTAATGGGCGGAACTCAACGTCGCGCTTTGTCGTGTTACCAGAGCGAACAAACGAAAATGTTATTTATTTTAACAATGTCTTTGATTTTCGCGATTGTTACACATTTTAAATAAAACACTTTTAAACGGATTAATCGTGTATATTGGTTTGTAAGCATTTTTGGAAACCCGATGTTTCAAAGACTTTACAGTAGTCTGTGGTCACGGGTAGACTGAGGTGGCATTTGTCTGTCATTTGATATAATTATTATATCAATCTACCGCCAATAATTATTGATTTCCTCGCGTACTGCCCTGGATTCTTGCAGAATAAGCGAACTGTATCTGGTCCTCTAGTGTGGTGTGCTTGTGACATTTTTTTATATACTCACCGTCTAGTAATACTATCGCGTTACCTTTGTTGGCTTTGAGAACTGTTATTTTATTGCTTTACCGTAATTTGTTAAGTGCCTGAGATTCCTCACAACATACAGGTATATATAAACTTGATTGTGACTGTGGCTTATCATATATAGGTCAAACAAACAGAATCATCGGAGTAAGGGTGAAGAATCTCCGATTTCAAGAATGGGCATGTATCGAAGTCAGCTGTGTGTGAGCATACATCGAAGAAATCCAACCACTACATCAGGTTTGATAAGCCCCACATACTCGCTAGGGAGAATAGATATATCCGTAGAATGATCCGTTAGGCTATTGAAATACAAAAACATCTTAATTTCAATAGAGAAGAGGAAACTTTCCACTATCCACTCTTAAAAAATTTAAAGTCTCAAGCACACCACACTAGAGGACCAGATACAGTTAGCTCATTCTGCAAGAATCCAGGGCAGTACGCGAGGCAATCAAGGAATCGTTGGCGGTAGATTGATATAATAATTATATCAAATGACAGAGAAATGCCACCTCAGTCTACCCGTGACCACGGACTACTGTAAAGTGTTCTAAACGTCGGGTTTCCAAAAACGCTTACAAATTAATATACGCGATTAATCCGTTTAAAAGTATTTCATTTAAAATTATTTACTTTATTTTCATGCTTGTGTCAAACACGAAAAAAAAGTATATAACCACCTTTACTAACCTTTACTATATAATAAATATTATTAAACAATATTTACTAATAATTGCAATGTATACAACAAGGCTTATAGTTTTATTAATTTAAATAAAAGAACCATGCTTTTCATGAACAAATTAGGTACATTATTAGTTAATGTTAAAATATTTATATGAATCATGAAGAATATTGGAAAAAATAAATCTTATATAAATCATTGCGGAAAATGACGACTCCGTTGTTACAAAATTGAGGCGCCAGGCGCTTTTTTTTTTCTTTTTAATTTTCATCTTCACGCTGTATCCCGCTCCTGGCAGGTTATGCATACTCCTCTTCCTCTTTCGAGACTAACTGCTGTTATACTCTCCTCCTGTACCAACCTTAAGGGCACAAGAAGAGGGCCAGTATACCTGCCTCCAGATGCTGGGCAACCCAGTGGCAGGGACCATAAGACAAGTCTGGCTCCTACCACTTTCGTGGTAGTACTTATAGGGTAAGTCGCCCCACGCAACCTCCAACCGCCTACCAGATGGAAGACGGCCTTTATCATGCTACCTCGGTTTCCAAATAGGCACCGGAGCTTTATGCAAGCTCACCTCCCGCATGTCGACCATAGTTGGTACCGGAGTTGTAAGGCACACTCATTTGCCCACACGCATCACGCGGTCTAGCCTAAACCTACAAGCGGCTACTTTGGATACGGGTCTAGCTCCCGTCTCTCATGCTAAGCAGGTATGTGCCCGAGCTGCGGCAGCCAATCAGTACTTAGATCGCCGCTTACGGTCGCTTCAAACGGCGCTAGGTCCACCAGGCAGCGCGATTATTACTTTGTGACAAATTTCATAACTGTAGGTCTAGGGAAAACGATGTAATAATACTCATATTTTTAAATTATATTTACTTAGCAGCTTGATTTTTCTTTTTTTTTACCACTAAGAGCCTCAATATTAATTACAGCATGATAACTCTACACGAAATTGACACACAGACAAAATGAACTTAAAACGATTACGTTTTGATTTTTTGAGGTACGTAATAAAAGAAGCTGAAGTAGAAGGTGTGAATTAAACTAATATTATTATTACTTACTTACTTACTTAGCTTCACGCTATATCCCTAGCGGGGTAGGCAGAGAGAACGGAGCAAACGCTGCGGTCTCGGCATACCTCTTTCGCCTCGTCCACTGTCATCAGCCTCTTCATACATGCCCTCCGGGGGGTCCTCATGCTTTTTACGTGACCTTCCTCCAGTATCGTCGATACTGTGTTTTCGAAGGTCAACCGAGGTCTCCCCCTCCCTCTCTTACCACTCACTTTTCCTTCATAAATCTTTTTTACCATTCTTTCTTCACTCATTCGCTCGACGTGCCCAAACCACCTGAGCACGTTCTTCTTCATTCTCACTGTGACATCCATGCTAGTACCTGCCATTCTGTGTATTTCTTCATTGGATATGCGATCAGATAAACTGACTCCGCATATCCGACGAAGAGATCGCATCTCTACAGCAATCATCTTTCTTACATTCTTCTTCTGTAATACCCACGTTTCGCTGCCGTATAACAGTGTCGATACCAACACTGCATTGTGTACGGCCAAAAGCGCAGCTATGCTGACGTTTCGCCGTCTCAACAATGCAGCTAAGGCACCGTTAATTCTGTTACCGGCAGCAATACGCCTTTCCACATCCATTTCGTATCTACCGTCTCTGCTAAACATACTTCCCAGATATACTACCTCATTCACTTGTTCTAATATCTTATCATTTACACTGACCTTGCAAACTGTTCTTTCTTCATTTCTTTCAAATACCAGAACCTTCGTCTTATTCGCATTCAGGCTTAGACCATTATTCGCGCATCCTTCTTTCAGAGTGGTAACCAATGCCTGCAACTCGCTTTCTGATGATGCAATAAGCTCTGCATCATCTGCGTACAGCAGGCAATTTATATTCGAGGTACCTACTTTCACTCCCATGTCACTTTGTCTCACTCCATGAAGACAGCTGTCCAAATACAAATTGAACAACCAAGCTGACATGGCGCAACCTTGTTTAACACCCGATTGGATGTTAAACCAAGGCGACATGCCAGCTCCTACTTGCACGCAGGCTGAGTGATCTCTGTAAAGAGACTTTACAGCCTGCAGCAAGGGTCCGCTCACATTGTACCGGGGCAGTATCTCCCATAATCTCTTTCTTACAACCCTGTCAAACGCCTTTTCCAAGTCCACAAAAGCACAGAAAACTTTTTGGTTTACTGCCAAAAATTTTTCCGTAATCATGCGGAGGGAAAAGATCTGATCCATACAACCTCTTCCAGGTCTAAAGCCTCCCTGGGCCTCCCACAACAGCCTTTCAGATCTATCTTGCATTCTTCTCGCTAATATTTTAGCATACACTTTACTACCTAAGCTAATTAAACTGATAGCCCTATAGCTTGCGCAATCTATCTGTGAACCTTTGCCTTTATACAAAGGCACGATGACTGCACCTCGCCAATCGTCTGGGACCTCCCCGGATTTCCAGCATAAATTGCACAGAAACCAGAACAGGTCCAAGACGCGTGGCCCACCATATTTGATCATCTCGGCAGTAACTCCATCTGCTCCCGCTGCCTTACCACCTTTCAAACTTCGTATGGCACTCTCAACTTCTTTTATACTGATTTCGCCGTCCGCTACATCAAGACTCAGCGTTTCGCTGTTACTTGAGGCAGAGGCGTCATCACATTCATACATCTTCTTGTAAAATTCCGCCCATCGCTGCAAAACCTGTGGTTGTTCAGTTAAAAATTCACCGTCTTTCGAAAGCACCCCTTTCATTCTACAGGTTAGCGAGCAACTCCGGGAACCACTCACTTCTCGCCAGAAAAGCTTTGTGTTTTCCCGAAAGTTGTTTGTTAACCTTTCATCTCTTTCTTTCTCAGAGTTTTCACGCTTCATCTTTATCAGTACTTTCGTTTGGTGTTTTTGCAGCTTATACTCTTTCTTTCTTATCTCTCTCATGCTTTTATCCTTACCCGAGGCTTTATAATCCTGCCATGCTTTCTTCTTTTTTCCTACTGCATCTTTCACTTCATCATCCCACCATTCATCTCGCTTTTTGTTAAAGCCTCTTTTCCCTTTACCACATACCTCTGCCGCTATTTCCGTCATACAATTCCTTAGGTTCTGCCAGCATACTTCGATATTTTCACCTCCAGATTCGTAGCTGTCTAACTTTTTGGAAACTCTTTCTTGATATTCCTCTCTGACCGGTGGATCTTGAAGCTTCCAGCTTCTTATGCGATGATTCGTAGCCAAGCTTGGACAACCGGTGCGGCTGCGCCAACCTGCGAACAGACCCCTTATCCTAGCTACGACTAGATAATGGTCTGTTCCCAATTCAGCACCCCTAAACACTCGCATGTCCATAACTTGGCTACGAATACGCTGATCCACTAGGAATAGATCAATCATACTTTTCTCTTCCGTTCGCTCCCACGTATACATGTGAATTTGTTTGTGGTCAAACATCGTGTTTGCCACAAACAAATTCTTTTCCTTGCAAATTTCCAATATAAGCTTTCCAGCCTCGTTCATTCTCTTATCACCGTACTTCTTCTCTTTCTTAAATCACCGCATATTATTACTTTTTCATTCTCTCTAACACTACCTAGAACGTCCCTCACACTCTCCCAAAACTCTTCGAGTTCACATAATGGAGCTGAGGATACCGGCGCATACGCCGCTAACAAGAAAACTCTTGTTATCCCCAGCTTGAAGCGCACCCAAAGCAGCCTCGAGTTGATCGCCTTGTATTCTATCATTGCACTAACCAACCGAGAAGACACTAACACGCCTACACCTCGACTCCCTCGCTCGTTCTCTGGTACGCCGGCCCAGAGAGCGATCCGGTTGCCAGGTAAATCGGCCGTGTCACTGCCTTTTCGCTTGGTCTCAGTCACACAAATAACATCCAGATCTCTGTCTTCCATCACATCTAATAATTAATTCATCTTTTCTTCCATCCCTCCTCTTACATTCCACGTAGCTATTTGTAGCTCCGTCCTCCACTTCCCGCCGCTCCGGACATGGCGTGCTGGGTGGCGGTCCCCAACGCCGCATTCGTCTCCACTTGTCGCACCAGCGGGGACGCACTGGTGCGCGTCGCCTTGGGGGGACGCCCTATCAGTGCGCGCTCGTGTGGTGCACATTGTGGTTGATAGAACGTTGCAGCCCTCTAGAGGGCTAGCAGGGGTCGCTACGGGCAAGCCTTCCATCGTGAACCCCCTATCTAATTATATTAGGCTGAATAATTCTATAGACGAAGGTACTATTATTACAAAACATTTCTTTACCAGGTAATTTATTTTTCAGACAGGGAGAACACTTATGCCACAAATAGCAAACAAATGCCTAAAATTATTACACAAAAATAATTCTATGAGGAACTTAAAAAAATATATTTACTTTCAATAGAAAGTACGTTTTAGTTTCAATATAAAGTATCTTTTGCCCTTAAAAACACTATGATTTTTTTCGGAAAAGTTGTGTATTTTGTCGTCTCATTAAAATCTGTTAGACAGGGCGGAGCTGAAAATAACGTTATTATTAACACAAAACAAAATTTTATTCGGAATCATGACAATAATTTTTTTTTTACATAAAATTTGGAACAAATGTTTTAATTTGTAAGAGATGATATTAAATAAATATCGAGACAGATATATTTAATATATTATTTAACTTTATTAGTTTTACACAAAAACATAATATCTACACCCGTGTTATTATTGAATTAAAAACAAACAATTTCCTTTGTCAACTGACTTACGCACGTACAATGATTAATGCAATTCCCAAAGGCAAAATGTTCAGGCATGCTGCATACAGACGTCAAATGTGTTCTCAAGTATAATTAGGATAATCCAATAAACAAAGCTATTGTCGTATAGAATTATATGTAAACAAAAGGATAAAATAAATCATTTGGTAATATTCTTTTTTTTTTATGGGAAAGACGACAAACGACCGTACGGGTCACCTGATGGTAAGTGATCACCGTCGCCTACGGCCCCGGGTAACCCCAGAGGAGCTACAGGAGCGTTGCCGTCTTTTGAGGTGGATGGGCACCGGGGCCCGGTATTACCTAATACGAAACGCAGTGGCCAAAGCCACTACTTAACGCCGGTCTTAAATGCCGGGGGTGGTAACAATCCGGTCGAGTCTGCCCATGCGTGTCGCCATTGCTGGCAACGTGACTCTACCACAAATTCAAATTCAAATTCAATTCAAAATCTAATTTTTTATTTTTCTTTTGTGGAGGCATGATGATGTGCGTTGTTACTAGACAATGAAAATATTAAACCAGACCAGCCCGCAGTTTCACCCGTTTCAATTGTAATACCAGCGAGCAAAGCAGCAGACGGACGTTATGTTATTTACAATTTAATTATTTGTTCTAAGAAAATTATCACTTTTAAGACGATCTCTATTATAATTAAAAACTTAATAATTTCGACTAAAGGACTAATCTAATAAAAGTAATTTGTGACAAAACTTTTTTTTATTTAATGACCGATTTCAATAAAACAACACTAAACAAAGCTGTATTAAAACTGAATTTAAATCTGGTCAGCCGTTTCAGGGATTAGCGCGTACAGACGCACAGACAAACAGACAAAAATCGCACGTTTGTACCACTGTATATTGCCCTGCAATAGCAATAAGAATATCTTAGCAATAATTTTCCTTAAAAGTGGATGCGGTGAAGTATTAATTTAATTAATTGAATTCAACAAAGCGGTTAAGTAATAGTGATCGAATATTTTTTTAAAAGCATGCACTTAAAATGAATTGCCTCTACATTAGGTTCCCTATACCTACCCTGCTTTGTGCGGGATACAGTGTACAGCTATAAAAAAATACATTTATTTTTGGATTAAGGAAATTGAAACTATGAAACATCGACGCGATTATCTCACACTTAGACTTTACTACCCAATTTTGTATATATATTATTATTTAACTTCGAGGCCTGTCGTAACGCAGGGGCGCTTGACTGGAGCCGCGAATGTTTGTGGGTTCAATCCCCACACGGGAAAGTAAAATACTTAATATTTTTAAATGAAAACCTGAAATATTTTATTTCATCCGCCACTCATCACGCAATACCTCAAATTCGGCAGGAAGTTCCACAGAATGGAGAGTCTTACATAGCACAAACTAACTGCTTCATATTTCAAAGGACGATATACTTTTTCTTGAGTGCCCAATATCGGTCTTTCAATCTCTTTATATAACAATGTATTGAATAATCCAAAATGTCGCACCAACAGCATAAAAATCATTCATCACAAACACGGTAAAAATAAAAACCCTTCATCAGGCATTCAACATCAATTTACATAATTATTTTGGTATCGTCGTCTCAAAGAGTATGAATCGATTATAACAAAATTAACTTCAGTTACATAAACTACATGTATCGTTACAAGCTGTGTTTTTTCAGCTTTACGCTGGATGCCGCACATGGCAGGATAGGCAGAGGAAACTAGGACTTGGCAACTTTTCGCTGAATTTGAGATATTTCATGTTGAATGGCGAATCTTAACGCCATTCTTTGATTTGATACCAGGGCGAAAAAAAATGCTTAATATTTAATTCATTGAAAATATTAAATATTTAATTTCATAGTGCGGGTGCGGCCTGACCTGTCACGTCTACAGTAACACGCTTGTGCCTCTTGCCTCAATGATATATAAAACAACAAAATAGACAGTTATTATGCACAGTTATTCACCAACTACAGCATAAAGGTAGTCCGTGATCACGGGTAGACTGAGGTGGCATTTGTCTGTCTTTTGATATAATAATACCTAGTACTGTAAAGTGTTCGAAACGTCGGGTTTCCAAAAAACATGTTTAACAATCAATATACGCGATTAATCCGGTTAAAAGAGTTTAATTTAAACATTTATAATTTTATTACAAATATAAATTATTTCAACTTATAATGAATTGTAGTTTATTTGTTACGGATGTACATAATAAAATAATTCATTCCTTTACCGATTTATGACGTTTTAAAGTTTGAATGAGCTTGTTTCTACACTTAACTACACTGAAAGAAAACAATTCAAGTACGTACGTACGTACTTGTATATGTACAAGAAGTCATATGAATAACATATTTTTCAATCTTTTTTAAACAATAAACAGTAATAGTGAAAAATATAAGTTTTTTAATTAATAATAAGAGTCAAACGAATAACAATTGAATCACACGTGACTCAAGAATTTTACGCTTTTATGCTTTACTAGTTACTTGATCAACATGTAAAGCGTAAAAGTTCTATATGACTTAATAAAGCCTGAACATAAAATAAGTGACTGACTGTCGTCTGTAAAGACGATTTTCTCAAGATGGTGCCATAGAATAGGATAAGATATTAAGGTGAAATTAATATGAAATATTCACGTCTACGATCACTTGCAGCATAGTAAAAATTTGCCTATATGTCAATTCGCAATCCAAAAAGATACCAACGTCGTATTTTTATATATCTGAAGACCTAAATTGGTTATCAACTTCGCCGTTTAATCAAAGCCTATTGGTGACTTATAACCTCGTAGGCTTATAATCTATAATCATGAATTTATAAGTACAAAATAATTGCAAATTTACATATTCATTTTAATACTTAATTTTATATATTTTTGTAGTCAATTTCATACAAAATGAGTCATTCGCCCAGAAATTTTAATTTATCAACTATTATTAGTCACATGTCTGTTAAAAAGAACAGATTATTCGGTGGGCGAGATCTATTTATGCTTTCAGACAATTAATCCAAATAATTTCTCTCTTCTTCTCTAATCTCAATTTAAACCCATATTTAAATCTATGGATCAAAATTTTACTACTTTGTATTGAAAAATATAAGAAAAAGATGGCTATCGTGGCGCACGAAAACAAGCGTTGACTGTGACCGCTGGTGGTTTTGGGTTCGATCCTCAAGAGAGGAAATGAATATTTAATATTTTCATTCCATCATTAGGAACAAGGCAAAGCGACTACTTTGCAATAGTCCAGTCTAAGTAGATTCAGAGTCTACCAGTAACATTATTTATTGACTGACTTATTTAAAATATATTAATATAGTTTGTCCGTGGGCACGGGTAGACGAGATAATCCGTGACCACGGTCTACTGTAAAGTGTTCGAAACGTCGGGTTTCCAAAAAACATGTTTAACAATCAATATACGCGATTAATCCGGTTAAAAGTGTTTCATTTAAAATGTGTAACAATCGCGAAAATCAAAGACATTATTACGAAGAACATATTATTATTTACACGTTTCTAATGCAAAAACAAACAATTTTGAAATTTTTGTCTGTATGGCATGGCATATTGGCAACTGCCAAACTGAAAATTTTTGGAAATCTGTGACTGGCAAATAGAGCATGGACATTTTATAGACTCTTTTTCCAAGTCCCGCGCAATCGAGATTTGCGTGCGAAAAACTGCGTTGAGTTTACTGCGTGTCAGTACAAATCGCTCAGAGATAGTCATAAATTATAGTACATTTTACTATCAAATAGGATAAATTTTAGTTATGAAATATTAAAAATATTCTTAGGTGTTTTATTTATTTATTTAGAAAACAATTCACTGTAGTAAGTTAATTTCCACTGAAAGGCTATTTTTCGTTTATTTGCAAGTTAATCTGTATGTCTCTTTCATACAAGTAGGAATGAATTTTTAAATTTTGATCAAGTATTTGGACTGCTGCTACTGGAAAAGTAGGAATGAATTTATAAATTTTGATTAACTATTTGGAATGCTGCGACTGGCGAAGTAGGAATGGATTTTTAAATTTTGATTAACTATTTGGACTGCTGCTACTGGAAAAGTAGGAATGGATTTTTAAATTTTGATTAAATATTTGGAAATATTTGGACTGCTGGATTGAACTGGAAAAGTAGGAATGGATTTTTAAATTTTGATTAAATATTTGGAAATATTTGGACTGCTGGATTGAACAATTATTATTCACAGGAGATTTTAGATAAATGTTACCTGTTGTGCCTAAAACTATACGAGAGGATTATATTGACCTGTATGAAACATTCCATACTTTGGAGTTATTATAAAAATCAACACAAAACTTTAAAACATGACCGCCACCCATGCAAATTTCAGCAAAATCTCTGATACCAGCTAACTAATATCGAACAGGAAAAGAGCCCAGAAGTAAATGAAAATCATAGTTTAAAGCTACCTAATTACACTTATCATGGATACTGACATTATAATAGACAAAAATATATAATAGTAACTAAACAAAAAAATTATTGAATATGAAGAAGCAAAAATTTGCAATAAATTACCACAAAAAACCTTAAAGAATATTGTATGTATAACGAAAAAATGGAATCGACGTTTAAACGACAGGTGACAAATGTTAATGGTGCTTTTTTTACAATAGAAGCTTTTTTTTCCTGGAGTTTATACGAAACTTTTTACTATCATATCTTTATTACATATAAATTGCAAACCTAATATTATTATTTGTATAACATTGTATGCTTATTAAGCGCAATGTACATTTATTTGACAAATAACACACACACACACACACATATATATATATATATATATATATATATATATATATATATATATATATATATATATATATATATATATATATATATAAATATGTGTATATAGTACAGTCCGTACATGTTTTTCATTTAAAAATATGTACCAATTATGAACCAAGTCGCAAGTACAGTTAGTATATTAATGAAATAAGAATCATAAAATTAAAATTTCATTTAATTTGTGTTTACATAGAACTTTCCCTTAGCCGTGCCAGCACTGTGGAACCCAACGACAGTACTTTCATTGGTATCGCATATACCATCTGCAAATTCTTCATAGGAATTACAATATCGTCCCAAATACATACCAGTGTTGTGTACAGATTTTATCCAATAGCGTACACAGGCTTTGTGATAGCATTTTGCTGTATCTTCAATATTTTCTGTAATTAAAATAATCGTTCATTATTATTTGCTCTAATTACACTAATCATTGACGTACGTAAAATTGTTATAGACGTAATTCTCATTTCCGGTTGGAGATTGTACAATCATGGCTGACCATTTTGAGGAAACATTAAATATTAATAATCAATAATTGATTTGGTGGAAGCATTTCCTCAAAACTAAGGACTATAAAGCAATCGAATATCATGAGTTTTTGTAATATTTATGATTTTCAGCACAGTTCGTTATATATTTTTTTTATTTCTTTAAAGAACTAAGAAAAGTTATTTTTATTTTTTTAAATAATTATATAACTTAATAATATAAATTAAAAAAAAAATGTAAACAAGAATTCTATGTTATAATAGTTCTCTTAAAAAATATATTTAAATAGCGATCGTTTCGATGGATAAATAATTTAATAGACGGTAATTATCTAAGGTTAAAGTACATAAACTCCTCTTCAAGTCCTCTTTAAGTGTTTCATCGCACCTGAATCGCAATTTGGCTGTATTTTTCCTTTGTAATTGAAAAAGAAGTCAATATCTCCCAGTACTTGCGTAGTGCCCAAATGTCCAGCATTGCAGTGGTAAATTTCAACGTACTCCGCTAAACCTGACCTAAGTTGATCTTCAATAGGACTCATGGAAAAACATGGCCCAGCTGGATCCAAACCAGTTATTCTCCATATATAATCCTTTGTGATATTCCGATAAACCTCAGACGCATACCCTAAAATGTGACTTCCTAAGCTATGACCTACACAATGAAAGCTTTCTGATGGGAGCTTTAAGTTGGCCAAAAAAAATCCCACTGATGATCCAATGTAATAAGAATATAATACAGATCTTATGTAGCTATCGATTTTTGCTTTGTTCTCATATGTATAAGCTGAGTGATCAATTATAATAAGATACACGTTAAATACATCTTTGAATGTTTGTCTAATCGATTCTTCGATGTCTCGATTAATATGACATTTATAGCCAGGTACGAAAACGATTAATCGTCGATTATTATCGAATTCTATCGAATTTCGTATTTGTTCTGCTGCATTATCGATTGGGCTACTAATATTGATTTTATTAACAAAATCGTAGAAGTATACTACTGTTTCATTCACACTTAGCTGAAGATTTTTATTGTGATCACCTGGAGAATAAATAAATTGGTATTAGTAAATTACTTCTTTGCTTCTTTTTTTTCATATCTCCTAAATCACACAAGTGGTTTAAGTTGAATGCAAATAATATATATATATATATATATATATATATATATATATATATATATATATATATATATATATATATATATATATATATATATATATATATATATATATATATATATATATATATATATATATATATATATATATGTATAGAGTTATCTATTTTTAAAGTGGTAATCCACATTAAGGATAGAAAAATGCTTAAACGGCACAGGCAGCGCCTCTTGGAATCCGTCCTAGAGCCGCGTTTCCCCCGTCAGCTTTAAAGTTTCATACGTTACTAAATTAATACAGAGTTATTTTTTTAAGAATGTTCATTTTATTTTGCATATGGATATTGGATCAAAGTTAAGGCCAGGCATCATCGACACATATCGTATATATTCTAAGTTATGTAAGTACATGTATATTCATCACACTTATTTAACGTTTTCTATTTCAGGTGCAAAAAGAAAGGTTTATATAAAATACCCAGAAAGACAAACAAGTTTACTATAGGTCGATCAGCTATACATTCTCACAAATGTGAAAGTGTAACAAACCTTTAATATTACTAGATATAAACCTATGAAATATATATATATTATTGTATAGATATGTCATATATGTACACAAGCTTATACTTGATGCTTCGCCCGCGTGTATAAATGTAAATAGGTTCTAAGATTAGTGAATAACACATGACAAATTCTAAGCGTCCAGTAAATCTGACCACATGTACCTATAATAGTTTACGTAGAAACGAAAAAAAAAATCAGTTTCTGAAATTAGTTCTTTTAGCCATACAAACTATCTTTGTAATATTACTGTAATGGGCGTCGGAACAAAGGAAGCAAAGTGGCATGTGCCCACCCCAGGATAAACAGGTGACTCAATGCTTAGAACATTTTGCTGTCCTTTTAATTTATAATAATAATAATATATATTTTAGTAAGAATGAACAATATGTAAGTACTACTGTATATAAAGTTGTATGTACTACTGTATATAATTGCTTATAAGTAATCGCTTACATTTCATATTCCTGGAATACAACAAACGAAATCGTTCGTCAATTAGGTCGGTTTGAATAACAACAATCGAACTAAATAACAATAGAAAATAAAGAAAAACACAGTCATTTCTTACAAATGACATGACTGAACGAAATTTCATACATAATAAAATTTATATATCTGTGGTTTGACATTTTAAAATTATTATTTAGTATAACACCAATTAGTTTGTGTATTATTCACATAAAATGGCGTTTGAGATGCGTAATATTTTTATTACAATTTTAAATTAATTTTCTTTCACTCTGAATCTATTCTATGTATTAAAACACATATTAGTGACATATTTGAAGTTCATTGTTAATTTTTATTATTAAACTAAATTAAGCAATAAAAAGAAGAAAAATATGCATATAAGCCATATTTTTCTATTTAATAAGGAAACAAACGGAATATATAATTGCAAATATAGAATTTATATAAAAAAATAAACAGTCCAATCAGGTTTTCACTCAAAACATTAAAGAAAAACATAAAGAACAAATACAGCAAAAATAAGACAAATCTAACAATTACAAATAAAATTAAAAATAAATACTTTAAAAGACATAATTAAATGTAATATAAAAAAGTACATTTAATTTGTTTATACATAAAATCATTGCATTTATAAAACATTTCATAAACGTTTCGTTTTTTTGAAAACAATATCATTATTGGCTGTAAAATTTTCAATCATAGCGAGTAATTTGTCAGAACTAGTCCAGGCTCGAATGACAAAGATATTTTGTGCATGTTTGCTCCTATTAATTAGTAAGTTAAATAAAAATTGGCTATGCATCACTTTTCAAGGGAATCTAATATTAATATAACTTAAGAGAAACGGGATTTTTTAAAATTATTTTCAATAAAAAAAACTTAATCTCTAATTAATTTTTGATCAGCGAGTGACAATATGTAATATAAATAATACATAAGACTCATGCAGTATTAGTTTTTGGAAAGGCATAAATTTGATGATTTTTAAACAATTTCAAACCCGTTTCCATATGTTTTATAATGTAGATTCCAGACAGAACCACATACAAGGATAGGATGAATTGTATAAAAATATCACAGTACTTGTTTTTTTTTAATCTCTCGTAATTCTAAAAGTAAGCCAGTACGATATGCTCTTGCTACCGTTTTGTTTACACTCGCATATAAGTTAAAAGTAAATTTATTATCTAGATACAATATTCATTCAGGTCATTCTCAGACATTCGTTTTATTTCAACACAACCGAGAATATAGTCATATGCAAAAGTATGACGTTTATGACAATAATTATTTTTTTTAAATAAGAAATTTTCATTATAATACAAGCTTAGCTTTGTTTCTTGTTAAAGTAAACAAATCAGATAATTTCAAATTAGCCAAGCCATAAAATAATATAGGAATAAAAATCTACCATACCAGTCAATGTGAAGAAAGGAGTAACGTCTTTATTTTGCGAAGTTTTGATAACAATGTTACGTAGGTCATGATTAATCTTTATTACATATTATTCTTAGTATTATTCTTTTTACAATATTTTATTTAATTTACCGAGTCTATGTGTCCGGTGAGCTAAAATTTGTATTATGAATCAAGTTCCAGTAATAATACATCTAAAAATTTAAAAAAAATGTAGTTAATCCTTCATAAAGCTGTTGTGACAATATAGTCGATTTAAAATTTTTGCACAACCCATCTAATATAAGTATCGAATGAAAGGACTTCATTTATAAAATATATCTCTTAAAAAGCTATTTAATATAAATAATATTATAATATTTCTTATTATTAATAAACTTTCCTTCTAAGATTTATTTATATATCTGCAGTACAGACAGTGATCAATTACAGATTTATTTTAAATGTAGATTTATTTAACATTTACCGTTTTACGACATAATGTTTTGTCTCTCTGGATTTTCTAGCTGAAGAAAAAATATTTAGAGAGCTCGTCGTTATATCGTTCATTACAATGTTAGTTCTTTTCGCAAAATAATATGACATACATCTCAAGTACATCACATAACTTACTACAACGTATAATAAAAATTAAATTATCGAATCATAGTTAAATATAGCCGTGACATTATTAATTACCTTACATGACGTCAATTTGACATCATTCGTTATCGTTATTAAATAATTGGAGCAATAAGGAAGAAAAAAGGAAATATTGTGACCTCAGTAACAATTTGCGATGATAACTAATTTATTAATTAATAAAATAGTTTAAACATGACATAGTCATTTTCAAAATTTTTTAATAGGTAGTTGTTTTTGATACATTTTTAACGGATTTCATTAAGCAAATTAAATTATTTAATTTTAATTATACTAAAGTTACAACACCAATATGTGAATATTATTGGAAAATATATGATGAAAATATGCATTTTTTTTAATATTTCCCTCATTTATTTGGAATATTGATGTTTAGTAAACGTATAAGAGTAGCGTTATCTGTAGTAGAATGCCAAAATTGTCCAGCCAAAAATTAGAATTTATCAAAAGTTTTTTCTGCTATAACTTAAAGGACGTTCATTCGTTAATTGGAAAATGAAACTCGACTTATTTCACAATACAAATTTAGTTTTGCTCTTCTCATAGAGTATTAAAGATTCTCTTAAAAGTGTAGTTTTTTTTTTTTTTTGCTTTAACGCCTACTTTTTAATAATAGCAATATTACTCTCTCGAATCTCTTGCATTTATTTTGTATCCAGAATATAGTTGAAATGAAAGTTGAAAATATTTTATTTCTTGTAGTGGGGATCGAACCCACATCTTGTCACGTTTATAGTCACACGCTAGTGCCCCTGGGCGACGGCAGGTCTCAATCTTTATCACTTATGACTGTGACTGTTAATAAATGCATTGTCACATATTCATTTGTCACCTTAAAATATTAACAATAATAACATATAATACATATGAAAACATAATATTGTATATTGATAGGCATTGGAAAGAGGCCTGTTTGATGGCCTGGTTCGATCCCCAGTCGAGGAAATGAAATATTTAATATTTTCAATTTAAAATATTTAATGTTTCATTTCTTCGCTCTGGTAATAAGGCAAAGCGAGGCGTTGAGTTCCACCCCTCAACACGCAATGCCTCAAATTCGATGGAAAGTGGGGAAAGGAAGTGGAACGGAGTGTCATAACACTAGGTTCCACTTCCGTTCCCTCTGCCTACCCTGCCTAGTGCGGGATACAGCGTGAAGCTGAAAAAAAAAAGATAGGCATTGGTTGTGTAATATCTTATATTTTATTTTTATACAATTCTCGTAAGCATAGCTGGATGTCATTTTTGGATACATCTACATATTTCGCTTTTGGCTCCTGAGTATATGTAGGTCAGTTGATTATTAAAAGCATACTTATGGCATTTACATTTATCTAAACTGCCTAATCTAAAAGCCTGCAATATTATTTATTGATATTTAGATTGTCGAAAATGATTTGAGACCTATTGTGGCGCAGTGGTACAAGCGTGTAACTGTAAGCGACAGGTTGTGGGTTCAATCCCCACTCAAGGAAATGAAATAATTAAATATTTTCTATTTAAAATTTAATGTTTTCATTTCTTCGCTCTGGTACAGGACAAATCGCGGCGTTGAGTTCCACCACTCAACACGCAATGCCTCAAAATTTGGCGGAAAGTGGGGAATGGAAGTGGAACGGAGTGTCTTAATACTAGGTTCCTAAGTTTTCTCTGCCTATCCTGCCATGTGCGGGATACAGCGTTAAGCTGTATGAGTGAAAATTATTTATCGCCAATGTTCTCATGAATTTTAATAACGCATCAAATAAAGATGGTTATTTATTTTGATTAATTATGTTTCTATTTTCAGTTCAAATTATGACTTGATAAATATACTTAAATATGAGAAACTAGTATAGTCTAAGATCCCGCTGCATAAACTACAGGTACAGGTGTGTGTGTGTGTGTGTGTGTGTGTGTGCGTGTGTGTGTGTGTGTGTGTGTGTGTGTGTGTGTACATATATTGTCCTATTTAATGAAAGTGTAGAATTAACACCAAAAAATTACACTTATTTCAGATACGTTATATAATTTAACCTACTTAAAATATGCCACAAATGCGACAATGGTATTGTCACAATCACACTCGTTAGTGGATGGAACACACATTTACGCAAACATAATATTTCCAAAGAATCTTTTGTCTTGTACAACGCATGAAGAATTTTAGATGCAATATTGTAGAGTATCACTGTGACTTGAACATTATAAAGAACTTAATTTTAATGTGATAAAGTTGGCTCATTTTGTACAGTGTTTTTCTATTTTAGTAATTTTATTGTAAAGAATAAAATGAACTGTTTTTTTTTATTATTTTGGCATTGTGCCCTGCTGATAGCAGGGTATACAGAGTAAAACTTAGTGTAAAGAAAATCTTCTCTTCATTCCAAATTCGAGACATTGCTAGTTCGAGGGTAGACATTGGGAATCTGTGACCTTAGGAGGCAATCGGTCGATTTCATAAAGCATTGCATGATACGTGGCGGAACTCAATGCTGCGCTTTGCCATCAGGCCTCTATCAACCAGATTGAGTAAAAATGAAAATATTAAATAATTTATTTTATTGAGCGCGATTATAGGGTTTAATTCCTAACCTCATAATCGCGTAAACAGTCACTCGCATGTGCTTTCCAAGTACTTAATAAAAATAATAAAAAATCACTTCTGAAAAAAAGTTAAATACACTACTCGACCGTACAATCAGCGATTGGTTTTTTTATTTGTATCTCTATTGATAAATCTATCTTGAAATGGGGGATCGGAGTGTCTTAGCACTGATTGCCTTTTTATATACATCCCGTATATAAAAAGGCAATCAGTGCTAAGACACTCCGATCCCCCATTTTCGAGACATTGTGCGGTGTGATCGAATGTCGTAATTTAACATAACACTGTCTTATTAACAGAGCGGTGTAATATAAATGATTTATTCCCTAGCATGGATATCGAACCCATTACATTTTTTTTTTTTTTTTTTTTAAATTAAATGTACTAAACAGGGAAGTCACTAACTCCTAAAACACAGTTCATACTTATTTAGGAGTTAGTAACCCATAAAGTTGTAGTTAGTAACTTTGTCAATAAAATATTTTTTATTTTTTTTATTTTAATAACCATCATATTTAATCACGCTTTGCGCCGCTTAGCCAACGAAGACTATAATTGTGAAACATATTCAGATAAAAATATAAAAATATATTTGGACACAATCTACAGAGAATACAAAAATATTTAATAAAGTACCTACCTTAAATACTGTCATTATGTCAAAATAAGGCATAAAGTTAACGCGGTGTGGACTTTTGCAATGATTTTTTTTTTAATATAACCAAGTAATAATGAACTCTACTTGTTTAGCTTTAAGATGGTTTTAAAATTTTGTTTTAACAAAGAAATTTTCCGCATACGCCATGCACTGTTTCCATAACAAATTGTATACATTATAACTGGTTATGTTATAACATATTTAGGGATCGTACTAGTAAATAGTTGCATTTTGAGACCAATACACAGGCATACAAAATAAATGAAATTCATTACATAAGAAACATTAATTATATAAAATAGGCTGTCGTACTGTAGGGCACAAGAATGCAACTATTCGTATAAAGCCGACAGGCTATAGGTTCGATGCTCAATCGAGGAAATCAAATTTTTAATATAGAAACTTGTTCCTTTTGAGGGACAGTAACGTCTTAAGTAAAACATGGGATTGCACTGTAAAATTAAACTTAATTTTCAAACGTCAATGATATAATTTTTTAGAAAATCTTGAAAGCAAGTTTTCATGTGTTGACTACTAATTTTTTTTTTCAGCTTCACGCTGTATCCCGCACTAGGCAGGGTAGGCAGAGGAAACGGAAGTGAAACCAAGTGTTATGACACTCCGTGCCTCACGAAGAAATGAAACATTAAATATTTAAATTGAAAATATTAAATATTTCATTTCCTCGACTGGGGATCGAACCCAGAACCTGCCGGTTACAGTCACACTCTTGTGCCGCTGTGCCGCTGCGCCACGACAGGCCTAAAGATTTAAATATTTAATTTAAAAAAAAACAAACATTTATTTACATTTTCGTTTTAATACTTTATTATATGAAAAAAGAAATTAAAAACAATATTTTTTAAGTACCTAATAATACAGAACCATGTCCAAAGAATTCTATACTAAACGCATCTTACTGCACAGCTGTAATAATCTGTGGTCATATAGTTATTATCTCGTAATAAATATATGTAAGGTACACTAAGACTGTAATTAAAGAGAGTAAAATTAAATGTCATTGTATTGATGAAACATCTCGATAATGTCGTATACTGTTTACAATGTATATACTTTATTTTTTTTTTTGTATAAAATTAGTAAATTAGTAAATTAAGTAAATTTTAATTTTAATTTCCACTTCGATTAACTGAAAGAAAGTTTGTGCTTGATGCTCTCCGTTTTCTGCCCTTCCAATGGCATAAAATCTTGTATGGTGGTATACAACATCGCCTCTATAGATTATGTCAAATATCACTCTACATTTTTTTAAAATATACTGTATATGTATACTCTGTATAATACACCTAATGGGCTTACTGCTAATTTTTACTTAACAAGTTTAACTAAAAAAATCGAACTAAAAAGTAAACAATAACATTAATTTACAAAGAGATTATATTACAGTAGTAGCAGGTCGATCAAACAATCATGATTAATTACCTCAAAATATAATTAAGGTTAAAAGAACAATTCAAATCTGAGAAAAGAGAGTGGAGTGCTTGTTATTTTATATATTATAATCATTCTACAGGCAACTATCTGATAGAGGTTAATTATGAACCGCAGAAATGCGCACCTCACGCTTTTTAACTTTTTCAACTTATTTATCTTCTCCGTTTTAGATTGTTTTTCTTAATTGCGCAGATCGCGCACTAGCTCTATCTCTCTTACTTCCTTACGAAGAAGCCGTAAAAGAATTTGTTAATCCTGGCGGTTCTAATAAGGATAGTTGAAAACTGTTTTCATATTATTGCATTGTCCTCAATCAGCCTTTGATAGGTGTTCAAAGTTTCAAATTAATCAGGCTTTTGGAAATTGGTGAAAATCCTTCTCAAAGATTCCGTTACATACATTTACATTCATACATACACACATAGTTACAACTGCTGTTAAAGCGTGTTTAAAAAGAATTTTGCTTGGAAGTTAAGGTAGTTTCATTTTGAAAAAGAAAACAACGTTGGGTTTTTGGTTTTCGACAACACACACACAGACATACACATAATATTTAAATAAGCCCATTGTATGGGTTTCTATCATACGGATGGTATGATTTAATAGATTAATGAGGTAGAAAACTTATAAAAAAATAAGAAACGGCATTCGAAGTATTAAATTTGTAAAAGTAAAAAACTATGTAGCCTGAATGACTTACTCTATTTATGGAAAAAGACGGTAAGGAAAAGATGGCAAGGGAAAAACACGGTGTATCGACCCGGAATCACTATTTCAGTCTACAGCTTTGTACACAAATAAAACATTTTTTTTCCTTAGAATTTAAATTCCTAAGGATGCTGCCATTTTCTTACCTATTTTATGTTAAGCAATCATCAGTGTAACCTACACATGGCAGCCTAGTGTTAAGACACGCCAATCGGTTTCCCACTTTGCACCGAATTTGAGGCATTACGTGTTCAGCGGCGGGACTAAACGCCGCATTTTATCTTATTACCAAAACGAAGATATCAAAACTATTAAATACTTATGTGCGCCGTGTGATGCCGGCTTAGAATAGGATCACCCAGGTACTGACGGTGTCGTAAGTGGCGACTAAAGTACGTGTGGGAGAGTCACATTGTCGGCAATGGCAACACGCATGGACAGACTCGACCGAATCATTACCACCCCCGGCATTTAAAACCGGTGTGAAGTAGTGGCTTCGGCCACTGCGTTTCGCATTGGGTAATGCCGGGCTCCGGTGCCCATCCACCTTATAGACCGGCAACACTCCTGTAGCTCCTCTGGAGATACACAGGGCCGTGGGCGGCGGTGATCATTTACCATCAGGTGACCCGTACGATCGTTTGCCGTTTCTTTCCATAAAAAAAACTTAGTTTCCTCGAATAGGAAACGACCTCACCTGTTACGTTTGCAGTCGCATGCTTATATACCTACGCCACGACAGACTCTGTTTATATACACACACAAATTTTACCATAAGGTCAAAAGGTTATCGTCTTTTTTATATTATATAAAATATAATAATACAGTCAACGTTAAAAGATTATAATATAATTTGCAAAAATATACATAAAGGATAAATCATATCAATCACTGGCCACATTTGTTATTTTAAATTTTGCAACACGCCTATTAATACATTTTTTTATACGAATAAGACAAGGCAAACGAGCGTACGGGGAATCACAAATGTAATTCCTACGGAACCATACTCGTATAAAGGTAGCCGTACAATATAACCGTGTAAATAATATTCACGTGTCCAGTGAATAGTGTTTATATTTATGATGTACTTTACAGTTCGAAAATTTAGTATCCCACATCAGGTCGATAAGTTCATCAAAACACTCCTGCGATAAATTCGATAGAGAACCCACAGCAAGGAGCCAAATGTCATGTAATAAGAGAATAAGTATAAGTTTCCCCATCCGGCAGTGTGTCAGAGAAAACTCTCTTGCGCATACTAGAATGCTTTAGCGGCATTAGAGCGGGCGTAGTTTGACCCGGTTCAGGGCGCTGAGAAGATGGGGACATCGCTCATCGCATGACGCGATGAGCGATGTCCCCATCTTCTCAGATAAATATTAATTATAAAAATGTCGTGAAAAACAGATATGCTAATAAATAAGAAAGAAGCCTAATATTCACGTTCATTTTAATTTAATTCAAGTCATTTGTTTTATATATGTATGATGATACCACTGTCGGGACGAAGATCTTTAATGCAAGGTTGGGATTAGAGTTGGGCGATGAGTTGAGCAATGGAATTCCAAATATAAATTGTTTATTTCATTGAAACGAATGCATGATGTTTGTTTTTCTTTAGTAAGCAAAGGTGAAATATTTGTAAAAATGAGATTTTTATTATATCCACAAATCAGCTCTCCCTGTTTTAGTGGCTTTGAGGCATTAGATTCTAATGCCTCAAAGCCACTAAAACAGGGACTAATGCTCGGTAAATACTGATTTGTATGATAGTCATTTAATATTTGCTTCAAATTTGAGCAGCTTTGATTACTGAAACGATCCAACCAATCCTCAAATTGCACTTCAATACCACTACTACCTTGAGGATGATCTAAGCCACAGAATGGTGAATACTGTCTAGGTATTTTAAATTCTCATGCTATCGTACATAAAGAAAAAACTCTTCGACACGACACTTCAATTTCAATCATTATAGGCGAATAGTTAGCAAAATCTCATTCATTTACAAGCATAAAATCACGAAATCCAGAGAATTGCTTGGCTCACTCGACGAAAATATATTGGCTAGCCTTACTTACTACTTACTAGATTAGTATGGCTCTTAAACAGAGTTTTCTTCAGAAAACTAGGAACGATCTTCTCCTGCAAAATAACTTAGTATCGCAGAATAGTTCAAACGCTACGGTCTCGGCATACCTCTTTCGCCTCGTCCACTGTGCACAAGCTCTCCAGTGGCTCCTCATGCTTTTTACGTGACTTTCCTACAGTATCGTCGATACTGTGTCTTTGAAGTTCAACATAGGTCTCCCCCTCCCTCTCTTACCACTGACTTTTCCATCATAAATCTTTTTAACATTCTTCACTCATTCGCTCTATGTGCCCAAACCACCTGAGCACGTTCTTCTTTATTCTCACTGTGACATTCACGCTAGTATCTACCATTCTGTGTATCTCTTCATTGGTTATGCGATCAGCTAAACTGACTACGCATATCTGACGAAGAGATCACATCTCTACAGTATTCGTCTTTCTTACATTCTTCTTCTGTAATACCCACTTTTCGCTACCGTATAACAGTGTCGGTACCAACACTGCATTGTGTACTGCTAAACGCGTAGCTATGCTGACGTTTCGCCGTCTCAACAAGGCAGCAATACGCCTTTCCACATCCATTTCGTATACTTCCCAGATATATTACCTCATTCACTTGTTCTAATATCTTGATATAATAGTATATATTGTAATTATTATTAATAGATTTTTTTTTATAGTGTTTGATGCCAGTGATTTTATATGGGAGCTAGACGTGTTTGCTATGTGCCACTATGGCAATAAAAAGAACAATGTTTCATATTTCATTAATATAAGCACATAAGAACCACACAAGAAACATTATTTACAGTATATAAGTTGATTATACATAGTTTATACAATACAATATATGTGTTATGTTAACTGTCTGAAAATTAAGGTTTTGATATGGGGTAATAAGAGCAAGGGCAGCAATCTGCATACCATAATGATATAGTTATAGTAACAAAGTTTCGTGATCAAAAGAATAAAAAACCTTTGGATAAATCAAAAAACACCCTAATGATATTTTGCGACTGCGAATGTGCTAAATGCGTATTGCTCACTATGGAAAGAATTGTGAATATTACTTAAAATTCTGAGCTTACATATTTTACTTAGTGATGGTAAAACAGAGATTGGTCTGTTGTTTTTAGAGAGCAATGATCGTGTTCCATTATCAGAAATTTCTAAAATAGTCTTGCAAAAGTATGTGCTACTGTATCTATTATTATGTTATTGTAACTCTTTATTTAATACTCTTTATTTTATAATCACTGACAGCGTTAGATCTCCCAATTGCAGTATTAATAGCAGCCCATCTAACTTTAATTTCATTACCGAGTTTAAAATTTCAACTCCGAATATACGTAGATTTAGCCTGAATACATCAGCTAAACGTTATATCTTGAACATGGCAGGGTAGGCAGACGGAACTTGGAAACCAAGTATTAAGACACTCTTTCCTTTTTCTCATTTTTTGCCAAAGGCATAGCGTGTTGAACGGCGAGACTCCTCGCCGCGCTTTTTGCCAGAACAAAGAAATGAAAATATTAAATATTTAATGTTTTCAAGTAGGACCCCACAAATATCTATCAAGTTTACAGTCGCATTCGCACGTCACGCCAGACCTCTAACGTGTAATTTATTTCTACCTATAAATTTTACTATAATGTGAAAAGGTTATATAAACAAGGTTATATAAATCTAATAAAATTGACAAATTAAATATATTACAATTCAAATTTTCTTATATTTTTTTCACTAAAATATACATAAAGAATATATTAAATTAATCACTGACGCACATTTGCCATTTAGTTTTGCAATATGCTTCATATTAAAATTTCGTAAGAATAAAATAATCATGAGTCCCAAGCGATAGTGTCTCAGGAAAAAGCACTCTTGCGCATACTAGGATGCTGTATAGGATTAAATAACCGATCAATTAAAATGCATGCTTGCATAAATTTGCTTGTGTAATACTTAAAAGATAGTTCTTTTTTACAAGATGGCGACATTTAATGTTAGTGTTGAATTGCAGAAGTATAATTACTATCTTAACTACAACTTAAACACTACCTTATAGAAGTACCTATTATATTTATTATTATGTTTGGTAGAAACAGAAAGTCTCTACCAAACACAATAATCTTCAAAAAAGAAGTAAGTAATATTAAATAATAAGAATACCAGAAAAAGCACTAGGACCCCTCGTCCTTATCGAACTTATATGAAGGATTTGACGACACGGACAATACAGAAAAATGTTATATCGATAGATATATAAAATTCTCTTTTACATAAATTAAATACAGCATTTACACGGAAAGAAAAAAAATACAAATGTATTATATAAATAGATGTATGCAAATGTACAAAAAACCGTAATGTTTGTCATACCTTTTTATCCTTTAAATATTCTTAAGTATTGTCCATACATCACAATTTTGTACTTTAACGTTTTTTTTTTTTCAGCTTCACGCTGTATCCCGCACTAGGCAGGGTAGGCAGAGGGAACGAAAGTGAAACCTAGTGTTATGACACTCCGTTCCACTTCCGTTCCCCACTTTCCGCAGAATTTGAGGCATTGCGTGTTGAGTGGCGGAACTCAACGCCGCGCTTTGCCTTATTACCAGAGCGAAGAAATGAAACATTAAATATTTAAATTGAAAATATTAAATATTTCATTTCCTTGACTGGGGATCGAACCCAGAACCTGTCGGTTACAGTCACACTCTTGTGCCGCTGCGCCACGACAGGCCTCGAACTTTAACTCGTACTTTAACGTATTAAATGTTAATTTTAAACGAGGCTTTGCCAAATTATATGAATACAAATAATGAAGTTTTAACTTTCACTTATTTTCATTACTCACGTAAACAACACAGTAATTACAATACGTAATGTGCCCTAAGTAAAGTTGCTTAAATTTTAGATGGATATAAATCTTAGTAATATAACATAGGCTAAATGCCTATAGCAATTATGATAGTGGTGTATAATAGTATCATGTCAATATTACTCTTATGCACCAATACACATTGTACTGTAAACGCGGCATATGAGTTCAGTCTCTAATCGAAAAAAATATTTTCATTTCTTGTTTATTTTCATTTCAGAGCGAAGAAATGAAATATTTATTTTTTCGCTCTGATTACAAGACAAAACGCGACGTTGAGTTCCGCCACTGAAAACGCAATGTCTTAAATTTGGCGGAAACTTAAGTATAAAGTTAATAACAGAACAAAGTGCCTTAACACTAGGTTCCCAATGTTCCTCTCCCGATCCTGCCATGTGCAGAATTTAGCACGAAGCGATAAAAAAGTGTATTGGACTTATTAGAGTGACTTATCTGTTTACTGATATTGATTAAAATTAACTAGTAATTATCGTAACTAATTTGTGAGCTTAGTTTTTATTTTACTTGTATTAGGAATCAATATACCTATAAAAAAAAAGCTTTCAAAGAAATATATTTATTTATATTAGTTTCGAGAGTTTAATAATTAAACTATTTTATTAATTATGAGATACATATTTGATTATCAATGGATAATCATTATATATATATTTTTTATTTAATTAAATCTTTGCTATGAAACAAGATGTTTATAAAACATTAATCTCGTTTCAATATTTTGCGCTAACATCATTACTTAGTTAATGTGATTTTCTACAAAAAATGTAAGCCTTGTGTACACTTACTTTATTATGTATATTTTGCAAATTAATACATACACAGAGTAACTAATTTAACAATTTCCGTGACCTAAATAAAACTTTGATAACTTGATATTGTATTATAAATCACTTTAAATGAGTGGGGGATTACCATTTAAATAAAAAGTAAAAACTTTAGTGCAGACTGGTGAGAGTGACAGCGAACGCGCAACGACGCACGCGTACATCTGCGCGCGAGAAAGTTGACATTGAAAACTATTTGGGCGCCATTATCGTTTAAATACAGATTAGTTATATAAATATCGATATTTTTTATTTTCAATCGATTTTTTTCTGTGATTTTGTGAACGATTGTGGTGAATCGGGTGTTGAGTGACTTTCGCCGATACAGGATGACTAACACACGTAATATCAAGGTATGGGGAAATTTAATTAAATTCTGAACACTTTAAGTAAATTACCGTATTTAACATTAAAAAAAGAAAAAAAAGGAAAGTCAGCCGTGGCGCAGGGGCATAGCGTGTGACTCTCTAAATTTGACAGTTTGTAGGTTCAATCCCCAATTGAGGAAATTATTTAGTTCCGTCATTCAACACATATTGTGTCAAATTCGGCGGAAAGTAGGGCACGGAACAGTTTTTTTAAAACGAGGTTCCCAAGTTCCTCTGCCTACCCAGCTTTGTGCGGGGACAGCGTGAACCTGAGTTTATTAAATGAGAAAAAGCTAACGAACTAATTATTTTAGTTTAAATTATCTCATTCAGCAAGTGAATTTTTAATAAAGTTAATTTAAATACCTTCATATTATACGATATTGAATGTTGAAAATTTATAGTATAACATCGCTTATTACGTTCTTATTTTTAATATAATTAGTGAAACTAATAAATCGATTTTGCGTTAATTTCCTTCCTTCCTTTTTATTTATTAATGTTTATAATGGTGCAGAAATAGCAATTAATAATATATTGAGACAATAATAGGAAATTATTCAATGCATCATTAAAATGCAGTGCAGATTTATGAATACATTTTTTCCTTTTACATAATTTAATGTTTTAATAAGTAATTCAATTTTAAAAATTTTATAATTCTTGATATTAGTTCCAAATCAATATACTGATATTGTTATATTTCTATAATCACTATTTGTATGATGAGATATATGTATTAGAAATTTCTTCTATTCTATTCTTAGATCCGCAAAATATTATAAAAATAATATTATATATATTTTTATAATATTTCTCTATTCGAATAGAATCGGAAATGATATGAAATTTCAAAATATATTACTTCTATTTTTTTCTTTCTGATTTTTGGGCTTACAAAAATTAATACATGGATGTTTTTTAAAATTATATCCTTTTAATAAATTATATAAAGTAAATGAGAAATGTGCATTATGACATTAAAGATTAAAGTAACTCTTAGAAAGGCCAAATAAAAAAAGAGTCGGTTTTTACGATAGGTTCAGATCTTCTAAAGCGATTACGCATCATAGACACTATTACGAACGTAAATTTTGCTTGATCACGACTCGATAATAAAACATAGTATGAGAATATATCAACAAGTAAATAAATACAAATAATACAACAATATCGTCCCATATTTATATACTTAATTACTTGATTATTCTTGTACCCATATTATTCATTATTTTATATAGTATATATAAAATAATATAAGTCTCCAGATGATATAAACAAATGTTTTAGTTAATTATTGACCTGATCTAAGTTTTAGAGGCCTATAC
>CM032392.1:12896603-13114669 GCA_019049475.1 Eueides isabella
CATAGGAATTACATATCGTCCCAATACATACACTGTTGTGTACATATTCATCCATAGCGTACACAGGCTTTGTGATAGCATTTTGCTGTATCTTCAATATTTTCTGTAATTAAAATAATCGTTCATTATTATTTTGTATTATTACACTAATCATTGACGTACGTAAATTGTTATAGACGTAATTCTCATTTCCGGTGGAGATTGTACAATCATGGCTGACCATTTTGAGGAAACATTAAATATTAATAATCAATAATTGATTTGGTGGAGGCTTTCCTCAAAACTAAGGACTATAAAGCAATCGAATATCATGAGTTTTGTAATATTTATGATTTTCAGCACAGTTATATATATTTTTTGATTTCTTTAAGGAACTAAGAAAAGTTTTTTTTATTTTTTTAATAATTATAAAAGTTAATAATATAAATTAAAAAAATGTAAACAAAAATTCGATGTTATAATAGTTCTCTTAAAAAAATATATGTAAATAGCGATCGTTTCGATGGATAAATATTTAATAGACGGTAATTATCTAAGGTTAAAGTACATAAACTCCTCTTCAAGTCCTCTTTAAGTGTTTCATCGCACCTGAATCGCAATTTGGCTGTATTTTTCCTTTGTAATTGAAAAAGAAGTCATATCTCCCAGTACTTGCGTAGTGCCCAAATGTCCAGCATTGCAGTGGTAAATTTCAACGTACCGCTAAACCTGACCTAAGTTGATCTTCAATGGGACTCATGGAAAAACATGGCCAGCTGGATCCAAACCAGTTATTCTCCATATATAATCCTTTGTGATATTCCTATAAACCTCAGCCGCATACCCTAAAATGTGACTTCCTAAGCTATGACCTACACAATGAAAGCTTTCTGATGGGAGCTTTAAGTTGGCCAAAAAAATCCCACTGATGATCCAATGTAATAAGATATAATACAGATCTTATGTAGCTATCGATTTTTGCTTTGTCTCATATGTATAAGCTGAGTGATCAATTATAATAAGATACACGTTAAATACATCTTTGAATGTTTGTCTAATCGATTCTTCGATGTCTCGATTAATATGACATTTATAGCCAGGTACGAAAACGATTAATCGTCGATTATTATCGAACTCTATCGAATTTCGTATTTGTTCTGCTGCATTATCGATTGGGCTACTAATATTGATTTTATTAACAAAATCGTAGAAGTATACTACTGTTTCATTCACACTTAGCTGAAGATTTTTGTTGTGGTCACCTGGAGAATAAATAAATTGTATTAGTAATTACTTCTTAGCTTTCTTTTTTTTCATATCTCCTATATCACGCAAGTGGCAGTTTAAGTTTAATGCAAATAACTATAGAGTTATCTATTTTTAAAGTGTTAGTCCAGTTTAAGGATAGAAAAATGCTTAAACGGCGCAGGCAGCGCCTTTTGCAATCCGTCCGAGAGCCGCGTTCAAATCCCGTCACCTTTAAAGTTTCATACGTTACTAAATAAATACAGAGTTATTTTTTTAAGAATGTTATTTTATTTTGCATATGGATATTGGATCAAACTTAAGGCCAGCATCATCGACACATATCGTATATATTCTAAGTTATTTAAGTACATGTATATTCATCACACTTATTTAACGTTTTCTATTCAGGTGCAAAAAGAAGGTTTACATAAACTAGCTAGAAAGACAAACAAGTTTACTATAGGTCGATCAGCTATACATTCTCACAAATGTGAAGTGTAACAAACCTATAATATTACCTATGAAATACATATATTATTGTATAGATATGTCATATACGTACACAAGCTTATACTTGATGCTTCGCCCGCGTGTGTATAAATGTAAATAGGTACTAAGATTAGTGAATAACACATGACAAATTCTAAGCGTCCAGTAAATCTGACCACATGTATAGTAAGTACGAACAAACAAAAAAAAAAAAAAACAGTTTCTGAAATAAGTTCTTTTAGCCATACAAACTATCTTTGTAATATTACTGTAATGGCGTCGGAACAAAGGAAACAAAGTGGTCTGTGCCCACTCCAAGATAAACAGGTTCCCACTGCAAACACTCCCCGGATAATACTTTCATTACGCTCACAATGAACATAGATTATAGAAAAAAAATACTAAAAGGTTCTATTTAATAAAATATTTACTACAGATAGACAGAAAGACTCAATGCTTAGAACATTTTGCTGTCCTTTTAATTTATAATAATAATATATATTTAGTAAGAATGAACAATATGTAAGTACTACTGTATATAAAGTTTTATGTACTACTGTATATAATTGCTTATAAGTAATCGCTTACATTTCATATTCCTGGAATACAACAAACGAAATCGTTCGTCAATTAGGTCGGTTTGAATAACAACAATCGAACTAAATAACAATAGAAAATAAACAAAAACACAGTCATTTCTTCACAAATGACATGCCTGAACGAAATTTCATACATAATAAAATTTTATATATCTGTGGTTTGACATTTTAAAATTATTATTTAGTATAACACCAATTAGTTTGTGTATTATTCACATAAAATGGCGTTAGAGATGCGTAATATTTTTATTACAATTTTAAATTAATTTTCTTTCACTCTGAATCTATTCTTTGTATTAAAATACATATATTGACATATTTGAAATTAATTTTTAATTTTATTATTAAACTAAATTAAGTAATAAAAAGAAGAAAAATATGCATATGAGCCATATTTTTTTATTTGTTAAGGAAACAAACGGAATGTATAATTGCAAATATAGAATTTATATAAAAATTAAACAGTCCAATCAGGTTTTCACTCAAAACATTAAAGAAAAACATAAAGAACAAATACAGCAAAAATAAGACATATCTAACAATTACAAATAAAATTAAAAATAAATACTTTAAAACACATAATTAAATGTAATATAAAAAAGTACATATAACTTGTTTATACATAAAATCATTGCATTTATAAAACATTTCATTAACGTTTCGTTTTTTTGAAAACAATATCTTTTTGCCTGTAAAATTTTCAATCATAGCGAGTAATTTGTCAAAACTAGTCCAGGCTTGAATGACAATGATATTTGTGCATGCTTGCTCCTGTTAATGAGTAAGTTAAATAAAAAATGGCTATGCATAACTTTTCAAAGGAATCTAATATTAATATAACTTAAGAGAAACGGGATGTTTTAAAATTATTTTCAATAAAAAACTTGATCTCTAATTATTCTTTGATCAGCGAGTGACATACTCTTAATACAAATCATAAATAAGACTCATGCAGTATTAGTTTTTTGGAAAGACATAAATTTGATGATTTTTTTAAATCTTCAAACCCGTTACCATATGTTTTTAATGTAGATTCCTGACAGAACCACATTCACGGATAGGATGAATTGTATAAAAATATCACAGTATTTGTTTTTTTTAAATCTTTCGTAATTCTAAAAGTAAGCCAGTACGATATGCTCTTGCTACCGTTTTGTTTACACTCGCATATAAGTTAAAAGTAAATTTATTATCTAGATACAATATTCATTCAGGTCATTCTCAGACATTCGTTTTATTTCTACACAACCGAGAATATAGTCATATGCAAAAGTATGACGTTATGACAATAATTATTTTTTTTAAATAAGAAATTTTCATTATACTACAAGCTTAGCTTTGTTTCTTGTAAAGTAACAAATCAGATAATTTCAAATTAGCCAAGCCATAAAATAATATAGGAATAAAAATCTACCATACCAGTCAATGTGAAGAAAGGAGTAACGTCTTTATTTTGCGAAGTTTTGATAACAATGTTACGTAGGTCATGATTAATCTTTCTTACATAGTATAATTTTTTACAATATTTTATTTAATTTACCGAGTCTATGTGTCCGGTTGAGCTAAAAACCAAAGTCTAAAAAACCAAGTTCCAGTAATAATACATCTAAAAATTTAAAAAAAATGTAGTTAATCCTTCATATAGCTGTCGTGACAATATAGTCGATTTAAAATTTTTGCACAACCCTCTAATATAAGTATCGAATGAAAGGACTTCATTTATAAATATATCTCTTAAAAAGCTATTTAATATAAATAATATTATAATATTTCTTATTATTAATAAACTTTCCTTCTAAGATTTATCTATATATCTGCAGTACAGACAGTGATCAGTCACAGATTTATTTTAAATGTAGATTTATTTAACATTTACCGTTTTACGACATAATGTTTTGTCTCTCTGGATTTTCTAGCTGAAGAAAAAATATTTAGAGAGCTCGTCGTTATATCGTTCATTACAATGTTAGTCTTTTCGCAAAATAATATGACATACATCTCAGTACATCACATAACTTACTACAACGTATAATAAAAAATAAATTATCGAATCATAGTTAAATATAGCCGTGACATTATTAATTACCTTATATGAGTCAATTTGACATCATTCGTTATCGTTATTAAATAATTGGAGCATAAGGAAGAAAAAAGGAAATATTATGAGCTCAGTAACAATTTGCGATGATAACTAATTTATTAATTAATAAAATAGTTTAAACATGACATAGTCATTTTCAAAATTTTAAATAGGTAGTTGTTTTTGATACGTTTTTAACGGATTTCATTAAGCAAATTAAATTATTTAATTTTAATTATACTAAAGTTACAACACCAATATGTGAATATTATTGGAAAATATATGATGAAATATGATTTTTTTTTTAATATTTCCCTCATTTATTTGGAATATTGATGTTTAGTAAACGTATAAGAGTAGCGTTATCTGTAGTAGAATGCCAAAATTGTCCAGCCAAAAATTAGAATTTATCAAAAGTTTTTTCTGCTATAACTTAAAGGACGTTCATTTGTTAATTGGAAAATGAAACTCTACTTATTTCACAATACAAAATTAGTTTTGCTCTTCTCATAGAGTATTAAAGATTATCTTAAAAATGTACTTTGTTTTTTTTTTTGCTTTAACGCCTACTTTTTAATAATAGCAATATTACTCTCTCGAATCTCTTGCATTTATTTTGTATCCAGAATATAGTTGAAATGAAAGTTGAAAATATTTTATTTCGTGTAGTGGGGATCGAACCCACATCTTGTCACGTTTATAGTCACACGCTAGTGCCCCTGGGCGACGGCAGGTCTCAATCTTTATCACTTATGACTGTGACTGTTAATAAATGCATTGTCACATATTCATTGTCACCTTAAAATATTAACAATAATAACATATAATACATATGAAAACATAATATTGTATATTGATAGGCATTGGAAAGAGGCCTGTTCGATGGCCTGGTTCGATCCCCAGTCGAGGAAATGAAATATTTAATATTTCAATTTAAAATATTTAATGTTTCATTTCTTCGCTCTGGTAATAAGGCAAAGCGGCGGCGTTGAGTTCCACCCCTCAACACGCAATGCCTCAAATTCGATGGGAAAGTGGGGAAAGGAAGTGGAACGGAGTGTCATAACACTAGGTTCCACTTCCGTTCCCTCTGCCTACCCTGCCTAGTGCGGGATACAGCGTGAAGCTGAAAAAAAAAAGATAGGCATTGGTTGTGTAATATCTTATATTTTATTTTTATACAATTCTCGTAAGCATAGCTGGATGTCATTTTTGGATACATCTACATATTTCGCTTTTGGCTCCTGAGTATATGTAGGTCAGTTGATTATTAAAAGCATACTTATGGCATTTACATTTATCTAAACTGCCTAATCTAAAAGCCTGCAATATTATTTATTGATATTTAGATTGTCGAAAATGATTTGAGACCTATTGTGGCGCAGTGGTACAAGCGTGTAACTGTAAGCGACAGGTTGTGGGTTCAATCCCCACTCAAGGAAATGAAATAATTAAATATTTTCTATTTAAAATTTAATGTTTTCATTTCTTCGCTCTGGTACAGGACAAATCGCGGCGTTGAGTTCCACCACTCAACACGCAATGCCTCAAAATTTGGCGGAAAGTGGGGAATGGAAGTGGAACGGAGTGTCCTTAATACTAGGTTCCTAAGTTTTCTCTGCCTATCCTGCCATGTGCGGGATACAGCGTTAAGCTGTATGAGTGAAAATTATTTATCGCCAATGTTCTCATGAATTTTAATAACGCATCAAATAAAGATGGTTATTTATTTTGATTAATTATGTTTCTATTTTCAGTTCAAATTATGACTTGATAAATATACTTAAATATGAGAAACTAGTATAGTCTAAGATCCCGCTGCATAAAACTACAGGTACAGGTGTGTGTGTGTGTGTGTGTGTGTGTGTGTGTGCGTGTGTGTGTGTGTGTGTGTGTGTGTGTGTGTACATATATTGTCCTATTTAATGAAAGTGTAGAATTAACACCAAAAAATTACACTTATTTCAGATACGTTATATAATTTAACCTACTTAAAATATGCCACAAATGCGACAATGGTATTGTCACAATCACACTCGTTAGTGGATGGAACACACATTTACGCAAACATAATATTTCCAAAGAATCTTTTGTCTTGTACAACGCATGAAGAATTTTAGATGCAATATTGTAGAGTATCACTGTGACTTGAACATTATAAAGAACTTAATTTTAATGTGATAAGTTGGCTCATTTTGTACAGTGTTTTTCTATTTTAGTAATTTTATTGTAAAGAATAAAATGAATTGTTTTTTTTATTATTTTGGCATTGTGCCCTGCAGATAGCAGGGTATACAGAGTAAAACTTAGTGTAAAGAAAATCTTCTCTTCATTCCAAATTCGAGACATTGTTAGTTCGAGGGTAGACATTGGGAATCTGTGACCTTAGGAGGCAATCGGTCGATTTCATAAAGCATTGCATGAAATGTGGCAAAACTCAATGCTGCGCTTTGCCATCAGGCCTCAACATCAACCAGATTGAGTAAAAATTAAAATATTAATAATTTTATTTTATTGAGCGCGATTATAGGGTTTAATTCCTAACCTCATAATCGCGTAAACAGTCACTCGCATGTGCTTTCCAAGTACTTAATAAAAATAATAAAAAATCACTTCTGAAAAAAAGTTAAATACACTACTCGACCGTACAATCAGCGATTGGGTTTTTTATTTGTATCTCTATTGATAAATCCATCTTGAAATGGGGGATCGGAGTGTCTTAGCACTGATTGCCTTTTTATATACATCCCGTATATAAAAAGGCAATCAGTGCTAAGACACTCCGATCCCCCATTTTTGAGACATTGTGCGGAGTGATCGAATGTCGTAATTTAACATAACACTGTCTTATTAACAGAGCGGTGTAATATAATGATTTATTCCCTAGCATGGATATCGAACCCATTACATTTTTTTTTTTTTTTTTTTAAATTAAATGTACTAAACAGGGAAGTCACTAACTCCTAAAACACAGTTCATACTTATTTAGGAGTTAGTAACCCATAAAGTTGTAGTTAGTAACTTTGTCAATAAAATATTTTTTATTTTTTTTATTTTAATTACCATCACATTTAATCACGCATTGCGCCGCTTAGCCAACGAAGACTATAATTGTGAAACATATTCAGATAAAAATATAAAATAGATTTGGACACAATCTACAGAAAATACAAAAAATAATAATAAAATACCTTAAATACTGTCATTATGTCAAAATAAGGCATAAAGTTAACGCGGTGTGGACTTTTGCAATGATTTTTTTTTTAATATAACCAAGTAATAATGAACTCTACTTGTTTAGCTTTAAGATGGTTTTAAAATTTTGTTTTAACAAAGAAATTTTCCGCATACGCCATGCACTGTTTCCATAACAAATTGTATACATTATAACTGGTTATGTTATAACATATTTAGGGATCTTACTAGCAAAGAGTTGCTTTTTGAGACCAATACAAAGGCATACAAAATAAATGGAATTCATTACATAATACAAAATAAATATATAAAATAGGCTGTCGTACTGTAGGGCACAAGAATGCAACTATTCGTATAAAGCCGACAGGCTGTAGGTTCGATGCTCAATCGAGGAAATCAAATATTTAATACAGAAACTTGTTCCTTTTGAGGGACAGTAGCGTCTTAAGTAAAACATGGGATTGCACTGTAAAATTAAACTTAATTTTCAAACGTCAATGATATAATTTTTTAGAAAATCTTGAAAGCAAGTTTTCATGTGTTGACTACTATTTTTTTTTTTCAGCTTCACGTTGTATCCCGCACTAGGCAGGGTAGGCAGAGGAAACGGAAGTGAAACCTACTGTTATGACACTCCGTTCCTCACGAAGAAATGAAACATTAAATATTTAAATTGAAAATATTAAATATTTCATTTCCTCGACTGGGGATCGAACCCAGAACCTGTCGGTTACAGTCACACTCTTGTGCCGCTGCGCCGCGAAGCCAGGCCAGGCCTAAAGATTTAAACATTTAATTAAAAAAAAAACAAACATTTATTTACATTTTCGTTTTAACACTTTATTATATGAAAAAAGAAATTAAAAACAATATTTTTTAAGTACCTAATAATACAGAACCATGTCCAAAGAATTCTATACTAAACGCATCTTACTGCACAGCTGTAATAATCTGTGGTCATATAGTTATTATCTCGTAATAAATATATGTAAGGTACACTAAGACTGTAATTAAAGAGAGTAAAATTAAATGTCATTGTATTGATGAAACATCTCGATAATGTCGTATACTGTTTACAATGTATATACTTTATTTTTTTTTTGTATAAAATTAGTAAATTAGCAAATTAAGTAAATTTTAATTTTAATTTCCACTTCGATTAACTGAAAGAAAGTTTGTGCTTGATGCTCTCCGTTTTCTGCCCTTCCAATGGCATAAAATCTTGTATGGTGGTATACAACATCGCCTCTATAGATTATGTCAAATATCACTCTACATTTTTTTTTAAATATACTGTATATGTATACTCTGTATAATACACCTATTGGGCTTACTGCTAATTTTTACTTAACAAGTTTAACTAAAAAAAGTCGAACTGAAAAGTAAACAATAACATTTATTTACAGAGAGATTATATTACAGTAGTAGCAGGTCGATCAACCAATCATGATTAATTACCTCAAAATAAAATTGAAGTTAAAAAAAACAATTCAAATCAGAGAGTGGAGTGCTTGTTATTTTAAATATTATTATCATTCTACAGACAACTATCTGTTAGAGGTTAGTTATGAACCGCAGAAATATGCACCCCACGCTTTAGCAATAAAAGCGTGTTTTTTTTTAATTTTTTCAACTTATTTATCTTCTCCGTTTTAGATTGTTTTTCTTAATTGCGCAGATCGCGCACTAGCTCTATCTCTCTTACTTCCTTACGAAGAAGCCGTAAAAGAATTTGTTAATCCTGGCGGTTCTAATAAGGATAGTTGAAAACTGCTTTCATATTATTGCATTATCATCAATCAGCCTTTGATAGATGTTCAAAGTTTCAAATTGATCAGACTTCTGGAAATTGGTGAAAATCCTGCTCAAAGATTCCGTTACATACATTTACATTCATACATACACACATAGTTACAACTGCTGTTAAAGCGTGTTTAAAAAGAATTTTGCTTGGAAGTTAAGGTAGTTTCATTTTGAAAAAGAAAACAACGTTGGGTTTTTGGTTTTCGACAACACACACACAGACATACACATAATATTTAAATAAGCCCATTGTATGGGTTTCTATCATACGGATGGTATGATTTAATAGATTAATGAGGTAGAAAATTTATAAAAAAATAAGAAACGGCATTCGAAGTATTAAATTTGTAAAAGTAAAAAACTATGTAGCCTGAATGACTTACTCTATTTATGGAAAAGACGGTAAGGAAAAGATGGCAAGGGAAAAACACGGTGTATCGACCCGGAATCACCATTTCAGTCTACAGCTTTGTACACAAATAAAACATTTTATCTTATTACCAAAACGAAGATATCAAAACTATTAAATACTTATGTGCGCCGTGTGATTCCGGCTTAGAATAGGATCACCCAGGTACTGACGGTGTCGTAAGTGGCGACTAAAGTACGTGTGGTAGAGTCACATTGTCGGCAATGGCAACACGCATGGACAGACTCGACCGAATCATTACCATCCCCCGCCATTTAAAACCGGTGTGAAGTAGTGGCTTCGGCCACTGCGTTTCGCATTGGGTAATGCCGGGCTCGGGTGCCCATCCACCTTATAGACCGGCAACGCTCCTGTAGCTCCTCTGGAGATACACAGGGCCGTGGGCGGCGGTGATCATTTACCATCAGGTGACCCGTACGATCGTTTGCCGTTTCTTTCCATAAAAAAATTCAACTTAGTTTCCTCGAATAGGAAACGACCTCACCTGTTACGTTTGCAGTCGCATGCTTATATACCTATGCCACGACAGACTCTATTTATATACACACACAAATTTTACCATAAGGTCAAAAGGTTATCGTCTTTTTTATATTATATAAAATATAATAATACAGTCAACGTTAAAAGATTATAATATAATTTGCAAAAATATACATAAAGGATAAATCATATCAATCACTGGCCACATTTGTTATTTTAAATTTTGCAACACGCCTATTAATACATTTTTTTATACGAAAAAGACAAGGAAAACGAGCGTACGGGGAGTCACAAATGTAGTTCCTACGGAACCATACTCGTATAAAGGTAGCCGTACAATATAACCGTGTAAATAATATTCACGTGTCCAGTGAATAGTGTTTATATTTATGATGTACTTTACAGTTCGAAAATTTAGCAGCCCACATCAGGTCGATAAGTTCATCAAAACACTCCTGCGACAAATTCAATAGAGAACCCACAGCTAGGAGCCAAATGTCATGTAATAAGAGAATAAGTATAAGTTTCCCCATCCGGCAGTGTGTCAGAGAAAACTCTCTTGCGCATACTAGAATGCTTTAGCGGCATTAGAGCGGGCGTAGTTTGACCCGGTTCAGGGCGCTGAGAAGATGGGGGCATCGCTCATCGCGTCATGTCTTAGATAAATATTAATTATAAAAATGTCGTGAAAAACAGATAGGCTAATAAATAAAAAAAAGCCTAAAATAAAGGTTCTTTTTAATTTTAATTCAAGTCATTTGTTTTATATATGTATGATGATACCACTGTCGGGACGAAGATCTTTAATGCAAGGTTGGGATTAGAGTTGGGCGATGAGTTGAGCAATGGAATTCCAAATATAAATTGTTTATTTCATTGAAACGAATGCATGATGTTTGTTTTTCTTTAGTAAGCAAAGGTGAAATATTTGTAAAAATGATTTTTTTATAATATCCACAAATCAGCTAGAATCTAATGCCTCAAAGCCACTAAAACAGGGACTAATGCTCGGTAAATACTGATTTGTATGATAGTCATTTAATATTTGCTTCATATTTGAGCAGCTTTGATTACTGAAATCAACGATCCAACCAATCCTCAAATTGCACTTCAATACCACTACTACCTTGAGGATGATCTAAGCCACAGAATGGTGAATACTGTCTAGGTATTTTAAATTCTCATGCTATCGTACATAAAGAAAAAACACGACACTTCAATTTCAATCATTATAGGCGAATAGTTAGCAAAATCTCATTCATTAACAAGCATAAAGTCACGAAATCCAGAGAATTGCTTGGCTCACTCGACGAAAATATATTGGCTAGCCTTACTTACTACTTACTAGATTAGTATGGCTCTTAAACAGAGTTTTCTTCAGAAAACTAGGAACGATCTTCTCCTGCAAAATAACTTAGTATCGCAGAATAGTTCAAACGCTACGGTCTCGGCATACCTCTTTCGCCTCGTCCACTGTGCACAAGCTCTCCAGTGGCTCCTCATGCTTTTTACGTGACCTTCCTACAGTATCGTCGATACTGTGTCTTTGAAGTTCAACATAGGTCTCCCCCTCCCTCTCTTACCACTGACTTCTCCATCATAAATCTTTTTTAACATTCTTCACTCATTCGCTCTATGTGCCCAAACAACCTGAGCACATTCTTCTTCATTCTCACTGTGACATTCACGCTAGTATCTACCATTCTGTGTATCTCTTCATTGGGTTTGCGATCAATCTAACTAGCTCCGCATATCTTTCGAAGAGATCACATCTCTACAGTATTCGTCTTTCTTACATTCTTCTTCTGTAATACCCACTTTTCACTTTCGCGTAGCTATGCTGACGTTTCGCCGTCTCAACAAGGCAGCAATACGCCTTTCCACATCCATTTCGTATACTTCCCAGATATATTACCTCATTCACTTGTTCTAATATCTTGATATAATAGTATATATTATAATTATTGTTAATAGTTTTTTTTTAATAGTGTTTGATGCCAGTGATTATATATGGGAGCTAGTCGTGTTTGCTATGTGCCACGTCAAATGGCTCAGGGCAATAAAAAGAACAATGTTTCATATTTCATTAATATAAGCACATAAGAACCACACAAGAAACATTATTTACAGTATATAAGTTGATTATACAATACAATATATATGTTATGTTAACTTTCTGAAAATTAAGGTTTTGATATGGGGTAATAAGAGCAAGGGCAGTATTCTGCATACCGTATTGATATAGTAATAGTAACAAAGTTTCGTGATCAAAAAAATAAAAAACCTTTGGATAAATCACAAAACACCCTAATGAAATTTCGACTTGTTCCATGTGTCATAAATGTGGCTTAGATGTGCTAAATGCGTATTGCTCACTATGGAAAGAATTGTGAATATTAGTTAAAATTCTGAGTTTACATATTTTACTTAGTGATGGTAAAACAGAGATTGGTCTGTAGTTTTCAGAGAACAATGATCGTGTTCTATTATCAGGAATTTGCAAAAGTATGTCCTACTGTATCTAATATTAAGTTATTGTAACTCTTCATTTAATATACTCACTAACAGCGTTAGGTCTCCCAATTGCAGTATTAATAGCAGCCCATCTAACTTTAATTTTATTACCGAGTTTAAAATTTTAACTCCGAATATACGTAGATTTAGCCTGGATACATCAGCTAAACGTTATATCTTGAACATGGCAGGGTAGGCAGACGGAACTTGGAAACCTAGTATTAAGACACTCTTTCCTTTTTCTCACTTTTTGCCAAAGGCATAGCGTGTTGAACGGCGAGACCCCTCGCCGCGCTTTTTGCCAGAGCAAAGAAATGAAAATATTAAATATTTAATGTTTTCAAGTAGGACCCCACAAAAATCTATCAAGTTTACAGTCGCATTCGCACGTCACGCCAGACCTCTAACGTGTAATTTATTTCTACCTATAAATTTTACTATAATGTGAAAAGGTTAAATAAACAAGGTTATATAAATCTAATAAAATTGACAAATTAAATATATTACAATTCAAATTTTCTTATATTTTTTTCACTAAAATATACATAAAGAATATATTAAATTAATCACTGACGCACATTTGCCATTTAGTTTTGCAATATGCTTCATATTAAAATTTCGTAAGAATAAAATAATCATGAGTCCCAAGCGATAGTGTCTCAGGAAAAAGCACTCTTGCGCATACTAGGATGCTGTATAGGATTAAATAACCGATCAATTAAAATGCATGCTTGCATAAATTTGCTTGTGTAATACTTAAAAGATAGTTCTTTTTTACACGATTGCGACATTTAATGTTAGTGTTGAATTGCAGAAGTATAATTACTATCTTAAGTACAACTTAAACACTACCTTATAGAAGTACCTATTATATTTATTATTATGTTGGTAGAAACAGAAAGTCTCTACCAAACACAATAATCTTCAAAAAAAAAGTAATATTAAATAATAAAAATACCAGAAAAAGCACTAGGACCCCTCGTCCTTATCGAACTTATATGATTTGACGACACGGACAATACAGAAAATGTTATATCGATAGATAGATAAAATTCTCTTTTACATAAATTAAATACAGCATTTACACGGAAAGAAAAAAAATACAAATATATTATAAAAATAGAAGTATGCAAATAACCGTAATGTTTGTGATATATTTTTATCCTTTAAATATTCTTAAGTATTGTCCATACATCACAATTTTGTACTTTAACGTAATAAATGTTAATTTTAAACGAGGCTTTGCCAAATTATATGAATACAAATAATGAAGTTTTAACTTTCACTTATTTTCATTACTCACGTAAACAACACAGTAATTACAATACGTAATGTGCCCTAAGTAAAGTTACTTAAATTTTAGATGGATGTAAATCTGAGTAATATAACATAGGCTAAATGCCTATAGCAATTGTGATTGTGGTGTATAATAGTATCATGTCAATATTACTCTTATGCACCAATACACATTGTACTGTAAACGCGGCATATGAGTTCAGTCTCTAATCGAAAAAAAATATTTTCATTTCTTGTTTATTTTCATTTCAGAGCGAAGAAATGAAATATTTATTTCTTCGCTCTGATTACAAGACAAAACGCGACGTTGAGTTCCGCCACTGAAAACGCAATGTCTTAAATTTGGCGGAAACTTAAGTATAAAGTTAATAACAGAACAAAGTGCCTTAACACTAGGTTCCCAATGTTCCTCTCCCGATCCTGCCATGTGCAGAATTCAGCACGAAGCGATAAAAAAGTGTATTGGACTTATTAGAGTGACTTATCTGTTTACTAATATTGATTAAAATTAACTAGTAATTATCGTACTAATTTGTGAGCTTAATTTTTATTTTTACTTGTATTAGGAATCAATATACATATCAAAAAAATAAAAAGCTTTCAAAAAAATATATTTATTTATAATTAGTTTCGAGAGTTTAATAATTAAACTATTTTATTAATTATGAGATACATATTTGATTATCAATGGATAATCATTATAATATATATTTTTTATTTAATTAAATCTTTGCTATGAAACAGGATGTTTATAAAACATTAATCTCGTTTCAATATTTTGCGCTAACATCATTACTTAGTTAATGTGATTTTCTACAAAAAATGTAAGCCTTGTGTGACACTTACTTTATTATGTATATTTTGCAAATTAATACATACACAGAGTAACTAATTTAACAATTTCCGTGACCTAAATAAACTTTGATAACTTGATATTGTACTATAAATCACTTTAAATGAGTGGGGATTACCATTTAAATAAAAAGTAAAAACTTTAGTGCAGACTGGTGAGAGTGACAGCGAACGCGCAACGACGCACGCGTACATCTGAGCGCGAGAAAGTTGACATTTGAAAACTATTTTGGCGCCATTATCGTTTAAATACAGATTAGTTATATAAATATCGATATTTTTTATTTTCAATCGATTTTTTTCTGTGATTTTGTGAACGATTGTGGTGAATCGGGTGTTGAGTGACTTTCGCCGATACAGGATGACTAACACACGTAATATCAAGGTATGGGGAAATTTTAATTGAAATTCTGAACACTTTAAGTAAATTACCGTATTTAACATTAAAAAAAGAAAAAAAAGGAAAGTCAGCCGTGGCGCAGGGGCATAGCGTGTGACTCTCTAAATTTGACAGTTTGTGGGTTCAATCCCCAATTGAGGAAATTATTTAGTTCCGTCATTCAACACATATTGTGTCAAATTTGGCGGAAAGTAGGGCACGGAACAGTTTTTTTTAAAACGAGGTTCCCAAGTTCCCTCCGCCTACCCAGCTTTGTGCGGGACAGCGTGAACCTGAGTTTATTAAATGACAAAAAAGCTACGAACTAATTATTTTAGTTTAAATTATCTCATTCAGCAATTGATTTTTTAATAAAGTTAATTTAATACCTTCATATTATACGATATTGAATGTTGAAAATTTATATTATAACATCGCTTATTACGTTTTATATTTAATATCATTACTGAAATTAATAAATCGATTTTGCGTTAATTTCCTTCCTTCCTTTTTTATTTATTAATGTTTATAATGTGCATAAATAGCAATTAATAATATATTTGAGACAATAATAGGAAATTATTCAATGCAGTCATTAAAATGCAGTGCAGATTTATGAATACATTTATTCCTTTACATCATTTAATGTTTTTAATAAGTAATTCAATTTTAAAATTTTCATAATTCTTGATATTAGTTCCAATTTAATATAATGATATTGTTATATTTCTATAATCACTATTTGTATGATGAAGATATATGTATTAGAAATTTCTTCTATTCTATTCTTAGATCCGCAAAATATTATAAAAATATAATATTATATATATTTTTATAATATTTCTCGAATGATATAAAATTAGAAAATATATTATCTATTAATTTTTCTTCTCAGTTTATTACTTTCTTTTTTGGGCTTAAAAAATAAATATATGGATGTTTTTTAAAAATTATATCCTTTTAATAAATTATAATAAAGTAAATGAGAAATGTGCATTATGACATTAATGATTAAAAAGTAAACTCTTAGAAAAAGGCCAAATAAAAAAGAGTAATTGTTTTTACGATAGGTTCAGATCTTCTAAAGCGATTACGCATCATAGAACACTATTACGAACGTAAATTTTGCTTGATCACGACTCGATAATAAAACATAGTATGAGAATATATCAACAAGTAAATAAATACAAATAATACAACAATATCGCTTCCCAATATTTATATACTTAATACTTGATTATTCTTGTACCCATATTATTTATTATTTTTATATGTTATATATAAGAATAAAATAAGTCTTCCAGATGATATAAAACAAATGTTTTCAGTTAATTATTGACCTGATCTAAGTTTTAGAGGCCTAAACTGTAGACTCGTCAGTTTGTGGGTTCAATTCCCATTCAAAGAAATTAAATATTGAATACTTACTTATTCTGGGAACGAGCCAAAGCGCGGCGTTGAGTTCCAACGAACTAAGCCGGAAGCGGGATAATATTATAAGGAACGGAATGTCTTAGTACTAGGTTCCCAGGTTCCCTCTGCCTACCCTGTTATGTGCAGGATATAGCATGTAGCTAAGAAAATCTAGATTTTAACACAAATTAATGTTAGGATACATCCACTCATTTAGAAATGGGCATCGTTTAATTACAACCAATTTTATTTTGTATAAGATGCTATATCTTACACAAAATAAAATTGGTTGTATATTTAATAAAGTCTACACGAAGTTATAATTAGACCATTCAAAACATTTACGCTACTTATTTATCTTTCAATGGTTTATTAATTTCATTTTATTCCTTTCTTAGGGTAAAGAAATGTTTCCGTCAAGATAATCCTTTTCTACAGGGGATGAAAAAAAGATAAACGTTTTGAAATTTCATAATACAGCTAGTGGCTTTTTGCTTATTTAAATACACTTCTTTGAGCTATTGAGAAATAAAAGAGTAATTAAAGTAAAAATAGAATGTGATAGGTGATTTTTGTAATACTGGGTGATGGTCAATTGCGTTAATGAAAGACTCGGTTATTTAGTTTAAATGGGAGAATTCCAAAACACTCTCTGACATGTTACTGTTACGTAAGGCCGCCATGGTGCAGGAATATGCGTGCAACCGTTAAGGCAATGGCTGTGGGTTCTACGTTCTATGTGTCACTGGGGAAAACGAAATATTAACATTTTTATAAAATTAGCAGGATTTCATTATTAGGTAATTTTATCTTTAATTACCTGCTAACCTAACCTAAACAAACCAGTGTAAGAACTAAAGTGATTTTGTGAAATTAAATGAAAACGAATCTGTTTTGTAGGATTTTTATATTTTTTTCGAGTGATAGAATACAACGGCGCGCTTTGTCAGCTACGTACAACATCATCAAAATCAAATCAAAATAAAAATAATGATTTCTCTGAGTGAGCTAGAATCAACGTTGGGAGATTTTCTACGATTCTCTTCGAACAACAATGTTTTAAGAAAAAAAGCGAGAATGCTTCGCCGAAAACGGGACAAAAAAATATATAGAATTTATTACAATATTTCTTTGAAGTTTTAATAAAACTTTAAGTGTTTATGATTACTCTATAAAAAGCTTTTTCATAGAAAATATATATATACATATAAACTATAAATGCTGCGGTTAATTCTGTAATTCTTATTTTTTCTAATAAATTGGTAGCTGCTTAAAAAGAAAAAATATTATAAAAAATCACAAAATGTAGATATTGATTTAAAATGATTATTAGTTATGGGATTCCTAATATATTTATTATAAAAAAACCTAGAAAAAACTGGAAAGATTCATTCATCAAAACTAATTATTTAACATCGTGAGTTTACGTTTGAATTGAAAAAATAAAAGTTTTTTTTTCCACACAAGTGAATTTATCCTAAGAAAGAAGGATACTCGATTTATATTTTATTATTTCAAGAAATATAATATAAAAAAATTAAGAACATATGACGCTTCTATCTTACTCCTTAAGGAGGTATAAGTATATAAATATACAAAAAGTATTTCAATATTAAGCAATAATAGTTTAATTCGGTACAATTAAGTGTGAGTCAGATCGACCCCACGTTACGTGAATAGGTATATGTAGGAGCGTTATATATCTAGGAATTAATAATAATATTATTTTATTTTTAGTATCTGTTGTTATAGCTGCAACATATATACATTATCTGTGGTTATTTATATAAACTACATGTATATACATACACATGTTTAAAATAAACGCTCAGACCCTTTTTACCCGTTTTACCCTCTAAATAAGAAACATTGAAAATTAAGTTTGCCAACATCAATAAATTTCCAATAACTATCTCAATCGATTATTTACTAAGAAACATATAACTTGGATGCAAATAAACAAAAAGAAACATGGGGCATGTGAGCATTGAACTCCACATAAAAGGCTATTTACGCTATGGGTGTAAAGTTCTTGTATTGGCGTCACACACTTTCACAATCGGCTCATCGATCAAGTTGAATCTAGAAACGCTAAAGACTACTGTTAATATACCTACGTTGAACATACAATAGATATACTTGTATCTATGTATATTTGAAGCCATCGTGGCTCAGGTGTGTAGGACTTAAACGTGACGGTTGTAGGATCGATTCCCGCTCGAGGAATGACCGTTTAAATGTTCTGTTTGTTCTGGTATTGGCAACGGGCAGCGTCAATTTCCGTCACTTTACAGACGGAAAATTTTAAAAACATGTTCTCAGTCAACGCCACACTTTGTATTGTTACCAGTTACATATTTATTTCCCCGAGTGGGAACTGAACCTATACGCGTCGCGTGTAGTCGCACGCTTGTGCCTCTGCGCCACAACGGCGACCAAATTTCTTACTAGTTTTTTATAAGATCGATACATAGTTAAAATACATATTATAACAACTACTAAATCAGCTTTCACTATATTCAAGATCATATTTTAAGAAAGCGTCTGGTTAACATAACGTTCTATTTAATAATACATAATTATTAAGAAAATAAAATGCATATAATACTTTCATAAGTTTAATTTATTAATAATTTTGTATTTAAGAGGTCAATATTCAGCTATAACGGCCATTTTTACGCAGTGGAGCTTCTTACTTTAAACGATGGTTGTGGCTTCTTGGACTAACAGAATGAACTATTTTGACCGTTCTGATAAGATCAAATATGGTGTTGAGATCTGCAACACAACGCGTAATGTCTGGGATTCTGGCAGAGAGCGGAGAAAAGAGTGTCTTAACACTAGGTTCTACAAGCCTAACTTAGTAATACGTCAGGTTTTTTGCTATTATATATCCTGTATTTGTAAGTTTACTATAAAAAGCTCTTAATATATGGTATTATATTAAAGTTGACGTGGGAACAAAGAAAATTCAAAATTTAAGCTGTCACTACTGTCATAGTTATTATTTTATTTTTACAAATAAAATAGCAATTTCTGCATTAATTTATATATAATTAATTTACCAGTAAGCATTATCTTACTTAAAAAAAAACCAGCAATAAATCTAAAACTCATGAATATATATATATATATATATATATATATATATATATATATATATATATATATATATATATATATATATATATATATATATAAAACTCTTCTGTTACGAAGTGACTGACTGACAACGTACTAACGAAACGGCTTAGAAAGTTTAAATTTGGCATGTAGCTATTTTAGTTTGTGTAGGGGAGCAAGAAAGAATCAAAACCCTTTTTACTATGGTAAAAAAACACGAGAAAATATCGATTTTTTTCTTTTTTTAGATCTTAATGTCGAAGTCAAAGTTAAGTACAAAACAAAATAGAGGCAACGACTAGTCTTTAAATATGACGATTTCATAGCGTGACAAATATTTTAATAAATATAAAGATATTTTGTAAAACTGTACTTACAAAAAATACTTTCCCAAATTACTTACAAAAATTAATTATATGCAATTTAATTTGCAAAATAATATTTCCGCGAGGTCTCTGTTAACGACCGTTACATAGCGATAAAATCCCTCGATTGTATCAAATGCCTTCGAATAATTGAAATATAAACATTTATTGTATGAAAATAGTATATGAAATGTAAATTTCTAAATAGATACCAATAGTATAGTTTAATGTGTGTTTAGTAATAATTTTATTTAGTTATTGCTTTACGTTCCATGAACTCAAGATCGCGTATAGTTCTTTCTATCGACATTATTAGCACATATATATATATATATATATATATATATATATATATATATATATATATATATATATATATATATATATATATATATATATATATATATATGTATGTATATATATATATATATATATATATATATATATATATATATATATATGTGAAATCGTCATATTTACTAGTCGTTGCCTCTATTTTGTTTTGTACTTATCTTTGACTTCGACATTAAGACCTAAAAAGAAAAAAAAATCGGTATTTTCTCGTATTTTTTTCACATAGTAAAAAGGGTTTTGATATATATATATATATATATATATATATATGTATGTATATATATATATATATATATATATATATATATATATATATATATATATATATATATATATATATATATATATATATATATATATATATATATATATATGCACTATTTTACTTACTTTTACTTTCCTGCGTGTTGAGAGACGGAATTCAACACCACACTTAAAAATCGCAATAGTGTAGTTAAAAAAGCTATTTTCAACTAGAATGTTATTTTATCAAACTATTGCATTCAAAAACTGGACTACGCAAGCACTGCAAATAAAACTATTAAAACATTAAACAGGATGAACTGGTTTGCATGCGAGTGGTAAAGTACATAATTCCTAGCTCGCAGGCCATCGACTTTTTAACGTAACCGCGCTCAACGAAAGTGAATCCGTTTTGCTTTCTTCGTGTAGTTCTACAAATTATGATATTCACCATACATTATATTGACATTGATGCATGGTATCGATGGAAAAATGAAAGTGTCGCCTCCCATACGTAGGAAATAGAAGTTCCTTGTAGTTATGGCTCATTTAAAGAATATCAAATCCATTATATATAAAATGAACGTGGATTCAAATCCTGTTGATGCAAAAACTTAAATTTCAAAACAATTAGAAAGAAAACGAGTGATATGTGATCAAAATATTAAAGATCCAGGAAGTCATAAAAAGAGTTTGATTAATAACTCGATATGACTGTCATATGTGAAATATTACGCCTTTAATTACATTGAGTACCACAGCAATATTACTTTCTATACAAATAACGACAAGATGGCTTTTATAACCCTAAGGTTAGAAGATCCACCTTGCTAAAATCATCGTCTTGATCCATCTTGTTGAAATACGGTTAAAAAAATTATACATTCAAAAGGGAGAATCATTCAAATATTTTTTATATTTTTTTATAATATTCCATAATATCAATTAAAGTATCAACTATTTTATTAATATAGCGTTTGTGTATATACTGAGGACTGTCGTGGCGCAGCGGCACAAGAGTGTGACTGCAACCGACAGGTTCTGGGTTCGATCCCCAGTCGAGGAAATGAAATATTTAATTTTTTCAATGTAAATATTTAATGTTTCATTTCTTCGCTCTGGTAATAAGGCAAAGCGCGGCGTTGAGTTCCGCCTCTCAACACGCAATGCCTCAATTTCGGCGGAAAGTGGGGAACAGAAGTGGAACGGAGTGTCTTTACACTAGGTTTCCGGGTTCCCTCTGCCTACCCTGCCTCGTGCGGGATACAGCGAGAAGCTGAGTAGTAGAGTGTATATATTTATTACTGAGAAAATACTTATATGTAATAAAATAATAAAAACACCAAAATGTACTAAAAGACTATTGAAAGAAAAAACTTTGAGTAATATATATTCAAAGCAGTCTGTCCTACATAAATACAACTTGCAAAGTATTATCATGCATAATGAGTACAGTTACGCAAGCTTACCTCGTGTCAGACGCTTGTTACGTCTCCAAAAAGGTTAAAACGGAACTGAGTTACGTAGCGAAATGGCTTGTGAGATGCAGTTGAGATGGCTTTATGACTACAAAAATATATTTAATGGTGTAGTGTTGATGATAATATTCTTTAAGATATCATAGCGTAGATAAAGCGTTGTTGTTTGTCTAAATTATTAATAAATTGCCGTTTTTAAAATATTTCAGTAAATCTGATTTTGTTGGAATAAAATATTAGTTTTCAACGTTGTACTAAGATATTAGCCTATCGTATCAACTTAGAAATATATGTGGTATGTGTAGTATGTGGAATGGCAAAGGATTTTTTTTTTATTTTTACTTCACAATGCCTAAATGTGTTTTAAATGGATGTGAACTCTAAACTGAATGTACAGTTATTATTATTGTAGGTAAATTAAGCCACTAGACAGATGATAATGCAATTAAAAGGTGAGTTATTAGCAAAAGCTAAAAAAAATATTATTCAAAGTAAATGAATAATAAAAATGTTGTTACGAAACAAAACGCCATTTTTAAAGTGTGAGGTATGTACAATATATCCCTTTCTCGTTCCGATAAAATACTTTGTGAATGAAAAGTGACAGATCGCCAACAATAAGAAGTACTTATGTAGTAGTAGGTATTTGTCAATGGCGTTCATTCATAATTGCCTCACACGCAACAAAGTGTGGATAGAATTCTCGAAATGAAAATACCATATACGTCTACGTCTGTCAAATCTTAAGTTTTTTTTAGGCTTTGCCTTAACATATTTTACTCTGTGTTGAATCCGTAAAACCCGGCACAAGAAATAAATAAAAAAAGGTGTTAATCACATGAAAACTTCCTTCTTCTTCCTTATTAAATATCGGTACACTACTGTCACTGATATAAATATTTATCATTCTACAATAATATCTCATACAATTTTGTTATTACAGTTTAATTAGGATAATATACATTTTCTACAGTGAAATGCCATGAACTTCCTTTACAAGACTGGTCTAAAGAAAGCGACAGTTAATCGATCTTGGAAAGGGGAGTGGCTGCAGAGAAAAAGTCAAATGTTTTCGCTTGTAATACATATTCGTATAAAATTTGATTATAAGTATACTTATTGTATATTATTCGGTAGTTGGGTTCAAATTTCATTTTATTTTTTTATATCGATCATGTGGTTCTCTGTCTGATAAAGACAAAGACACGGAAAAACAAGAAATGCCCAACTTTATCTCATACTTGGCGAAATGCATGGTGGAGTTACAAAACAATAAATTGTAATTTACGAGTTGGTGATTTTAAATCACAAATGTGACGTATAAATTATATATGCACTAAAATAAAAAGTAAAATAAATAGTATAGTCATGTATACACTAAAATAAAAGTATACTAAAATAAACAGTATAGATTCAATTCCCTCTCCGCAAAATGAAACGTTTTGATTTCATTGCTTTGGTAACGAAAAAAAACACCCCGGCGTTACTATGCCATTCAACACGCAATGCGTCAAGAATTCGGTGAAAAGTGGGGAACGGAAGTGTTTTAATGGGAACGACATAACGTAACACTAAGTTCCCTCTGTTTATCCTGGTACATCCGGGAAATAGTGTAAAGCATCAAAAAATATTCACGAAGTAAGACATCGTTGTTATGAAACACGTACTTACCATATGCGTCATATTTGATGTTCCGAAATAGTTGAACTCTCACCGGATTTCCAGTTTGTGCAATTTACTTATTTTACCATTTAAATTTTTAAGCTGACACCACTTTTTTCTTTAACCTTAATATTGATATTTTTGCTATAATTTATAGAAATGTAAGAATATTTTTAAAAACATTTAAAAGTGTACGTAAACTTGAGAAAAATACTTGACGCTGACGTGAGTCAGTTGGACATACAAAAGCCATACCATAACTTTAAATTCTAGAAGGAAAATCTTTAAATGTTGTATCAATATATGCGAGTTATGTATACCTAAGTGTATAGTATTTGATACTCGGAGGTTAATTATTAAGGTTCTATATTCAAAAGGTACAACTGGACCCTACTAGTAACACTCCGATGTCCGTCCGTTCGTCTGTCGTCTGTCCATGTGTTTGCGCGTTTAGTATTTATTCGTTATCTTTATAAATAATCGTACGGAACTCCATGTGCACGAGTTTGACTCGCACTTACCCGTTTTTTCTAATCTTTGCATTTCCATTATATAGCAAAAAAACCGTCACTTGACACAGAACGTCTCGAATTCAGGTAAAAATGAAAACAGTTCTTTAAAACATAGTAAATCAAGCAAAATTTCAATTTTTAAAAAAATCCCGACCCAAGAGTCCCTACTTCATCCTAGCAAAGAGCTACAACTCTTAAATTGCTAATACGGTTTTTATAAAACATAACCAAAACCTGCTGCAATAGAAATCGATTAAAAATTATCGATTAATTAAAAACGACATCGGTTCATTCATTCATGAGTTACGGAGTCGGACAGCCACAAAGACAGACAGGTCCAACTTACAACTCGCCTCGTTTTGTTTCGATGGTTATCACTGCTGACACTAAATTAAGCTACTAAAAATACTATCCTTTTGTTTATAAGTTAATAGTATCGCTAACAACAAATAAGTTGTTTTTTGTTCATACAGTTTCACGCTGTATCACACACATGGTAGAGTAGCTAAGACACGTTCACACTTTCCTCCGAATTTAAGGCATTGCGTGATGAGTAGCGAACTCAACGCCGCGCTTTACCTCAATACCAGAGCGAAGAAATGAAATTTTCAAGTGATGATCGAACCAACAACCTGTTAAGTTTACAGTCACACGCTTGAGCCAATGCGCCACGACAGGCCTCAATAATAAGTATCTTGAATTCCTATTTTTTTATATTTCAATACTTAGGAAATTATACGTTAACAACTACAGTACTATTAAAATTGTCATATAAACAACAATCAATGAGTGTACTGAGCGTGTGTTATTCATTTAACGGGGCCTATTGCTCACTTCCGTTTAAGACATTTTTTTATTTGCCGACAGTAATGTATGACAATATGCATATTAACAAATTTGTATGTAGAAATATTTTAACAGTCGAGTGAATCTTTAAATGAAAGTTTTAGGTGGTTTTGCATTTCGTTTTATATATATATATATATATATATATATATATATATATATATATATATATATATATATATATATATATATATATATATATATATATATATATATATGTATATATATATATATATATATATATATATATATATATATATATATATATATATAAATAATAATTTTCTATAAGTAAGTGATCTAGCGTGGCCAGAGGCCAGAGGTGCGGGTTCATGTTGTGCTACGAGAAAATTCTTATATCTTTGTTCCAACTATTACCACCGGGTGACTGTAACGCGACAAATTGTGATTTTGATACCGATTCGACAAAATAAAATAGTCAATATTTTCATTATTATTTCGCACTTATGATAATACAAAGTACTTTGATAAGTTGCGCCAATCTACACGCAATGGCGGGTACGGAATGGAGAATAATAACAGGTTCCCAAGTTCCCTCTACCTTGCGACACGCGGGATACATTGAAAAGCTGAAAAAAAAAACCGATTTATTTATGTTGTTAGCGACTCCGTAGAGAAATCTATAAAAAAATCCACTATCCAAACAAAATGATAAATTACAAGTAAAAGTCAATGGAAATAAAATTAAAAGTAATAGAACAGCTTTTGAGTCACTGCTTATAATGAATATTGTTATTTAACATTTGATTTAATTCTACTTAGTGAATGTCTAACAAATTGTCAGATTATTACGAATATTTTGACGTATTTTTTTTTTAATTATATAACTTCTGACTTAGACAGGAAGGAGTGCTTTGATACTTTTACTATAATTACAAATTACATCACCACACTCTCGCTGATATTCTAAAGATACATTTATTTAATATTTACAAATGCACTGACTGGATTAATATGTATATATCTATGTGTGGTACATTAACTTACATATAATGAATAAAAAGTATTTTTTTTAGGGTACCTGAGAACATAAGGTTACGAGAACATAAGGTTACGTTAAGGGCAGAACTTAACGCCGCGCTATTAGATTATTTATTAGATTATCAGAGCAAGAAAAGAAAATATGAAATATTTCATTACCTCGATAGGGAATCGACCTCACAACAGATCGTCGCACGCTCGTGATCCTATGTAACAACTGGCTCCGATATAGTAAATACACTGTCTAATGTACACAGAAAATTATATTTTTTCATTAAATATTTTTAGTAGTGGAGGTAAAAGAATAAGTAAGGTTCATTTGAATTGTTAACATTAAGTAGGCAACATTGGTGTAGTTACCATGAAATGAAAAAATTAGGCCTTTTTGGCACAGGAGCATCAACGCCTAACAATGTATAAACGCGACTGGCTGTGGGTTCGACCTCCACTTGAAGAAATGAAATATTTAATGATTATTTCTTTCGTTGAGTTCCGCCATATAACACGCAATGCTTCAATTTCGGTGGAAAGTGGAAAACGAAAGTGGAATGGAATGTCTTAACACTAGTTCCCATGTTCCCTCTGCGTACCCTGCCATGTGCGGGAATCAAAACATTAATCGTTCTCAATACTATATGTGAATACCTTTCACTTAAATATTAAATATTTTCTGTATAAAGAAATCATTTAAGCTGACGGAAAACTTGAAGTTAGAATAATGTTAGTATATTACAAAACTATAAAGAAAGTATAAGCATCTAAACTCAGTAGACCTCGAATAACAGCCCTTGCGATAGCCATAATAGACGTTAAATTTACGAACGTGTTATATAACTTAAGGCATATATGGAGATGAAAGCGAATGCAAAGGCAAGCCTGCGTGGTATATGATACAAAAATGTATGAGAATATTGTTTCAAGCTGTATCCCGCTCATGGCAAGGAGGACAGATAGAGCCTTCTCTTATTACACTCTGTTCCGACACTTTCAAGACATTGCGTGTTAAACAATGGCGAAACTTAACGCAACTCAATGCCGCTTATTGGAATAAAACTGAAGATTTTAATTTTTTATTTGCTTTAAACGTGATTTCAATTGCCGCTTGAAAGAAAGAATAGTTTTTTTCATAACCTGGCTTTAATAATAAAATAAAGCACTGTATTGGGGACCTACACTCGATGCATAGAAAATTGAGTGGAAATCTAAAACCAACACTCGGTCCAAACCTAACACTCGGTTCCGTCTATTTACCCTTTTATATACCTGAAATGGCGTTATTTCATCAATGATTTTAGTGCTGATAACGGCGAATCCAGTATGTTTATTATTTACTTTTTTTTTTTAGCTTCACGCTGTATCCCGCAACAACAGAGTAGGCAGAGTGTACTTGGGAACCAAGTGTTAAGACAAAGCGATCCGTTCTCCACTTTCCGCCGAATAAGACGCATTGCGTGTTAAGTTGTTTGCCTTGCTTTGCCTTGTTACCGAGCTAAACAGCGTATGAGCTAAAAATGAAACTATTTAATATTTCATTTGGATATATTAAATATTACATTTCTTTGAGCGGATATCGAACCCACAACATGCCGTTTACAATCTTACATCGCTTCACTTATATCGCTGTGGTCGTATTCACATCCTGTTCTTATATATTACTAGTATTAAATAATAACCAATATGTATGTATATCCGCCAGTTTAAAAACCACAAGCAATGACATCATGTTACTGGTGTCGTTTAACTTTCGCTTTCTTTAAAGGCAACGGTCGGGCATACCCCATGGCATGTCTAATTTGTTTCTGAATATACAATAGAAATAAATGATCTTTTTTTCGTGGGCTCGATGATTGGTTGACGTAATTATTGTGGTTTCTGTTAAAAGGGTTTATTGACTTAATAATTTACAAACCAATTCTTTTTAATAGTATGTCTACAATAAAATACTTAAAGACCATTAAACATTTTTCAAATGTGGGCATTTAAAATATTTTTTTTATACTCAGCTCAGCTTCACGCTATGTCCCGCACATGGCAGGGCAGGCAGAGGGAACTTGGGAACCTAAGGCACTCCGTTCCACTTCCGTTCCCCACTTTTTATAATACAGAAGAAATAAATGTATAAGAAAGGAATATAATAGAAGCCTGTTGTGGCGCAGGAGCACAAGCGTGTGACTATAAACAACAGGTTGTGAATTCAATCCCCACTCAAATTATGAAATACTTACAATTTAACTATTTAATATTTTCACTTCGTCACTTGGACGCAATGCTATAAATTCGGCGCAAAGTTTGGAACGGAATAGAGTGTCTTAACTCTCGTTTCCGAAGTTCCTTTTGTCTAAAAATATAAAGAAATATATGTATTTGATAGGAGAGGATAATATATTTCCTTTAATACTAGAAAATGCGTAAAGCATATATAATAATATATAGCATACACGATGTATATAAAAAACGAAAAACAACGCTTATGACATTAACTTTTTTTAATAAATGACAAAAGCTTTTCTTAGAAAAGTTATGATATAATTATATTTTTTTTTATATATATTTATATTCAATTGTAATCGCTAGTTTCGGAACCAAACGAATGTTTACGATTGAAGCGGAAGGCAGTGTCTACGCTGTGGACTGCGGTCGCTCCGCACGTTCGACTTTCGCTTTTCACTGCCAAGGCGAGTTGTACCGAAACTGCGCTTCAGCATAATTTTGTAATAATACGATATTAGCATAAATTATACTATTTGTAATTTAGAAAATTAAAAGTTCATATAAAGGATAGGTATATAAGTTATTATGATTTTGAGATCTTAGTTAAAAAAGAAAGTATCTTAACCTTTTCCTCCGCATAGTAGGGAAGGCAGAATCTATTGTTGGGTTTTGCTGGCTTTACGTTGAATATCTCATATGGCAGGGCAAGCAGAGAAAACATTCATACCAAGAGTTAAGACACTCCGATTCCACTTCCGTTTCTCACTTTCCGCTAATTTTGTCCAATCAAAAGTAGGGAACATGAACGACATGATGTCTTAAATATAACATTATGGGAACCTCTGCCTTATAATAAATAGCCTAAAATAGTTTACAATTTATATATACTTATTTTTTTATTATTGTAATTTCACGCATAATGCCGAGTAGGGCAGAAGATACTTAGTGTTCAAAAATATTTCACTCTTCAAATCCAACCAAAATCTAGAGACATTTTATAGTAAGTGGCGGAACTCAACGCCGTGCTCTGCGTCATAAAATATCAAATATTTAATTTTCTCGAGTGGACATCGAACCCCTAACCTGTTCCGTTTACAGTCACATGGTTGTGCTTGTACCACGATTGCCTTCTAAATATAACTAGCCAACTATAATTTGAGGCCTGTCGTGGCGCAGCGGCACAAGCGTGTGACTGAAACCGACATGTTCTGAGTTCGATCCCTAGTCGAGGAAATGAAATATTTTCAATTTAAATATTTAATGTTTCATTTCTTCGCTCTGGTAATAAGGCAAAGCGCGGCGTTGAGTTCCGCCACTCAACACGCAATGCCTCAAATTTGGCGGAAAGTGGGGAACGGAATTGGAATGGAGTATCTTGACACTTGGTTCCCGGGTTCCCTCTGCCTTCCCTGCCTTGTACGGGATACAGCGTGAAGCTAAAAAAAACTTTAATTTGAATTTAACTATATAAAGTCAATGAACTAATACAAGGAACTAGATACTGATACCGACAGTTGACACGATTATATACTTCTTCCTCATTAAAGTGTTAATGGCTATATGATTAGGTTACATATGGTGTTATGTAAATCTTCCTAGTGTTAAGATTTCACATGCCTGTTCTTAAATGATTATTATTGTTAGACTTTAGTTGAGGCCTGTCGTGGCGCAGAGCACAAGCGCGTGACTGCAAACGCCAGGTTGTGGGTTGATCCCCGCTCAAAGAAATGATAAATTTAATATTTTCGTATTTTTTAATTAAATGACACACGCCATGCCTCAAATACGACAGAAAGTGGGACCGGAAGTGGAACAAAATGTCTTAATATTAGGTTCCCAAGTTCCCTCTGCCTTTCTTGTTATGTGCGGGATACAGTATGAAGGTAAATTGTAATGAATGAAAAAAAAAAACCTTTATATGTTAGATATTTCTATTCTTTATTACATAAAATATAAAACAAACATCTTAACTTATATAAATATTAGTTTATTATAATATTTTGATTACCGAATCATAGTTAAATAAAGCCGTGACGTGATAGTAATTAATAATTAACTACCTTACATGACGACAATATGACATCATTCATTATCATTACTAAAAAATTGGAGCAAATAAGGAAGACAAAATTAAATATAGTAAAGTTTGTAATAATTTTTCAATAATAACTCATATATGAATGAATAACATGTTGGCTTATTCAACATTATATTGAATGAAGTAGAAAATCATTTAACGATTTATTTTCGTTTATTATATTACTAAGAAAAGATATTACCAGACTATACTTGTCGATGTTTATCTGTTTAAATATATGATATATGATAAATAAATTGAAAAAATCCAATATACTTTCCATCACCCAGAAAATTTTATAGACTTATCAAATCCAAATTTTGCTTTCTTTTTTATAAGTATACAGATTATAGACACACCACTCAAAATATATATATATATATATATAATATTTGTATCATAAATGTTAGAAATAACATTCTAAACATGTAAATCGTCAACAAAATAGTCATTTGCCTTGTTTTAATGATGTCTTTATAAGAAGACATTGTATTACTTTCATTTTTATTTTGAACGTGACAGAAGTGTATGACTACGGTCGGTAGTGATGAATTTAGCTGTCGTTACATTAATCAAGATACATGTAATGTAAATGAGGTCTATCGTGGCGCTAGAAAATAAGCGTGTGACTGTAAACAACAGGTTGTTGGTTCGATCCCCACTAGAAGAAGTTTATAATATTTAATATTTTCACTTTTTCGCTGGAGAAAAGAACGGAGTGTCCTGACACTAGGTTCCCAATTTCCCTATGAATGCCCTGCCGTGAAGCGGAATTGTAAATGGAATAACTTAGTATACGTTGGAAAATGTCGATTAAACACAAAAACAGAGAGATATATATTCCGGTGATTGATGAAAATAAGATAAGCATTACAAAAGCTAAAAGCACATTTCTGTTATGTTGTAGTAATCTGGGTAAAAAAAAACTTTTTATAAAATCATTTTTCGCATTATATAAAAGGTTGCATGTGAACATGTGAGAGATAGATGTGTTTATGTACTATTTTTACTTAGTGGGAAAAAAAATGTCAGTTCTTCGTTCTGGCAAGGAGTTAAGCGCGTCGTTAAGTTTTGCCACAAATATGCAATGTCTCGAAAATTGGCCGAAAAGTGATGAACGAAGTGTCTTAAGTTAGTTTAAGCTTATATAATTATGTTATATAAATAAGGCCTATCGTGGCGCCACAAACATGTGACTGTAACCGATAGGTTATGAGTTCGATCCCCACTTGAGGAAATGAAATACTTAATATTTTCAATTTAAATATTTAATATTTTCATTTCCTCGCTCTGGTACAAGGCAAATCGCGGCGTTGAGTTCCGCCACTCCACACGCAATGCCTCAAATTCGGCGGAAAGTGGGCAACGAAAGTGGAACGGAGTCTTAACACTAGGTTCCCAAGTTCCCTCTACCTACCCTGCGGGATACAGCGTGAAGCTGAGTACTCAGTATATAAATAATTTGTTACTTTTAATTGTTCCCGTTTAAAATGTAAATTGAAAAGCGTACGTGTATCGCGTGTCTATCGCTCGTTGTAAGTTGTTTTACATGAACAGAGTAATTGTATTACTGCCATTGACAATAAACTCGCTATTCAACTGTTCTTGTCGATCAATGAATTATTTGTAGGCGTATTTATACCTTGTTGAAAAATAAAATTACGTATATAGATAAGATTTTTAGTTCTTTTTTTTTCTTTACGATTATTTTTATTTCTTAAACAAATATTACTTAATATTGATACGTACATTAAGTACTATTGATTATTCTGAATCATCCGAAAACAATATAAAATAAAAGATTTTCGTTTCATTTTGGATTCTTATACAAATATCTCTTAACTCAACCAAAATTTTAAATTCAGGCGGAGAAAGGAAAATACAACTCTTGACAGTAGACATTCTTTGCCTCGACGTCATCACTATCATCAAATGAATATAATCTAACTTATGATTTTTTTTATAGTTCTGGATCTGCATGGTCTTCATGGCGACTTCCATGGCGGCGCCTGTTCCACTTCAATTGGACATCATCGATATGGCAGCTATTAGTAGAATGACACCACAGCAGCTAGAAGCACTGGCTGAAGGCTTAGCTGCAGAGGAGATTATGAGGTGAACATGAAATAAAATAATTCTTTCAACTGATAAAGCAAATTAATTTCGCCTGACGATGTTGTTATAATGTAGCCAAATTACAGATAATCATTTGTTATAATTGAAACCCCATTTTATTATATTCTGATTTACTGCAAAGTTAAATCAACATTGATTTAGTCGTTTTTTGCGTGTAAGTAAAACAAAGATCCATTCTCAAAAATACAATATTTATAATATTAGAAAGATGTAGTTAGATAGAAATAAGATTATTAATTTTTAACCGAAAATTTGAATTCGATCTACTTTTTTATTTTAAACACATCTTAATCAAGAGTGTACTTAGGTAGGATTCAAGTATATTTCAGCCGTTTGAAGGTTATTACTCAGTCTATTTTTAGACTTTTTTTTGTATCGGAGGTGTTTAATTAATATTTATTATATATTTTGTATTGTATCTCTAGGACAAAGCGGTCGTCAGCGCAAGCGCTAACATCAGTAGTGTCCAAAGCCTCGTCAGGATTACAAAGTAAAGTGAGCCTGTTGGGGCAGGCGTCGGCCGGTGCATCATCATTCATAACGTCCGCGTCAGGGAAAATATCTGGACATGGAACGGAAACAGGCTACTCATACGAACCGGTGAGTGTTATTCAAAGAATTATAAAAATAACCATAATTATGACTCGGAGGCCTGTCGTGGCGAACCGGCACAAGCATGTGACTGTAACCGATAGAAAATGAAATATTTAATATTTTCTGTTCAAATATTTAATGTTACCATTTCTTCGCTCTGGTACAAGGCAAAACGCAGCGTTGAGTTCCGCCACTCAACACACATTCAAATTCAGCGGAGAGTGGGGAACGAAAGTGGAACGAAATGTCTTAACACTAGGTTCCCAAGTTCCCTCTGCCTACCCTGCTATGTGCGGGATACAGCGTGAAGCTGAGTATAATTATTAATTACGATTGATTCGTAAATGTCTGTTAAAATAATTGATAAAAAAATCTAAAAAAAAAAAGAATACGAAGCTTGTTCGTCTGTTTATGTGTCTATAAAATCCAATAGCAAACAAAAATGGGTACAAAACCCTTGGTAGATTTGATTTTTCTTTGTTTATTGAAAGACATATATGCACTCGTACGTATTACCTACTACTAAATCTTCCATTTTGTTTACATCTATATTATACTAGTCAATTCCATACGTGAATTAATTTCTAAATATTTTAATATAAAATTATAGTATTGCGTAAAAGCTTATTAAAAGTTGTTTCCTCATTCAACTTGGCAACATTTTTATACATTGTATCAATCCTGTCTAACATACAATAGTAACTTTAGAAAGACAGTAATTTGGTTCATTATATAGAAGCATAGTCATAAAATACAATTGAACACGGAAAGAAAGCATAATTTCGTTTAGATCAAATAACTTAAACATATAATTTAAAAGTGTGTAATTCTTTTAGCGATGTATGCACAACTGATACGGTTGAAAGCTTTAACTAAAGCTTTGAGCTTAACAAATGTAATATATATTTATTTCACTGGACGTTCTGATCTCTGGAACTAGTATATTTGAAATATTATTTATATGTACCATAGTTCATTCATCAAAGAAGTCCTTTATCTAAACTTTTATTTTGTCTTTTTGTTTGTAAACGTGTCACGTGTGATGTAGAATTACTGTTTTAATTATTTCGATTTTCGCCCAAGCGGGTGAAGCTGCAGGTTAAAAGCCGATTTGTTTGAATAATTGTTATATTTTTTTACAGCACAGTGAAAAAGTTGACTACTGGGGCCTAAAAAAATCTATTCTCTATACTTTATTCCAAGCTGTGAAAGCTATCACTGGGGGTGTCACTATATTAAAAGGACAGCTTATTAAAGGAGGGGGTGCCTTAGCCGCTACCATCGGCAAAGTGATTTCTTCTAAGGGAGACGTTGTCAGTAATTTTGGAAAGAAAATCGTTAGTTCAGCTGCTTTGAGTGAAAAGAAACCTGCATGTAAGTATTTTTTATTTATTTTTCAAGCATTGAGTTCCGCCACTCAAGAAGTGAGTGTTTTAACACTAAGTTCCCAAGTTCTCTTTACCCAGCCTACCATGCCATGTGCGGGATACAATGTGAAGCTAAAAAAATTATATCCAATATAACAATATCATCCGAAACTTTTTTCATTCCTTTATAGAAAGTTAACATAATACCTAATATTTAAATATTATACAATTTAGAAAATTCTTAGTAAGTATGTATGTATATACATACATATTACTAATATATACGATTTTAGTGCCAATCATTTACATAATTATATAAAACTAAGATATACTTATCAAATTTCTATAATTATAATTACATAATTTTAATTATATTTAGCCTTCTATTACATAAAAGGGCTTTATGGTTAACTACCATATATATATGCGTACATAATTCGATGCGTTCTATGTAGCAATAACGTAAAAAAAAAAATAATGTAATAGAAATAACAAAAGATGTTTATCTAAACTTCATTATGAATAGTTTATATAATATTAAGAGTTAGCTCTTCCAAGATTCTACTTTGAGTAAATAATAGAGTGTCTTTGTACGTATTGTTTAGGAGAAGAACTTAAATTAAAAATAATAAATATACATGAACTTAACGATTGTAAATACCGTGTTTATGTATGGAGCCTCACTCGGAGGAATCAATTATTTTGGTTTTGTCGCTCCGTACGTTGAGTTCTGCCATTCAATAAATAAATGCTTACGAAATTGGCTAACGCCCTATAAGTAGCGCAGTGCCTTACCCCAGATTCGTTCTTCCTACAATGCAATTCGGGAAAAGGTTACATTACGAAACACTTTAACCAATAATTTCTATATTTATGCATACCGAAGATTGAAATACTAATAAGTATTTAATATTATGCAGTGTCGTAAATCTGTGCAGAATAATTACACTATGTTACAATACTATTCCTTGACCAATATTGGATTTATTTTACTATCATTCATTCATTTATTGCTAAGTTGTTAACATTTATGATGAATATGCCTGTAAGCCTCAGTGAACCACAAAAAGGAATATTTGCATTTAAACTAATACGATTCAATTCTAATGCAGTGCAATTACATGATCAGGTCACTAAATTTCTATGTATGTACGTATATACAATATAAATATATTTGTAGATAAACACGAAATATATTAATGTGATTTATTTAAACACGCTTTAATAAATTAAATGAATTCCATTCATCGTCATTTATGACTGTCAGTTCTGAATTATGAAAGTCTTTATTTAGAGTGTGTTGATCGAAAAATTGCAGAAAATATGTAATTTAAATTCTGTGGGCATCGAATGTTAACCTGCAACCATTCGCGTTTACTGTTGCGCGCTTGTACGACTACACCAAGACTGACCTCATGTTAAACATATATAAGTTTCCATATTTCATAAGAGGCTGTCTGACTATAAAAGCAATGGTTAAAAATATTAATTATATCGCTCTTATATCATGAAAAAGCTCCTGTTCTGGTTTCGCCGAGACTGAAGTGCGCGTGAGGATCAGAGTGCCAGTGTCATTGAAAAAAAAAAATAGATATACGATTTTTATTGAAACTTTAATTTCCTTACCCACACATACAATTATATTTAAAAAAAAACACGTTATTATATAACAATAACCCACCAAAATCCACTTCACCTTAACACAGAACATTACATTCCAGCTACAGCAGTATACGGCCCACCACCCACCGCACACATAGAGTACGGCCCACCTAGCGCGTACGACGCGACTGCCCCACAGTACGCTCACACTGCGCCAGCTGCCCCAACTGGCTTTGGGGCACATAAGTACCCTGCACATTTAGACGGTGAGAATTCATTGTTTGTTTTATAGATGATTAGGGATTAGCAGATTGCGCGGCCTCGCCTGCCTAAATTTATTGTAATATGTAATAGAAATTATTTACATAGATTGTGTTTTTCTGTTGTACGAGGTAATTACTGTAAAGATTCTTCAAGATCCGCTTAATAGTTTTTGGGAGTGGAAAAAACGTATATTATTGGTAGTACTGGATAGGATTTGTCGACAAATTTAATTATATATACACATAGATGTTAACTTTATCTACAATTACATTTTTATTTTATTATTTGACATACATATGCTTTATTCGCTACACATAATTTAAATCAAGAAAAATAATTAAATAGTGATGAAATATTATAAAAAAATATAACCATATACTTACAATTTATTTGAAAATATTATACAACGTAACGTAACGTAACCTATCGTTGCATGCTTGCTAAGGAAGCTGGAGATACTGCTGTAAATATTATAAATACAAAAACCATAATGTCCAGTCAGGCGTATCTTAATTGCGTCACATTACTAATAATTTAAATATATAAAACAAAACAAAGTGTTTTTTCTTTTATATTATTCAGTATATATTAATAAACTTAAAGCAAGCAAGCGTAAATAACAAATAGCGAAAGTGAGCAATGTTACCGACTGTAACCGGAACTTCGAAATGTTTACTCATTTTCATATAAAATGATTCAGATTATTAACATCAAATAATATTTAAATTTGCTCTCTAATTACTATTATTACCTTAGTTTTTATTACAAAATAAATATTTTTAAATAATTTTCGTTATAAATGTTGTGTATTCATGTCTTTCTTTATTAACTAATATTATCAATTTAGAGGCCTGTCGTGGCGCAGGGGCACAAGTGTGTAACTTTAAACGGAAGATTGTGGGTTCGATCTCCCCGAAGAAGTGAAATATTAATTAATTTTATTTCTTCCCTCTGGTAACAAGGCAAAGCGCGGCGTTGAGCTCCGCCACTTTACACACAATACCTCAAGTTCGGCGGAAAGAGAAACGGAACGAAGTTCTCAAGTTCCATCCGCCTCTGCCATGTGCGGTATACAACGTGAAGACGAAAAAAAAATTCAAATTATTGTTAAAGTCGGGAATACTATATTAATCTGGATAGAGTTCTGAGTATATACTAAGTACATATATGAACAAAAAAAATCATGAAAGTCAACAATGGTTTCTGCCATTTAAATAATATAATATGACACGCTGTATCCCCCATGTAGCAGGGTAGGCAGAGGTGGCAGCCCAGTGTTGAGACGCTCCGCTATCTACTGCCGAATTCTAGGAGCATTGTGTGTTAAGTAGCTGAATTCATTGCCGTGCTTTGCCTCAATACCAGAGCAAACAAAAGAAAATATAAAATATTTAATTTTCTCGATGGGATTTAAAATGTATTTATGAATAAACAAAAGTAGTAAATTAGCCAAAACGCATTATGTCGAGAGAAGCGCCAAGATATGTGATACTTTAACACGTCTCAAACTAGGCCACGCATATCCGCTTCCACTTTCAATAGCAAGTTAACTGTAAATTATGCAATTTTAGGTTAAAGTTGATTTTTCAAACAATTTGTTCGTCTTCAAGTTACATAATATATTAGTTCTACAAATTTGCAACAGACGTGGGAAGTATAATTTGAATATTATTTTGCATGGGAATGTATTTGTATAGACATTTTCTATGCATATATTATTTATTTTATACAGTTCTTTTTATTATGACAATAGATTTTTTAACTTATGTAATTTTGTATGTTGTGAAGATTGTACCCACAATTTTTTTTTGCCAAGATTATATCGATTTGAGATCCAAATTTATGAATACCGAAACTCAAAACCTTATACTGATGAAACGTAATGCTGTAACTCAGCGTTAATCACCTTTCACTTGTGTATTTGTTTATTTTCAACTTCACTCTGTATCTCGTACATGGCAGAGTAGGCAGAGGGAACCTGGGAACCTAGTGTTAATACACTCTATACCGTTCCCCACGGTCTACTGAATTTGAGTCATTGCGTGTTAAGTAGTGGAACTCGACGATGCACTTTAGTTTGTTACCAGGGCAAAGAAATGAAAACAATGAATATTTAATTTCAAAGTATTATTTATTTCGTTTTCTCGACTGGGGATCAAAGGCCTCTATATGAGAGTTACAAAAATATGAAATACTTAATTACACACTATATTTAAGTGAAAAATGTGTCATTGGTGGTTTTGGTTCCAACTCTTCCACTATGTCATTATAGTACAATTAACGAAGAGAAGAAATTAACCCCCCATCGTCCCTTAACACGATACCTCGAGTAATCGGTGAAAAGTGGAAAGTAAAAGTGTCTAAGCACTAGGTTCCCAGGTTCCCTTTGCATACCCTACTACATATGTGAAGAATACAATGTAAAGCTAAAAAAAACTAAATTTATAGTGCTAATTTCATTCATGCCACACAACTGTTATTGACTGTCATGTGTCAGCTCGGTGCATGTAGCTTAATATTGACGGAGTCTTTACACTAGATGAACAAGTACCCGCGGCCTATTCTGCTAGTTATTAATTACTGCCTATCCTTATATATATATATATATATATATATATATATATATATATATATATATATATATATATATATATATATATATATATATATAAATCTAATAATACTAATACTCAGTCCGATTCACGCTGTATCCAGACATACCAAGTATACAAACTAAGTAAATATATCCTGTATTGAAACGAGGTTAATAAGCTTCTTATATAATTCAGATAATATATTATAGCATCGATATTAAAATCTCATTCAATATTAAGTAATAATGTTAAAATAAAGGCATGTCACGACCCAAATGACAATCGATAATTGTATAACCCTTCCTCCTTTCACATTGTAAAGATCAGGAACATTAATGTCGTTCTAATAGTACGGATTAGTAAGGATTAAGCATACGTTCTCTAATTTGATCCTAAAAAGTGAATATTTATTTTATATATATATATATATATATATATATATATATATATATATATATATATATATATATATATATATATATATATATATATATATATATATATATATGTATATGTATATGTATATATATTCCAAGATTAATGATGTCAACGTGTGAGTACGTGTGAGTACATATTAACAACTTGAGAGCTGACTTTCTCAGCTCATAGCTGATGGTATTATGCCCAAGAGGTCACAAGTTCAAAACAGCATTACGTATTCAATGATTAAGCAAATATTTTTTTAAATAATAGATAAATGAATGAGATTACGTATAATTAACGTATAATTAAAGAAAGTGTGCAAAGGAAGTTAAGTGCCTGACTGCAACTCGAAGAATTTAATTTCTTTTATACTAATTAAATTTCGTATCCCCGATTAGGTAAGATAAAAATAAAGAATAAGATTAGATGAAACATAAAAAACGAAAACTTTATAAAATAATATTAATAATATACTTTAGAATTGTGCGTTTTCTGTTATATTATTAATAAAGTCTGAGAAATATCACTACATTCCAAGCCACTTCTTGGATACATTAAAAAGGAAAGTCGATGCTGATGCTAATAAGTTTTACCTTGTTTTGGTACATGAATTTTAAGTAGTCATCTTAACTCTTTAAGTTTTAATGCAAAATCTATACATCTTATAATACTCACTCAGCTTCACGTGGTATCCCGCACATGGCAGGATAGGAAGAGGGACTTGGGAACCTAGTGTTAAGACACTCCGTTCCTCATTTTCTGCCAAATTTGAAGCAATTCGTGTTGAGTGGCGGAATTCAACGCCGCGTTTTATCTTGTATGAAAACATTAAATATTTAGATTTAAAATAATAAATATTTCATTTCCTCGAGTATAGATCGAACCCACTACCTGTCGGTTACAGTCGAATACTTGTGCCGCTGCGCCACGACAGGCCACAAACACTGAAATTTTTATAATAAAAATATTTATATAGTATGAAAATATATATGTACTTTACATTAAAAATTATATAAAAAAGTGCTTCGTATTACAACCTATAAATATCAAACCAAACGTCCATTAAAACCGTTACAGGTGTATCACATTTATTGACTGCGCGAGTTCAGTACAATTCAGTGAAAGTAAATTATATCACACTTATTACCAGTTCACCTACAATTTTAAAAACATACATTCACACGGAAATGAAGCTACGTTTAAAATGATTTCATAAAGTATTTATTAACTGCGGTGTAGTAACGGTGTTACGCACCGCACACGCACTATTACGTGTTTTAGGATTTAATTGACATTTTCAATAGCACATGTGGCGCAGTGGCACAAAGGTGCGACTATAACGTGACAGATTATGAGTTCGATTCCTACTCGAGGAAATGAAATATTTAGTATTTTCATTTCTTCGTTTGGATATGTCTTAATACTAAGCTCCCAGGTCTTATCTCAGCCTACTTTGTGACGTGAAGCTAGAAATATTGACACTAATATAGTGGAATATAATTTAAAAAGTGTATACAATTGATATAATGAAGTATTGAATTGAATTAGTAATTTATAAATTTTACATAATTTATTATTTACAAGTTCAAGATTTACTTTTTTCACGATCAAGTTTGCTTAATTGATTGTAAATATCAATATCAATATCAATAGGACCATTTCATTTCGAGACGTTGTGTGTTGAATATTCTAGGAGAAAATGAAAATAAATGTACACTTTCCCGGAGATGGGGATCGAACAAACAACCGACGCATTAGTCACACCTTGTCTTACTGCGCCATTACTGCCTTGTGTCGGCACACTTGTTATAATCCAATGTTTTACGCAAAATTCTGTCCATTATCAAAAAAAAAGTATCAAATTAATATTAAAAATATACTATTGTAACATTTTTCTGTCGTTATATCAATGTTCCTTTACAAAAACTTAATGACAGTTTAACTTGAAATTGACATGGTTCTGATAATTATTTGTTAGATAATAATAGTATTATTTAAAGAAAATTAAATACAAATATAGCCGTCATGGCGTAGCCGGATGGCGTCTCTTAAAACTCGAGGCTATGGCCCTGGGAATTAAATTATTTTTTGTTCCTCGCTCTGGCAACAATATAATCGCGGCGTTGAGTTTCGCCACTCAATACGAAATATATAAAAAATTGGGAAGTCTAGACCGAAGTATTATAGTTCGGTATAGTTTAGGATCTCTCTGCCTTCAATTATATATGTGCGATACAGCCTGTATCTACGAAAAAAAAATCACAGAAGCAAATTTGAACCAATATATTAATCTTACAAACAAACAAAAAACATAAGCTTACGATCAACCTACAATATATAATCTATTCTATAGTAATAGTGAATGTTACAAAAGTTATTACGTAAATGGTCATTACGCTCCCATCCTAGACTCGTAAGATCAGGAAAATGTATAGGTACAATGCATTACGCAACACAAGGAAGGTAAGACCTCGGTAAGATAAACATATAAATTATGTGCGAAAGACTTAACGCTACCTAATCAAGAGCTGAAGTGTGAACTAAATGATTCAAGAGTATCTTATATTTCCTTACTTCTGTATGCCTGATTTTATTAAAATAAAAAAAAACATAAATAATATTGAGGCCTGTCGTGGCGCAGCGGCACAAGAGTGTGACTGTAACCGACAGGTTCTGGGTTCGATCCCCAGTCGAAAAAACGAAATATTTAATATTTTCAATTTAAATATTTAATGTTTCAATTCTTCGCTCTGGTAATAAGGCAAAACGCGGCGTTGAGTTCCGCCACTCAACACGCAATGCCTCAAATTCGGCGGAAAGTGGGGAACGGAAGTGGAACGGAGTGTCATAACACTAGGTTTCACTTTCGTTCCCTCTGCCTACCCTGCCTAGTGCGGGATACAGCGTGAAGCTGAGAGAGAGAGAGAGACATAAATAACAATACCATATAATTAAATACTGAACAAATGGAGTTTGTGGGCTCGATTTCCACACAAACATAAGAAATATTTAATATTTTCATTTTCCTTGCTTTGACGAGGCAATTCGCGGCGTTGGGCTCCGATATTTGGCATGCAATGCCTCTAGAACTCAGCAAAAATTGAGGAACGAATTTGTCTTAATGAGAATGGAGTGTCTTAACACTCTTTCGTTACTGAGCGATATAGACAAGGTACAAATTAACAGCTGGACTTGGATAGTTAGATATATGGCATATGTAAAAACATATTAAAGTAGCAACGAATAGTAACACAAATGTAGTGTTAACACTAGGTTCCCAGGTTCCCTCAGCTTACACGGTTATATTCGGAATACATCGTAAAGTTCATTAATATTCACACTAAAATTTTCTACACACATTCATATTAAATGTATCTATAAATTATTCATTACAGATTCGCCAACAATATAGATTATGTATTCGGTACATCAATCGTATCTTGTAACTTTGCTTGTCCATATACACATTAGGCAAGAGCAATATTTTCCGTTTTTTAAATATTTGCCAATGTCCTGTCATTACGGTAGTTTATGAAAAAGTTAACAACTTACCTAAGCAGTTACCTAAATACTAACTTACCTACGTTAAAAATTACCTAAACTATAAGAAAAATGATAAATTAAAGACGACGTTATTTTTTTACAATACAACTGAAAAAACTAGGTCTTCAGAATAATCGAGCTAAGAGGTAACAGTTTCATAAAATTTTCTTATACGATATAAGCACTATAATGCCTTTCACGATGCCTTCCGGTCGAATAAGCCTTATGCAATACTTACAATGTCCAAAATGATACCTTAAAAAGACGCGTTAAAAGAACGACTCGACCGTATAACACGATTTCAATACCTATATTACGAATACGTAATCAAATTTGTAGGTCATCCGTTTAAATATTTTACAAATGTAGATGCTACTATTGGCATACAGCTTTGTATCACAATACACAACTGATGTTTGTACACAATTGATGTTTGTACAACATGGAAAAGTCATTTTAGCCTATTTTGTAAATGTTGAAAAATAACTTTAAATAGTAAAATTACGTATTATTCAAATATTATATATTTTATTGTAATGCAAATATTAGAAGAAACAATTTAGACCATACATTACCGTAGCAGCTTGTTCTGTTTCCATAAAAAATGTGTACCAAAGTTACATATAGAAATCATTATTATTTCCAAATACTGTTGTATTTGTATTAGATGTTACAATCGTTATTAGATTAGAAAGGTGCTCATCCGTCGTATGAGATTGTGTAATTTTGACGTAACTGGTGTTCGACTAAGACATTTTTCTGAGACAGGACGGGGGACACTGAGCGGAGTTCACGCTGGAGTTGTCATACTGACGCCGGTGGGAGACGCCGCACCTAGTCATTACAGTGGTTCTACACCTCTTGAGCCACCAAAGAACCTAATAAATTCCGTTTATTCGGCGATCAAAAACGTCTTCGCATCTCCAAGTCCTATAGAATCATATACAGACTATGTCCCACCCCCACCTCAACCAGCTCCTCCATTTAAACAACCGTGGGGTGCTGTTAATTCTTATGGCGAACCTGCTTTAGCTGACACGTACACAGATTACAACCCATATCCTCCCATTGATTATGCCTCGTCCAAAAAATCAGTTATGCCCACCCCATACAGACACGAGCGCCTGACACCATCAAAAATCAAAAAGATTAATGCCAATTTGGACAAATTAAATGCTTATATGAACGACAATCAACGCTCGTCTGAAGAGCTGCCCAGTTTAAATACTAATTATATGGACATGCTGAGGAAAGGCTTAATTCCATTGCTGCCGACACCAGTAGTCAGTGATAATGAGATAGGGGTACTTCCTGCCGAATTCCTTCCTGATCCTATGACATCCACCTCTACTACAACCACTACGACTGCTTCACCAAAGAATACGACTGAAATTGAAAATAAAAGGAGAAAAAAAGAAGTTAAATTTATTCTACGTGGCAACAGGATTGTTCAAGTGTGACAATTGACTTGACTGACCGTGAGGTATGTTGAGGAGACAGACTGACTAACTAAATTTATGTATTATTAATAAGATTTTGAGTTGACTAAATTATGACTAATTTTGACTAAAGCTAACTTGACTGAATACTGTAACTTGACTGTATGCCAAACTCTGGTATCTAATTAATGATAAAACCAAATCTTTAGTATAACTTTTTTAATTTATTTTTTTGATCATTTTCAGATACTCCTCTGTACGGTGCAGTACTCAACGCTGACAACTTGCAATACTACCACGTGTAAATAATTTAATTATACACCTTAATATTTAAGGTTTCAGTTAATTGAAAACTATTCACGTAAGAAAAAAGTATACTCAAGCCAATTTTGAATGAAGTAAAAATTGATGATTTCCAACTTAACCAAAAATATTGTAATAAAATGTTAAGTCTTTAAAAATTGATGTCATTATGATATGCTGATAAATATTTATAACCGAATATAATACTGTTAGGCTTAGTACAGAAACATTTATAACTGTAATAATTGTATTTAGATACAAAGTAAGTGAATACGACTCGATATGAATTAGTCTTTTATTTAATTAGACATTAATATAAAATAACACTGCCACTATAAAATTGTTTGCTCAATAATAATGAATATGTTTCTTTTTAGATTTAATAATTTTATAAGCATTCTTGTATATTTTATGTCAATTATGTTTATTTTATCATTTCTAACTAAATTTAACCTTATACTATAACTCATGGTTTTAGGACATTGGATTCATTAATAAAATATTTCACTTTAATATATATATAAACGTATTTCAAAAAGTTGTGCTTGTGTTATTATATAACGTAAATATGTCTAATCGTTATGTCTCTATAATTTAATAACTTATCTAATTATTAATAAGAATGTTAATATTATGAAAAATCGTTGCGCATTAATAAAAAATGGAGATCGTTTTCGTTCAAATCGAAGCTATATTTATTTAAATATATAAGTGTATATATTGTCCACTCGGTGTTAGGTTCCGCATACTTACAACATTGTATGTCTAAAACATGTAAAAAGATAAAATAAAGGATTTCGTATGTTTTATTTTTCAAAATTAAGATTCTTTTTCTATTATTTTTCTTCTTCTATTTAAATTCTGAACTTATAATATTTTATGCAATTAATTTATTTCCTTATTATTGTTTACAGCATGCAACACTCATTTTCACTGTTCTTTAGTAAACTATATACATATGTCTAATGTCTATTTATAATATATCTATGTCTAATGTATGTAAGTATATGAAATTGTACATAAACTTCTCTCATTATTATTTATGTTAATATAAGAATTTCATATTTTGTAAATAAATAACTAATTTGGGATGTATTGTGTTTGTTTTTTTTATCCTACATCGATATGAACATAATTGTCTAAGTATTTTTTTTTTTAATTAGACATTAAATTAAAACAAAATATTATATTTGCTAAGTTTAGAATCTCTGTTTATTTTTATATTATCTTGATAAGCAAATAACTTTTATACACAATTACTTTCGTACTCTTCAAGTATAACTAAATAAGTATTTAAATATCTTTTCAGATCCAATAATGTATTTTTAGTTCTATTAACTGAATAATATTATTATTTTTTATAGGTTTACTTTATATCTCGCACATAATAGTGTAGGCAAATCAAATCTCGGTAGCTAGTGTTAAGACACTCCGTTACCAAAAATACACTTCCATTTCCCATATGTCCCAGATTTTCGAGGCATTGCGTATTGAGTGGCAAAATTCAACGCCGCGCTTTGTCCCGAGTGAGAATCGAACCCACAACCTTTCGTTTGCAGTAGCACACTTTTGCCTGGGATTTTTTAATAAACCCAGACGATTAATTAATTAGAGGCCTTCGTGGTGCATGGCCTCAAGTGTGCGACTGTGTACAGAAAGCGGAGAGTGGGGACAGAAGTGGAACCGAGTGTCTTAACACTAGGTTTCCTAATTAGGAAACCTTTGCTAACTCTGCCACGTGCAGGATTCTGCCTGAAGTTGAGTAGATTTCTAATGAATTATGCTATACGTGTATGATAAAGTAAAAGTAAATATTGACATCTCATTATATAAGTATGGTAATATTTTAAAGAAAAAAAATCTGTGTTCGGACGATTGTATATTACGCAATTATAAATTTATGTTATTACATAAAACTAATGGTTATTAATATAGAATTTGGCATTTAAATAATTTATTTTGTAAGACATATTATCCTCCTGGTAAATGAAATCTTATATATATTATACTAATATATTTTACAATATATTATAACATTGCTAATTCTTATATAATATTAAAATACATATAGAATATTAATAATGGAAAAGAAATAGTGTAACAACGAAGCCTAGTGTTGTTTTCCGCCAATCAACACTCAATGTTTCGGGATGTGGAGAATTGGGTGTTTTGAAAAGATTTTCTCCGAATATCCTGCAATAAGCGCAATATAATACATAATTATATAATTAACCCTAGAATACAAAATTATATTTTTTTTTTTCAGCTTCACGCTGTATCCCGCTCTAGGCAGGGTAGGCAGAGGGAATTGAAGTGAAACCTAGTGTTATGACACTCCGTTCCACTTTCGTTCCCCACTTTCCGCCGATATTGAGGCATTGCGTGTTGAGTGACGGAACTCAACGCCGCGCATTTACTTTTTTTTTATTACCTGAGCGAAGAAATGAAACATACATTAAATATTTAAATTGAAAATATTAAATATTTCATATCCTCGACTGGGGATCGAACCCAGAACCTGTCGGTTACAGTCAGACTCTTGTGCCGCTGCGCCACGACAGGCCTCAAAATACAAAAATATTTTATCTTTTATATTTTTCCACCGAGTTTGAGGAAACTAACTTAAAAAAGGGGGGAATGGAGTGTCTTAACACTAGGTTCCCAAGTTCCCTCTGCCTACCCTGCCTTGTGCAGAATACAGCGGGAAGCTGAGTGAGTGAGTGATTTTTTATATTGATATAAATATTTCATTAACTTTTTACCTTTCATTTCAACAATCTAGAAAAACCTCTTTGCGTATTCTAAATAGTTAATACGTCGATAAATACAAATGATAGAATTTCAGTAACTTAAACTAAAATAAATCCGAGTAAATTTTTTTTCATATAATATTCTGAGAAAACATCAATAGATTTTTATGACTTATGATCATATTTAGTCGTTTTCAAACGTTCAGACGGCTTTATAAATTAGAATAAAAAATACAAAGAGTCCATAAAAAACTTGCAAAATAATTTTTCTGGAGGTTATTTTTTGCCTAAATATGTTTATGATAGAATTTCAGTAAATTAAACTAAAATAAATCCGAGTAATATTTTTTCATAGAAAACATCAATAGATTTTTACGAGTTATGATCAGATTTCGTCGTTTTCAAATGTTCAGGTGGTTTTATGAACGTAAATTAAAATTAAAAAAAAAAAAATAGCCGTCATGGGACGCCTGGCAGATGTGAAACATCGTGTATGTACAAGTAATATGCATAAAAGATAATATTATTACAGGAATTAAAAATAGCCTAATGAGAAAATACGAGGCAACCTGCTTCATAGATGTGCACCCACCTCCCCTTGCTGTTTCGCCGTGCGACATATATCGGCCGGTGGCCATCATTCATTTTAATACCAATTACAATTTTAAATTCGTAATATCTTTTGAATGGATTGTCCGATTAGAATAAAATAAAAAGTTACTTATAGCTATTGAAACAATCTTGCTCAATAAATAATTTATTTGGATAAGGATTAATATTCGACGATAATATGATCAATAAACTTAGGCTAATAATTTTAATTACTTTTATTCTATGGAAAATTGGTTATAATGGCTAAAATATAAATGTTTGGTTTATACTATCGCGGACTTTTTTGTAGGCATTATTGAGTTCTACAACTTTTCTATACAAATCAACCATACATCTCTAACCATTTAGGCAGCGTTCGCGAGAATCGCTAACATACGGCAGTTTTTTCGTCGACTTACACCACAATTTTCACTACCACGAAAAATCCTATCTATTTTCCGGGATAAAATATAGCCTATACGGATTCGGAAGAGTCCCTCTAAGTAATCGTAAAAGAAATTTTGAAATCGGTCTAGTACAAACATACAAAAATACAAAGGTTTCCTCTTTATAATATTAGTATAGATAGCGCGGCGACCCGTCGCCACGCCAACAATTCGATTTACAAGTGATCCTATAGATGTTTCACATCAAAAAGAATCCATAGTAAACTGACATAATGTTTTTTTACTGTAGGTTTTTTTGGCCCAAATATGTTATAAACAGAAGCGAGTGAAACTTAGAAAATTAAAAGTAGAGCTGTTCTTTCGAATAAATAAACCTATAATAAATAGATATAGGTCGTCATATATAACTCAGTTATGTAGTAACACAGTGTTGAATGTATTTCTGACTTTTTACAAAGAAAGAAATAAAAAACTCACTCTTCTCAAGCATTATGCTTAAGATTCACTTACAGCGCCATCTATATCACAGAGTTGAGACTATGTGATAGGCAGCAAAAATAATCTTTCGGTTCTTCCGGAATATCGAACTGCAATAACTACATTTAAGATGGCATTGTTTTCGTTCATTTTCTTTTCTGCTGCTATTCCTTTTATTTACTACAGTATTCATCTCCACTATTATACTACGCAATTTGCTTCGTCTAACATTTTGGGCAAGCTCACATCTACAACTAAAACTAAATTTACACTTTTCTAAAGTGACATTCAGGGATAGGAATGTATGGAAATATATATGGAAAATATTTACATTTTATTTTATTATTTGGACAGCCTACTCGTCGAAGGGTTTTCTACAAATTTCATAAAAAGGAAATGAATTTAGTGAACAAAAGGTACGAACCATGAGTTCGTAGTTTAAAAAATAAAGTTCATATAACAAATCGTTCCAATGTAACACTCTAACACCTGGGCTTAGATGTCTTGCTTACGTTTAATTGATGTTTTCATTTGATCACGTCAAAAAAGCTACATGTAAAATCAAGAAAGTAACCGGAAGTTTAATATAAATAATATAAATATTACAAAATTATATAATCTAACTGTCGAACCCATTATATCCTTCCTGGTACACTTTCCACCCGTAAGGTATAATCATATAGTTCTGCTATAAACATTCACTGTGCCGTACAATATCACGGTTACTATGAAAATTATTGGTCATTTAATAAAATTTACTGTTTAAATAACAATGTCTTGAACATATAATATATTATAGCACTTATTTTTTTTAAGTGGAAACTTTATTGATATATGTTAAATTTTTGTGATTTTATTGCATACTGTAATTGTATGTTTTTTTTTTATGGAAAAGACGTCAAACGAGCGTACGGGTCACCTGGTGGTAAGTGATCATCGTCGCCCACGGCCCCGAGTAACTTCAAAGGAGCTACAGGAGCGTTGCCGTCCTTTAAGGTGGAATGGCACCGGGGCCCGGCATTACCTAATGCGAAACGCAGTGGCCAAAGCCACTACTTAACGCCGGTCATAAATGCCGGGGGTGGTAATAATCCGGTCGAGTCTGCCCATGCGTTGCCATTACTGGCAACGTGACTACCACACGAACTTTAGTCGCCTCTTACGACACCACGAGTGCCAGTGTGATCCTATTCTAAGCTGGAATCACACGGCTAAACAAAAATAAAATAAAAATAAAATAAAATAAATTATATATTAGTATTCCCATTATATACTCTACTATTTATTCCCTGTAAAAGTAAGTAATTACTCAATAAAATACATACACCAATTAATTTCGAAATTTCGAAAAAAAGCCTCAAATTCGGGGGAAAGTGGGGAACGGAAGTGGAACGGAGTGTCTTAACACTAGGTTCTCGGGTTCCCTCTGCCTACCCTGCGTCGTGCGGGATACAGCGTGAAGCTAAGAAAAAGAGAAGAAATAAATGAAATTGAAAAAATATTTTTTATAAATAATGTTTTATTTCTTTTATTCAATTTTTTTTTTTTTCAGATTAACGATATTGTACTGTTTGTATAATTTTTTTTCACCGTTAAACTTTTCGGTTAAAATAAACATATTTCAAATTTGTGGCAACAGTCTCAACGCCACATTGTCTTGAGAGGTCAAAGGTAAGTAATTCATACCCCCGAGAGGAGATCGACCCAAAAACTATTGCGTATAGGTACAGTTGAACATTGTCATACTGCGCCATGATGATCTCAATAGTTGCTGTCTATACTTATAATAAATCTGTAAATAACTGATCAGTATCTGAACATGTAAGATATATAAAAAAAAATATCTGGGGAGTTTAATTGATGTAATATGGCCCAAAATTGTATCTTTAAAATGTTTGTCTATTGATTTTTTGTCTGTGCAAAATGCAGTCTACATCTATTTATATAGCTTCTTTCAACATTTAGTGTTTGTTTTATTTAATTTCTTCTTAGAGTGATTCCTAGGTCACTTTTAAAATAAGTTATATTAACACCGTTTAAAATTACTTACAAAGAAATTACATAGATTTTCGAAGCTTATTACTGCCAATTAAGATAAGTTGATTTTTTTTTATTAACCTAACGGCCTTATCTAAATCCGACACTTTGGCTTCATTGTATATCTCAAGACCGTCTGCGTATAAATGATAGAGAGAAGAAATTCATTCGGAAATCGTATTATTAAATATAGAAACGAACAACACGCTGCCCTGCGGCACACCAGCAACGACAGGAGACCAGTCAGAGAACGCATCGTGTATACGTAAACGTTGCTGGCACCCATACAGGTATTCACGAAACTAGTCAATTGCATTAGGAGTTATGTTAAGTGCCCTTAGAATTTCTAATATGACATCGAAATATACAGAACTAAAGGCATTGCTGAAGTACAGCAACGTTAGGACCGTGACTAGCTGCAGTCAATGCCCATGCCTTTACGAATGTTTTCTTGTAATTTTGACTAAAAAAAATATTATTTTTACTTATATCTATTTTTAGAACTTATCTCGTTTTAACTCAATTTTAAATTTATTTTAATATTAAAAAATAGGTTACCACCTATTTTTTATTCATTATTTCATTAACTTATTTATATTAATATAATATACCTACTTTTTCTTTATAGTGAACAAAAGTCTAGAATTTGTTATACAGTCACAGATTTCATTATAATTTAAATAATAGTATTAATTATCTAAGAACTGAAATTGCCAGATACGTTTCATTTATATTGTTAGGTACACTTTCTGGAGTAAATATAGAAGATACTCAGTTTCACGCTGTATCCCACACGTGGCGTTGTAGCTAGGGTAGGTGTTGAGTAGCGGAACTCAACGCTGCGCTTTGCCTTGTTACCTACCAGTGCGAAGAAATTAAAACATGAAATATTTAAATTGTAAATAATAAATATTTTATTCCCTCGAGTGGGGATCGAAGTCACAACCTGTCGCAGTAACAGTCACAAGCTTGTGCCAAAAGTCACGACAGCCACACGAAATCAAGAAAGAGGCTCATACGTTATAAACATAAAATCACCCTAAACGAGAATTGAACTCATATCCACCATGATTGATCATGTAGTTATTTGAATAACTAACCAAAGAAATCTTATTCTTAAATAGCAACAGAACGTTCATATACAAGTAAAGATAGCAAGTACAGTTTTCTCGCTCGGTTTATTTTATCAACTAACATAATGTACGTACAGTACGTCCGACGAGTTGTGGTCATTCTCAACTTAGCTGCTTAGATTTGATTTAAGATTTTTTGTACTTTTTATTATTTATTTTGAATTGTTCAATATGCAAAAATTTGAAAATCAAATTTTAAAGTGGCCACTACTCGCCAATTCTACTGTACCGGTTGGTGGTACTACGAACGTAAGGAGGGGAAGCTTTAAAAAGTTATGATGACCTATTTCATTTCTCATATACACTTGACTGTTCCTAACTTATCACGTGAATTATTTATTTAAAAAATATATTTAATAATATATAGAGTTCGTGTATTACTTCTTTTTTTAATGTGAAAATGTGCTAAATTTGTTTAGTTTTATAATATTATTATTTCAAAACCATAGAAATGATAAAGGTAAGATTTTAAATATAATTTAATTTAAATATTAAAACGAAAACTTTGTGAAAGTTTTGTATTTTATTATAATTTTATGTTATATTTAGCAAAGAATTATGAAATTGTTGCGTGCGTTTTCAAGATAAGACAAGAATGACTAATATGAGAGTGATTTTTGCTTTTCACTTTCATTAAAATATATGTTAAGAATAGTGTCAATGTATTTATTATTGGACGAACGCGTGATTGTTAACGTGACCGGTAGTGGGTTCGATCTTTACTCAAGAAAATGAAATATTTAATATTTTCAAACTAAAATTTTTCATGTCGATAAACGGTTTTCATTACGATGAAGCGCGGCGTTGAAGCCACTGAACTCGAAATGACTCAAATACTAAAAGACTAAAAGTAACTAAAAGTAAATGACTAAAAGTGAGGAACGGAACGAAGTGTCCTAACACTAGATTTGAAAGTTCTCTTAAATACAGCTTTCAACTAAATATGAGGAAGAAATAAATTAAAAATTTTATATCATTTTCCGTTCTACAATTACTTAATCTTTAACATATAAGTTAGATAAATATGGATTAAAAAACAAATAAAAATGCTTTTAAATAATTAAACAATAGTCAATAAAATAAGAATAATGTGTCCAGTTAACATGAATAAGATTTTATATAAATTTGCGATTACAAATCATTCAGATTATGAATTTTGTTTCAGAATTTCATGCAAGGATATATTATGTATATTAAAAATAACTTAAATACTTTTTATATTAAAAATAACTTTTATACTTACTTAAGTAAACAGATATTTTTTAAATTAAATGGATGTTAGCTGTAAACTTTCGACAAATTTTCTGTATTTGTATATATATAGGTAAGCCAATTTGTAAAGAAAGCAAAACATGTTAGATATTTTCTTATAATTACAATACAAGAAGTATTTATACGTTTCAATGGAGTTTCGGAAATATGTACATTTTTGTTACTATCATAGGTACTGTTATAGTACCTAAGAATTTATATATTTATATTTATATATCGATTTTTTAATTAAAATTAAGAATCTATCTGAAGCCTGTCGTAGCTCAGCGACACAATAGTGCGACGCGACGCGTGGTGAGTTCGATCGCTAGTCGAGGAAATGATATATTTAATATTTTCATTTGTAATACAAATTCAAGCTGTACCCCGCACATGGCAGGGTAGGCAGAGGAAACTTAGGGCTCTAGTGTTAAGGCAGTCCATTCTGTTCCCTACTTTCCGCCGAATTTGAAGAATTGCGAGTTGAGTGGCGGAACACAACGCCAAAGCACAGCGTTGTGTTTTAGCCGTATTGCCAGAACAAAGATATGAAAATATTAAATATATCAATTAAACTTCGAACCCACAACCTGTCGTTTACAATCTCACGCTAGGTTACAACGTCACGACAAGCCTCTAATAAATATTTAATTTAATAAATAGAACACATACTACATACATTGTATGTTTCTCAAATAAGGCGATGTCGAAGGAAATGGGTTTTCTTTCTCATACTGTTCAAGCAACCGGTCAATCCACGTTTCACATTTACACCACGGATCTAATAACATCTGATTATCTTATCAAGATCTTAAATATATACATTTATATACATATTATATACTTATACTTATTATTTATGTATATATTATATACTTATTTCTTATAATAGAATTTGAGATATTCAAAACTTATTAAAATAAATTTTGTATTGAATATTTATTTAATATGTACGCGCTTCGTATATATTAATTTTAAAATTTTCAGCTACGTTCTGTGTCCTGCATATAACGAGGTAGCCAGAGGGAACTTGGGAACCTAGTGTTAAGACACTCCGTTCCTTACCCCATTTTCTGCCAATTTGGACTTTTCGCTCTAGCCAAAAAAACAAAATTACAAGATTAATATCACTTTATTTAATATTAATTTATGATAAAAATTTAAACTCCAATATAAACAGAGTCAGTTACATACCTAGTGTATTTTTGCGTATCACAATCACACAGAACAAATAATGTCTTGATATTTTTTAATTTAAATTTACAAAAAAATATAAAGAAAGCACCGCAGTAATTCAATTTATGAATTATTCTTTAAGCTATTTCAATATGTTTTCTATATTTACCATACATTTTAAATGTTTAAAGTATACCTAATTATATATCTCTAAAAGCAAAATATTTAATATTTTCAATTTAAATATTTAATGTTTCATTTCTTCACTCTGGTTATAAGGCAAAAGCGCGGCGTTGAGTTCCGCCACTCAACACGCAATGCCTCAAATTCGGCGGAAAGTGGGGAACAAAAATGGAACGGAGTGTCTCAAAACACTAGGTTCCCAAGCTACCTCTGCCTACCCTGCCTCGTGCGGGATACAGCGTGAAGCAGAAATGAAATAAAAGCAAAATAGCAACTGCAACGTATAACGCATATATAAAGTTAAAATTTTATTTTGAATATAATTCACTATTCCTCAAATACTTCATAAATTAATTGTCCTTTTACTTATAAAATGTAAATTGACAATTAATTTATCACATCATTATTTTTATTTGTAGAATAATCTAGTAGAATTTTTTAAAGTTTGATTACATAGCGATTTTACATTAAATTAAGAAAAAGACTCACAAGTCATTGATATTTAATTTAACACTACTTGTTTAGAACACACTGTAGTGCAATTCTAATAGCCACTCTCACTCACTCACTCAGCTTCACGCTGTATCCCGCAAATAGCAGGGTAGGCAGAGGGAACTTGGGAACTTAGTGTTAAGACACTCCGAACTTGAGGCATTGCGGGTTGAGTGGCGGAACTCATTGCCGCGTTTTGGTTTGTACCAGAGCGAAGAAATGAAAACCTTAAATATTTCAATTAGAAAATATTAAATACTTCATTTCCTCGAGTGGGCATCGAACTCACAACTGTCGATTATAGTCACACGCTTGTGTCGCCGCGCCACGATAGGCCAATAATAGCCAGTACTTGCATATTTCATATCTGTACTTATATGAAATCTGTAACCGACTACTGTCTGTTCATGGAAAATATGTATGTATATTAAATAAAATGTTATAGAGAACGTTTATTAATGTAATAGGGCCCAAATTGTGTTTTTTTTTCTGTTTGTGTAACCTTCATTTAACCTTAAGTGTTTGTTGTAGAGACATCGATCAATAAATAAAGAAGTTACATGAATTAACTATTTAGATACGCAAAATTGCTATATTGTTTCGTTAATAACAATGTATAGTAACATATTACCTTAAGAATTATAATGTTATTAGAACAAGAAAGTAGTTGAGAATAGTAAATTGTATAGTGCTAGTCTAAAATAAATACTCTATAAAAATACTTTGTTCTTCTAAGACGTACTGCAGCATTGAGTTTCGAAGTCGGGTGGAAAATCATTAACGGAGTATTTCGACATAAATTTTTCTGTTTAAGGAATACAGTGGAAAGTTAAATAAAAAAGTGTTAATTCCATAAAATATTCAATAAACTCACATTTTTTATTAATAATAATGACAATAGTTACAAACGTAGAAAGCAAGCCGTCGCATATAATAGACAGCAACACTCAGTTATCGTACGTGATTTTGTACTTTAAAGCCATTTCTCGACCATACACCTACATTTACATAAAAATTGTGCTTACAACCATAATAACAGTGGCGGTAAGAGAATTCATGATGTGGATAATTTCTCCAGAGCAGCGGCTAAGCAATTAGACTGAAGAAAACCGTTATCGTTCTGCCTTATTTGTTGCACGTAATACTAACGTTGCTATAATGTGTCTTAAATCTTGTAAAGTGGCTGTCTATTGTGGACTGAACTGAGTTGCAAGATAAGTTGAGGGCACCGTTACTTTTTAATTTTAATTTTATTCATTTATAAGGCCAACGTAAAACTATAGAAAAAAGTGTTATAAAAACATACGAATTTTACACACAAAAAACAAAATATATAAATAAACATTCCTAGTCTAAAACCCTACACCCAAAATGAAAAATAAATATACATATAGAATATAAAAAATAATGCTTCTAACTCGGCAGTGGGGTCTTAACACTAGGTTCCCAAGTTCCCTCTGCCTGCACTACCTTGTGCGGGATACAGCGTGAAGCTGAGTGAGTGAGTGATAATTATAAATCATACAAATAAAAATAATCATACCCAACTACTTTACCGTCCAAAATTTACATTATTTATAAAAAATACATAAAAAAAAGAAAAACAATAATAAAGGAGATTATCTATCTGACTTGCGAATATTATTTTATTTTCTTTCTAATTAACGCGGTGGAGTCTTTTAATAGCTCGGTTTAAAGGAGCAGTTGTGCCCAGGTACAGCTACGCAATTTTTTTAAGTATGTCAATTGTAGATTCGATTCCCATTCAGGGCAATGAAGCTTCTTCTCTTGGTTATATTTTTTTTGCATCACGTTGTATCCCGCATAGCATAGGTAGAGGGAACCTGGGAACATAGTGTTAAGATACTCAAATCTTAATTTTGAAGTTATTGCAGTAGTAACGGAACTTAATTTCACGGTTACCGTCATTACCAGAGTAAGAAAAAATAGTTAAATATTTCGTTTCCTCAAACCTGGATTGAACCCATAGCCCACACACTCGTTCCCCTAAGCCACAACCAGCCTCCATCAGCCTCCTCTACAAAATGTGTCAAGTAAATAGAGAAAGTAAAAATATAAATCAGTTTCTATAACAAACTATATCTAATACAGCTATTATGACAAAGACGCACGCGACTTATTGCATGCACAATGCACATGTCTGCATATTCATACAGATTTTTTACATGTTTTCAGTTCAATGTTAAGTTACATGTTGTTTCTTTATGTGACATTGGATAACAGATCATTGACTTCAGGTTTTTATATGAAAAAATCAATGTCACTTTCGATTGTTAATTTTATTTAAATCAGGCAAACGTTATAATTTTATTATTTTTTTTAGCTTCACTCTGTATCCCGCACGTGGCAGGGTAGGCAGAGGGAACCCAGAAACCTAGTGTTAAGACACTCCGTTCCACTTATGAGGCATTGCGTGTTAAGTGGCGGAACTCAACGCTGCGCTTTACCTTATTACCAGAGCGAAGAAATGAAACATTAAATATTTAAATTGAAAATATTAAATATTTCATATCCTCGACTGGGGATTGAATCCAGAACCTATCGGTTACAGTCACACGCTTGTGCCGATGCGCCACGACAGGCCTCTAGTAATTTTATAATAATTTTAGAAATTAAATTTACATTTTTTTTATTTAAAATGTATAAAATTTGCCATTATAAAGAATTATCGTATACGTTTAGTTTGCTCACTTTCCAGCTTCACGTTGTATCATACTCTTAGCAGGCAGAGGGAACTCGCGGACGACATAGTGTTAAGACACTCCGTTCTGTTTACCACATCTCAACGCCGCGCTTTGCATTGTTACCAGAGTGAAGAAATGAAACGATATAAATATTTAATTTGAAAATATTATATATTTAATTTTCTCGGATGAGAATCGAATCCACAATCTATCATCGTTGATAGTCACGCTCTTATGCCCCTGCGCCACAAGAGGCCTTACTTAGTTTGTTTTGTATTCTTAATATCTTACTTCTAAGTTGGAATAATTATTTAAAAGAAACATTAAAATTTCTACATAGCATTATGACGTATTATTAAAAAATATATTATTCTTTCTCAAGTGTGGAATGACATTTAAAAAAATAAAAATAAAAAAATTAGAAAAGCCTGATTTTAAAAATGTAATTAGAAATGCCTGATTACCGTCTGAGGCCTGTTGTGGCGCAGCGGCACAAGCGTGTGACTGTAGCAGGTTCTGGGTTCGATCTCCACTCGAAGAAATGAAATATTTAATATTTTCAATTAAAATATTTAGTGTTTCATTTCTTCGCTCTGGTAATAAGGCAAAGCGCGGCATTGAGTTCCGCCACTCAACACGCAATTCCTCAAATTCGGAGGAAAGTGGGGAACGAAAGTGGAACGGAGTGTCTTAACACTAGGTTCCCGAGTTCCCTCTGCCTACCCTGCCTCGTGCGGGATACAGCGTGAAGCTAGAAAAAAAAACTGTCTGAGGCTTGTACGACTGTAAACGTGACAGGTTGTGGGTTTGATCCAACTCGAGAAAAGGAAATATTTAATATTTTTGTACTTCATCGCTCTGGTAACAAGTCAAAACGGAATTAGTTTCGCCGTTTCAACACGCAATGTCTCAAATTCGGCGTAAAGTTGGGAAATGAACGTAGTCTCTTAATATTTGGTTCCCAAGTTCCCTCTGCTTACCCTGCGGGATATAACAAAAACATGTATCGGTATGTAAATTGGCACGTACAAGATATATTAAGGTGTTTATATATTTTTTACTGTTATTGAATAGAATTTAGTATTCGTCCGTCCGTGACTCGTTTCACTAATGTTTTATCGCATGACTGAAGCTATTATTAAAAAAAATCTTATGATTGACTACGAAAGTGTGAGTGATGTGATAATGACCTCTAAAATATATCGAGTTTCTTGCCTTTGATAGTTAAGTCGATACTTTATTTAGATTCGCATTGCATCCTGTATATATAGCAGATAATAATCATTGATTGAATTGGATTTGAATATAAAGCCATCGCGTTTACAGCCAGATACTGCACCACTGGGCTACAACGGTCTACCACGGAACAAATAAATATTCCCAAAGAAGATGTATGATTATGAATATTTGATATAAAATTTCAAAAATTGACTTGCGCATACATAAATCTAAGATATACATAGCACAGGAACAACGGGGGAAATATCTTCATTATTTAACCTGAAATGTGTATAGAAATTATTGAATCAGCACCAAGTTACGATGATTCAATGCCCAATGTCTTTTCTTAGAAACTCGGGAATGGCTTCTCTCTTCGAATAGAAACAAAACCGGTCGCGCGTCAAATAAAAAGGCGCTTTTCCTGACTTTTATATATTAGTTTCTATAATCGGGCCCACTTGATTGTAAACCCGATCATATCTATTGATAATAGATATATATATATAGTGTTCTTGTCGTGGTGCAGCGGTACAAACGTGTGACTGTAACCGACAGGTTGTGGGTTCGATCCCCACTCGAGGATATGATATATTTAATATTTTCAATTTAAATATTTATTGTTTTCATTTCTTTGTTCTGGTACAAGGTAAAACGCGGCGTTGAGTTCGGCCACTCAACATGCATTGCCTCAAATTCGGCGGAAAGTGGGGAGCAGAAGTGGAACGGAGTGTCTTAGCACTAGGTTCCCATGTTCCCTCTGCCTACCCTGCCATGTGCGGGATACAGCGTGAAGCTTAAATATCAACACATATAGAAGAAGTTTAAATATCAACACATATAGACCTGTACACGCAACATATTGGGGGTTTCAACCTTCACTCGAATAAATGGAATATTAAATATTATCATTTCTTCATTCTCGTAACCAGGCAAAGCGTGGCGGTGCAAGGGTAGGCAAAGTGTATAAGAGTTAGACACTCCGTACTTCACTGAAAAAAAATAAATAAAGCAAGGCACAAAGAAAATACCCAAACCGAAACCTGTGCAGTAATTCACAGATAACTCTAGGACAGCCCCGGCTCGTAGGCCGTAAAAGTATTTCTTAGTTTAAAATTTAAAAAATATTCTATCACTATCGATAGTAAATTTACTAATTTTTGTTTGTGAAGAAGAAGATAACGGTTTTGCCAAAACGTTGAGACTTACATTTGTTTTTAAACTAATTAATTTTAATTTTTACAGAAAAGCATATTCCTCCTTACACTATGGTCGGTGACGAACGCTTACATCAGCCGGGTATCATTGAACAGGATGCGATCAGCCTGTAGCGTTCCGACCCGGCGTTGTATGGCCTAGGCTTGGATACCCGCACCACGTTATGCAAGCTACACGTCGCACGCCTTATATTTTGTATAGAAATTCACCACATAGGTAAGTTTGTTTATATTTATAATCATCAACAGTTCAGACAAAAAAAAAATAATCAAAAATTTGTTAAGCGCCACTCTTACGGGTTCGATTTCCAATCGAGAATCATTTATTTTCTTTATTCTCAAATAACGACGTTGATATCCATAACCAAGCCCAGACAGGCGATATCTCAGAAATTGAGCAGTACGTAGAAAACAGAGTGTCTTGACACTAGTTTCCTTCCCAATTTGCTATATATGAAAATGTGCTGTGATCAGCTTCACGCTGTATCCCGCACATAGCAGTGTAGGCAGAGGGAACTTTGGAACCTAGTGTTAAGACTACCTTACAGTGCCTAAACAAGGCAAAGTCTGGTAAGCCAAAACGAAAAGATGAAAACATTAAGGATTTAATTTGAAAATTAAATATTTAATATTTTCATTTCCTCGAGTAGGGATCGATCCCACAACGTGTCGTTTATAGTAGGTACCCGCTTGTGCCGCTGCGCCACGACAGGCCTCAACATGATAACATGTGAAAATTAATTCACATTTTCAGATACGCAGTAAAACACATGAGTCCAGGACCTTCAAGGAACATGTTCAGTCCTTGGAGAACAACAAGACAACCGCTACCCGTAGTCACACCTGACTACGAATATGCCAGAGCTGCTTCTCCAGTTTTACATCCAGACGGTACAGGTTGACTGCCTAGAACGCACTTTGCACTATTTAGCACCACATGCTTAAAGATATTTGTTATACATCATTTTGTAACATAATCTGATCTATATGACCATGCGATTTTTTTAAAAGTATATAGTATTTACAAGGTAATAAGGCAAAACGCGGCGTTGAGTTCCGCCACTCAACACGCAATGCCTCAAATTCGGCGGAAAGTGGGGAACGGAAGTGGAACGGAGTATCTTAACACTAGGTTCCCGGGTTCCCTCTGCCTATACAGCGTGAAGCTAAAAAAAAATTTTATTTATATTATTTTTATTATAAGTAATTGTTTTTACAATGAGTTGTTTTCTTTCTAATGTTTTCCGTGCACGATGCACTTTAATTTGTATGTGTCCACAGTTTTAAAATATAACTCAAATAACGACTAATAAAATAAATAAGAGCAAATACCAATTTTCCAGTCGAGTCAATATATAAAAGGAGTTACTTTAAAATCCAACATATGTTATTAAAACTTAAAAAAATCGAGTAAAAAGTTTTTTTTAGTAGGTTTTTGTTAGTATTTTTAAAGTGCTATTCCACACTTGGGTAAGAAAAATAGTAAGTAAGAAATTATTTTCTCCTAGTAAGAAAATATTGATTGCGACAAATTTTGCACATTCATATTGTTTTTATTTGAGTTATATTTGTAAGTAGCTGTGGGCAAAGACAATTCGGTTTAGAGTCATTTAACCGCAGGTGCGATCCACACCATACCAGCGCCCAACCTTAGCCTTTCTGAAAAGCCTATCATCGTCGTCGACACTTCAGAGAACACCGGAACTAATGAATCTTCTGAGGGGGTGAGAAATTTTATTAGATTTTCTTAGCTAAACTTATTATCCTGCATTGGACACAAAGAAACCAGTGATAAGACACTCCGGTCTCCATTTTTTTGCCCATTTTTAAGACATTGCTAAATGTTTCGCTTTATCTAGTTACCAGACCAAGGAATTAAAAATAATTCATGCTTTCAATAGAACCACAATCGTGGCGAATAGTTTGACGTTGTGTCCGTTAAGCCACGACCTACCTATATCTGGTTTAATACTAAAATCTCTTACTATGTGATAGTGAGTTGTCACTATTATTATAACGTTTCTCTACTAGAGTGTATCTTTGCTGTATCGGGTAAGGCATTTGCTTAAAGTTATTTTTTTATTGAAGCTTTACTTGTCTTTGTCATCTAGAGTAAAAATTATATTAATATTGTCTATTATAATATAGGCCTGTCGTGGCGAAGCGGCGCAAGCGTGTGACTGTAACCGACAAGTTCTGGGTTCGATCCCCACTCGAGGAAATTAAATATTTAATATTTTCAATTTTAAATATTTAATATTTCATTTCTTCGCTCTGGTACAAGGCAAAACGCAGCGTTTACAAACGGAACTTGGGAACCTAGTGTTAAGACACTCCGTTCCGTTCACCAATTTCTGCTAAAATTGAGGCATTTCCTGTTTAGTGGCATGGGGAGGAATGGTTTGCCTTACCGCTTACATATCTACTGTAGGTAAAAACTAAGATAATATTATAAAAAATATAGATGCATTTACGGTGTCAACCTACATTTATAGTAATATGATGTAGGTAATTTTTTGATATGCTCTCAGCCCAAGCCAACGTACGAAGTAACAGAAAAATATGCAGACCAACCGTTATTTCACGTGAATCCAAAAATTGAAACACCTATCGGTTTCTCAAAGGCGTCGGTAAGCTAGCTTAAAATTATTATATATTTTTACTATTTTTTAAAGTATTATTCCACACTAAAGAAAAAAAATAATTTTAAGAAAGGAATTAATATAAAAATCCCGCTACTTTCAAATATATATAGTAAGTACGTGATTATATATAAAATTAACTGTTACATACATATTTTAAAATATTGATGTAAAAACTAAGAAATATTTTTTGGTAATATGGAAAACAATATTATAGAAATTTAAGCGGAAATCTATAATATCCAAAGACGCTTCGCGGACAATTCGGTCCTACAGCCATCCTTGCTAGATACTTATCAGACGTATCAAGCCTGATTTTAAATTGTGACATGTGCTGATAGCTTTAATAAACTGTTTCATTATTTAAAGGCCCTCTCAGCTGTTGAGCTACAGAATATAATGAGACAAAATGCTGCTCTGCAATTAGCTTCAGACTACGGTTTGCCAGGAATACAGCTGTCGCAACCCACTCTCCAGCTCCCTCAACCTACATTTATACCACAACAATTCTCGATGCAGGTAAAGAAAGTTGTATAAAATTGAAATAATAATTATTGCAGAAATAATAATATATTGAACTTGTCGTGGCGAAACGCACGAGCGTGCGACTGGGAAGGTGGCAGATTGTAGATTTGATCCCCTCTCTAGGAAATGGAATATATTATATTTTTATTCATCGCTAAAGTCAAAGTTAAGTTTTTATACATATTGATATATGCTAGGCAAAACCTAGCATATATCAATATGTATAGTAAAGCGTAATAAATGCAGAAAAATAAAAAAACAAGTTAACGTAACCTGTTGTTAATTTAAGGGATTCCACGGAATATCACATCCACACGAGTTTATAAATAGAGGACCAGAACAAATAATAATACCACCGAACGCGCTTTACCAACCAGATCAAATGTACATGCACAAATTGCAGCCACAAATATTACAATATTCGCCTGTTGAATTTGTACCTTACACACCGGATATACAACCTCAGGTTCAAACCCAAGCACCTACTGAGACGCAGACGCCACTGTATTTACTACAAAATGAACAGATCACTGAACGCGAACAGCAAATCGAAAACAAAAATATTGTACAACGTGAAACACAAGAGAATTCTGTTTCTTCAATACTCCCCCAAGGATTTACAGCCAAAAATGTATCAGAGAATCTCGTTGACATAGATGTAACAACTGTTATTCAAAACGTCACAGAGCAAATTACTGAAATTCCAACAACGGTTAAAAGTATTGAAAGTAATGAAACTCATAGGACCACTCCTATATATTATGCTCAGATAGGACAGAGCGTGGGCAATGTTATAGCCAACGGCTTTTATTCAGCCCTTAATGATGTTAGAGCTTCTATAGAAGAAAATGACGAGAAAGATAAATTACAAGATAACATTACGACAACAGTACCAACTACTACTGTCTCCGAAGAAGAAGATCAAATGAAATTCCTAAATAATGACAAAAAGGATACTAAACTTGAAGATTTTAAGCATTTACTAGGATCACCATTCGAAAAAGCAGCGGAATCAGTGAATGTAGCATATACAATATTAAGAGCTAACGAAAAAGAGCCCACGGTCAATAAAGATGGAGAAGTATTTGCAGGACAACTGGTAGAAGCTAAAATAAGTGAAGATCAAGAATTTAACAAGGAAAAAGCAACATTGGCTAATCGTCCGCCATTACGATTGTACGCTGTAACAGAAAAGAGGGTTTCAGAGAAAGAACCAGAAAGAACAGTCGTCAAAGCTAAAATCCCACCGAAAAGCAAACTCATATTTGATGATAAAACTGGTGAGCCGGTTCTTAGGATATATGCGAGTTACGTTGATAATACAGCACAGGTAACAAACACATATTTTAATATATTTTTTTAGAATGCTTTAATGTTACCAAATATTGCTAAATGATTTCACTATTTGCAATTTTAAAATATTTTCAATGTTATAAATATTCTGAAAAATAATTTAAAATATTTCATTGAATAGGTACACATTTTTATTATATTAAAACCTTTAAGTTGCATGTTCATTTTTAATTCTAATTAAAGTTTTAATTTAAGCGCGGCGTTGAGTTCCGTCACTTGCGGAAAGTGTCATGGCGGGAATAGTGTCTTAACACTATGTTCCCAAGTCTTCCTTCTGCTTATCCTGTTATGTGCGGGTGGGTTACAGTATTAAGCTAAAAAAAAATTTTTTAATAAAAAAAAACATTTATTTACAGAAAGAATTATTAACAGCAAAACTTTCGAACATGAAGCATAAGGAAATTAATAGAAAACCTGACAGTAATATCAAAGGAGGTTCTGTCAAAAATGTAGAAAAATCTTTGGCGGGTGACGGCAACAATGTAATCCAATTTGGACTTAAAATGAAATCTAGAAGCGATGATTATGTACCGATATTTAATGATTATGAAGAATAACGTATCATACATTTTAAGATTTAGCATAAGAAATTTACCTATACCTTCACTGAAATTGATTTATTAGAATTACAATTCCAAAGAATACTTTTTTAGATTTTTTTGCAAAAACTGTGAAATAAGTTATGTGGAATAAAAATAGGTAAAAAATATTATTTTATCATCTGTTTAAAGAAATACAATTTTTTTTCTTTATTAAAAATATTATTTTTTATCTGTTATCATTCAATACTTGCGAGTCTTTTTTTTAAATTTTAAAACAACTTTCTTGACATTTTTGAATGTTACAATATTTTATTATAGGGTTAATTTATTTTTTATCATATTTAAAATGTAAATAGTATTTATTTAATTTATTTATAAACTAGATAATAAATATATTATATGCATTTAGAGTTTACAACTAATTTAATTATAAAATGCCAAATGTATTAAATAAATTATAAAATAAAACTAACAACGTGTTGAATAAAAATTTATTTTATTTAAATACCTATTACAAGTTACAAAATATTATTCAGAAACACTCCCAAAACCTTCCAAAATGCCTAAAATGAAAAGAAATTAGGTCATTTAAAAAAAATACACAACAGATAAATAATATATTTTTTTTAAATATAAGAAAGCTATAAAATATTTTAAACAGATTTATAGATCATAATTGTTGTTCTCTATAAAAATCGTAATAAAAAAGTTAAGAACATACAAAATTAAATAGACTTATTAACACACAGTTTATGTATTTTTTTTGAGAATTAGACAAAAGTATAATATAAATACTAACTACGTACTTACTATATTATTTTATCCACTGAGGCATTTTAACATATTTGTTATTTTCTATTGAAAATTGACGTTTTTTGGCAATAAGGTACTGTTGTGTGGACGGTACTAACATCACTATACATATTATGGATAGGGTTACCAACATTTCTTTAGTGAAAAATAATATTTTTCGCATTAAGCTGTAAAGCAGTATAAACATATATATGTTTATACTTTTTAAGTATATTATAGAAACTAAAATTTAGTTCTTAAATATTTGTTCATTTTTTTCAATTACAATCCTCTGCTTTTGAGATTTCATGTTACAAAATGTATGTGTCTAAGAATGTACAGTACGGTTAATGAGCCCTGACTTGTGTCCCTAGAATTCTGATTTCATTTCGGAGGAAAATAAACAAAAATAAAAAAAATATTCTAACACGAAAATACCGTTGTCATCTATAGCTGACTCCGTTTTTTATGAAAGATAACATTACTATATATTAGACTTGAAATATAAAATACTTTATACTACAGCACGGTGGGCAACCCTGATTATGGATCCTCAATAAAAAAAATATAGATTAAAAAAAAAATCTTAACACAGATGATAGTATCCACATTCAATATATTGTATATATAAGTAAATTATTTAGAAAATACTAGGCTAGTAAATATTTTTCATAGAAAGGTTTTTTTAAGCTCATATTTCAATATTTTTTGTAAGACTCACTCAGATAAACACAAATATTAAATAAATTATAACCAATAGTAACAAAAAGAACAGATAGATATTATTTATAGACTTTATTACAAAAAAAAAGAGACACAATATGTTTAATTCATGTAAAAGACAGTCATCCAACCTTGAATAAAAAAAAAAAAAAATATTTTTTTTTATTATATTGCACAGAATATATATATAAAGTATAAACAACTCAGTGGATTATCTTAGTTGATAATTTAATTGTTCTTCTTCAACTGGTCCATGAACCAAGGACGTCCGGAGCCTCGCTTCGTTAATATTTCACATCCCGTTTCCGTTACAAGGAGTGTTTGTTCAAACTGTATAGAAAATAAAAAAAAAACACATTTTAAAATCTAATATATGATATTTTTCTCCGCTTCAAGCTGTATTCCACACCTGGCAGCATCTTATTGGTCTAAACTACCTAATACCTCTTTTTGACTATCGACCTGAGGTGCAGCACAAGCCGTATTAGAGGTAATAATGCCTCTTGTATCATAATATTTCTTTTTTTCTTAGCTTCACGCTGTATCCCGCACGAGGCAGGGTAGGCAGAGGGAACCCGGGAACCTAGTGTTAAGACACTCCGTTCCACTTCCGTTCCCCACTTTCCGCCGAATTTGAGGCGTTGCGTGTTGAGTGGCGGAACTCAACGCCGCGCTTTCCCTTATTACCAGAGCGAAGAAATGAAACATTAAATATTTAAATTGAAAATATTAAATATTTCATTTCCTCGACTGGGGATCGAACCCAGAACCTGTCGGTTACAGTCACATGCTTGTGCCGCTGCATCACGACAGGCCTTCAGGATGCAGGATCTTAATATTTATTTAATTTATTGAATATGGAACAAACAGTTGTCAAAAATCTTGTACAAAAGTAGATAAATGACCAACAACAAAATAAGCAAAAGATATTGTCACGACGCTCTTCTCAATAATATAACAGAACAATAATTTTTTTTGAGGCCTATCGTGGCGAAGGGGCGAAAGTACAAAAGAAAGATTATAGGTTATTCGATCCCAACTCGAAGAACTGCAATGCAAGGTACCATGAACTCACATTTATGTGTTTAGATTTTTTTTTATAATGACATGTATCAATCAAAAAAAATGTAATCAATTTTTTTTCCGTCACTACTCATACAAACGCAAATCTTCATTCTACTGTACATATACATTAAATACACCATCCTTATTTCGTATTCCTACCACAATAAAACTTCTCTAATCTACAATAAAAAACAAACACAGTATTATAAAAAAACACACACACACACACACACACACACACACACACACACATAAAAACACATTAAAAACTCACCTGAGCCGACCGGCTGCCGTCCGAAGTGACAGCGGTCCAGTGGTCCGGCCACTGCTCGTCGCGCCACCCGCCCTCGTTGATCATTGGCTCTATCGTGAAGCAGTGGCCGGGCTTCATTACACCCACCGCTTTGTTTTCTTAAAGAAAATAATTTGTCAATCATTTGACGCAACAAGAAGATGACAGAAACCGTGTTATGCCGTGTGATTCCGGCTTAGAATAGGATCACCCTGGTACTGATGGTGTCGTAAGAGGCGACTAAAGTGCGTGTGGTAGGGTCACATTGCTAGCAATGGCAACACGCATGGGCAGATTCGACCGGATATTACCACCCCCGGCATTTAAGACCGGCGTTAAGTAGTGGCTTTGGCCACTGCGTTTCGCATTAGGTAATGCCGGGCCCCGGTGCCCTTCCACCTTAAAGGACGGCAACGCTCCTTTAGCTCCGTTGGAGTTACTCGGGGCCGTGGGCGACGGTGATCACTTACCACCAGGTGACCCGTACGCTCGTTTGCCGTCTTTTCCATAAAAAAAATAAAAAAAAGAAACATTCATTCGCATAGAGGTCAGTAATGGTAAAAACTATTCTTTACCAACAAGTACGAATTGATATAATAAGAGTTGACTTAGCTTACTGTCAGAGTCAGTGGCAAAACTCATTTATATTATTTTTATTTTCCTTTATCCCTAGAGAGCTAGTGTGAAAACACTCCGGTTCCTTAAAGACACTTGCGTGCCTTAACGCCACTTACAGCCGAAATTCCAATGCCTCCCCGGATACCATGGTATATGGCATCATTTCCAAGGCGAGGAAAATATCAAATAAATATTTCATTTCTTCGAGAGAAAGCTGAATCGACAATTTTATCACATTATTATTTTGTGAATGGAAAACGGTAAGAAATTAGATATCAAGTTTAATACTTAAAATTATTTCACTTCACACACTATCACACATGTATGTAGTATGTGATACATGTATGGGTACGCTAAAGAAACATAAAAAAATGATAACCCCATCATGTCTACTAAAGCAGTGAAGCTAATAATTTCTTTCTTTCTTTCTTAGCTTCACGCTGTATCCCGCACGAGGCAGGGTAGGCAGAGGGAACCCGGGAACCTAGTGTTAAGAAACTCCGTTCCACTTCCGTTCCCCACTTTTCGCCGAATTTGAGGCATTGCGTGTTGAGTGGCGGAACTCAACGCCGCGCTTTGCCTTATTATCATTAATAATAATTTCCATATATATATAATATTTTTTTTCCTTTGCTTCACACTGCATCCCGCTCACGACAGAATAGGCAGAGGGGATTTGGGTAGCCACTGTAAGTCAATCTTTTCAAATCGAGACACTACTTTCCATTCCCCACTTTCAATCGAATTTGAGGTATTATGTTCATGTCCTGTTGAATGCTGTACCACACTTTGTCTTAATACCAGAGTGATGTAATGAAAATATTTAATATTTGATCCAAAGACTTCAATAATTACTATGAGCCATATTCATATCACACCAGATGATCTTTAAATATTTAATAGAATATATGTAAATATTAACAACTAAAAAAAACTAAAGAAAACATAAATATACAAATTAAACTACTTACTGGCATAATGAGGTACATTTGGCGCAGTATGAAACAATCTATGTATACCATGTCCACAGTAAGATCTGACCACACTAAAACGATTCGCCTGAGCGTGCTTTTGAATCACATTGCCAATTTCCCTATATTTCTCACCAGGTTTCACGATCGCTATGGCTTTTTGTAAGCATTCGTATGTGACTTGTACAAGTTTTACGGAAGATTCCGGAACATTTCCAACAAAGAATGTTTCATTGAGGTCACCGTGGAAACCTCTGTGGTAGACTGTTACGTCTACATTGCATAAATCACCATCCTGTAAAATTATAATGACTAGCATTTAATAGAGAAATTTAAATATAATAATTATTAAACATATATATAATTACTCAGCTGGACATTGTGTCCCGCACATGGCAGGGTAGGCAGAGGGAACTTTGAAGCCTAGTGTTAAGACACTCCGTTCTATTCCCTTCTTTCTACCGAAATTGACGCATTGCATGTAAGTGGTGGAACTCAACACCGGTCTTTGCCTTGTTTCCTTGGTATGTGCAGGACATAGCATGAAATAAGAAAAAAAAAAATAGGAGACATTTTGTGTTGAGTGGCAAAGACAATAATTCATCTGTACCAGTGGGTCCTAAACATATCTACCCATTGAGCCACAAATGTTTATATCTCAGTAGAGAAAAATATATTAAATATATATTTTTCTTTTAACATAGCCATTCATTGGTAAATGTAAACTAACTCAATAAATAAGATTGTATATTTTCTGTCCCTATTAGTATAATTATACATAATATATATAATAAGTCGCTATTAGGGAGGGTAGTCAGATAGAACCACCTAGTATTAAGATACTCTTTTCCCGATGCACCACCAAATTTCTGACACATTGTATCCTAAAGGATGAATCTAACTTTGTCTTGTTACCTGAATAGGTAAATGAAAATACTGCTGTATCAACCAAGTGGGAACCAAACCACAGTTATTGCATTAAAAGTCAGAATCTTTACTGCGGCAACAAAACTACTTGATTTCCTTAATCTAATATAAATATAAAATACTTTAAGCTAAATGTATACCTTCAATGGACGCAGATCAGGAATACCGTGACAAATAACCTCATTGACAGAAGTACAGCAACTCTTGGGGAAATTGTGATAGTTCAATGGGCTTGGATAGCATTCCCTTTCAATACAAGCCTCATGTACAACTCTATCAATTTCATCAGTTGTTACACCAACATCACATGCCCTGAAAAATAAGAAATTTTCATTTTAAAATTTTATTTGTATAAATACTTGTAACAAACAAACAATATTTGCTCATTTAAAAGTCAAAAATAATTTTAAAGGTAACATAACATTTTACTTTGGTTGTTCAAAGCATCATAAGTTAATAGTATAATACTTGCATTAAAATTAAGAGCTTCACATACACATTTTTTCTAATATGGCAGAGCACAAAGCAGTGTTAAGACACTCTTTTCCCTACTTTCCCCCTAATTTTCGAGATATTACATGTTAAGTCACTACCAAAATCATAAAAGCCTCGGGGAGGTTAAAGTTATTATTGTATAAAACCGTTATATGTAAAATAATTACTTTGCTGCTTCATCCAATACTTCTCGCCCTAGACGGCACGCTACACGCATGCCCTCTATTTCCTCATCATCTAGCACTTTGATTTGTCCAGAGCCCTTAGCAGCATTTTCAGAAGCCGGAAATCCAGTGGGATGATCGGCATAATCCGGGCGGCCTATATGAGGTGGTACAGTTCGCGTAGCCCCAAGCGGAGCCGGTCTCAACTTTCCCGTATAGTTATAAGACGGCCAAGGATTATAGTCCAAACCAGAACCTTCTGTATTTTCTCCTTCTATAACAAAATAATAATGAAACTATCGCCTACGACACCTCTAACATAACCTTAAAACACTCACTAGCTAATGTATGTATGATTTTATGAGATTTCCAAGTCTTTTTAAAGCATTCTTGGTTACAGAAAAACGAGCCCTGTATACCCAATTTAATACATGTAGGGCATTGTAGCATAGCCAGGGATTTACATCCAGGGCTTTCGCATAGGACACTCGCTTCCATTTTTGCTTTTTTTATAAATTCACTGTTATCAATTTGACAGACAAAATCATTTGACGTTTAAAATGTACATAGATTATTATAAGTAAAAAAAAAATAATAGTGTGTCGTTAAGCCAATGTAAATGAATAGTTTGAATAATTGGTATAGAAATTTTAAAAATAATGAATATTAATGTAATTAAATTATAAATTAATAAAAAAAATATGAAATTATGAAGTTTTACTATTTATTGCCTATAATATAATTATTATTATTTTTAACAAATTAAAGCAATGACTCAGTTATGAAAGTGATTGAACCTACGTCAATTGTATAATTCTAAAATCTATTTGATTTAAATATTATAGAATATAATCATAAGTACATTCCTATGTATTGTAATTATAACTATTCTATGTAAAGTACCTAGTAAATAAATAAATTGACTTACTGAATATAATGTTTCGAAGTTGATGAAGCCATCCGTCATACGAATCGTAAGATCTGATCAAATTGTTTCTAAACTTAATATACAAATAATTTAATGTTATCACAATGTCATTTAGTATATTCATTTTACATGACCAAACAAAACTGTCCATGAAACGATACGTTCCAATAGAAATATGATTGACGTTACATTTGAGTATAGCCGATTCTATTTTTACTTTGTGTTCATTTTATTCCAGCCGCGCTTTTCCAGAGTAAAATTTACGACAGTAGGTATGATTTTCATCATTTCTTCTTTTTATATGCACATTATAAAATTTTTATTTTTGAACATGTTTTGACAGTTTGATTCTCAAAATGTTTAATATGAACTTACCTCTTTCGTGTTTAAAGGGGCTTACATCCATCCATATAGATGATATTTAAAGAATAATATATGCACAGCATACAATTTATTACAATACAAAACATAAAAGACAAAGAGTCTTTTCATTCATTTGTATAATAAAAATAATTGCACAATATCTGCCTTAAGTATTTACTATAATAAGCCATTTTTTAAAAGATATTTTTATATAAGTTTATAATTATAATTAACGATATTCTACATAGCATCGTGATACCAATTAAAAGAGACCACAGGTTCAATAAGAATATTTGGCAAAGCAATCTGTATCATTTCTTTTTTCTTCGACTATTGACAGTGAGGAATACTTTTTTTTTTTATTATAATAACTTTATTTCGCAGAGAAACAAGCTATTTTGTCGACTGTACAGAAAATATTACATTTTTCGGTGATTCGTGGGTAAATGATGTTTTTATTAAACATATCTATTTTTATGAGACGTGGGCATATAAGCATGAGTTGAGTATGTATTAAGATTGGCAATATAAATAAAAAATAACTAATAATTTCATAGAGTAAAATTTTTTTTATTAATGTACATCGAAAATTTTATAAGACAATTACATCTAATATAATTTACATCTAATATATAAATCCATCAAATATTCTCAGTCTCTTTCTGTATTATCCATCAGCTGTAATTGCTATTACATTTTTTTACTTACAATAGTAAAACTTTATAATATCAATTAATGATGACGGATATGGACAGGAGAAGTCTGATAGCTTTTTATACCTAAATAAAAGTTGAGGTAGGTGATGATTATAAAGCGCGTCGTATCTCTGCCACTTAACACGCAATGCTTCGAATTCAGAACAAGAGAAAAATGGCAATTTAATGACATGTAAGTTAGCTATATTTTGAAGATATTGTTAAAGTAACAAAACATATCAATTCGTAATTTTGTTTTGTTATTGATTTATTTCCTTAGCATTGTTTATTTTTCAGTATATAAGATATAAAATAAAAATAGTGAAAAATAATTAACGTATCACATTTATAATAAACAAGACTATTGGAAAATTAGGTATAACAGCTTCATTACAATGTTTTATGTCCTTGAAATAAAACAAAACATCATCGGTATCGTACTTGTGTCTATCAACCTTTTTTTGAATCATCACAAATGGACTTGCAGAAGTCATAGAAGTATAATTTAGTTATCTTCAGGCATTCTGTATAGTTAGCAAATTTAGGTGAAAATACAGTGTTAAGCCACCGTTTTTCAGAGAGACTTAGAGACTACTAGCGCGTGACTAAACGGGTTGTGGGTTCGATCTCCATTCGATAAAATGAATTATTTAGTGTTTTCAAATTAGATATTTAATATTTATTTTTTTTCGTTTTGGTCAAAATGTGAAGTGCGGCGTTGAGTTCCATCACTCAACATGAAATGCTTCAAATTCGGCAAAAAGTATGAAATGGAACAGATTGTTTTAATACTAGGCTCTAATAGATAAAATAAATATTTTTTTTTATTACTAAGAAATAATCCGAAATGATAACATTTCGGATTATTTCTTAGTAATAAAAAAAATGCTCTTTGCAAAGTAGAGGTAGGCGAGTTGCCGAGTACTGATATACTTCCATTCCATCACCGCTTAACTTTCGAGACGTTGCGTGTTGAATCGCGGTACTGAACTTATGTTGCACGAATGAGAATCGAACTCAGAACTATCGTCTTTAAAGCCCGATCCTGTCCTAAATTGTTCATATTTTAGGGCAATTACTAAATCAAGTCTACATTTATAGCAATTGTAGTACCTTTATTTTACTCTGTATCCTGCATATGCCAGAAGAAGCAGAGGAACCTGGAACCTAATGATCTGAACATATAAAATGTTTCATATGAAAATATTAATTTTATTGAATTTCTTCTTCTTTCTCGTAGATATCGAGTAGGGATCACACTGTCACGTTTAAAACTGGACAACACTTGTACCCCTGCATCATGACAGACCTCAACAAATCAAACAATTAATAAATTAAGTACTTGAAATATACTACCTTATTTAAATTATAATATTCCAATCAACTAGACGTGTAAATAACAGAAAAATGTAATATGTTCCTAAAACGAGAACATTAGTAAAACCATTTAAAACCCAAAAGTCAATATAACCATGCTAAAATTGAACACTTTGTAGAGTACATTTCAATGAGCGACTTACTACCGGAAACGGAACCTGGGTACAACGCAGTCCTTCCAAACGGTCGAGCCACTAATTTTCCGGTTGGAACCCCTATTTTAAGGAAATGCAAGGCTTGATAAAAAAACTTATAACGTTTGCTACTTTAGAAAGTATTTTAATAACTATTTAGTACTAAAAAACAGCTTCCTAGAGTTTCCAAATAGCAGGTTAAGTAGAAGGAACCTTAGGTACCTTAGGGAGTTTACGTTAAGATACCCAATTCTCCTATTTTAACCGATTAATTGAGACATTGCGTATTGCGTCACGGAACTTAACGCCGCAATATCTACCAAAGCAGGAAAGTAGAAATAATAAAGAATCACTCTCTCGAGTGAGAATAGAGCCCACAATCATCTAATTAGATTCTGTCTTACGACATATTTTAGAATTTTTAGCTTAACGCTATATACCGCACATAGCTGGGAAGGTGGTGGGAACTTGGGAACGTTATGATAAAATGTGTCCTATGTGGGAAACATAGAGTTTTACTTGCGTGAATTATTTGATTTGTTCGTATGATGTAATTAAATTTTGTATATTATAAGTGAATGAATGTAAGTTTAAATTAAAATTTAATTTGAATTACTCATATTAAAATGTGCAGTAACATCATTATTGGCTTATTATTAAAGTAATTATAGGTATATATTTTTCATTAAAATTTTAAATATGAATGTATGTAATTTACATTTGTTATTGACAATTATTTTATTTGCGTTTGCCCTTCGCCCACGTATTGTAGGGGATAGCGAGAGATCTACGATGAGTTATATAGCAACTTTAAAAACTCGTAAAGATCGTTTCTACTAAATGGCAGACACCTACATAGATGTGAAATATTTTTTCCCTCGGGTGAGATTTGACCCCACGTCTATTGCAACAGTAATTTATTAGAAAAGGCTTATCGTAATGAAAATTGCGTTAGTTGTATCAAATTTATAAATATAATGCTAAAAATTCTATACTGATATGAGTATATAGGTATATAATATTTATTCATATGATTAAATTTTAAGAGCCTGTCTACGTTTTCAAAATAACAGTAGTTTTTTGTGTATTGAGATGAATCTCGATCTCGTGTTCATTATATAGTGTGTTATATAGTACAACAAAAAGAAATCATATTTTTTGTCTGTCTGTTAGTCTTGGCTAATCTCCAGCAGATTAACCGGACCAATAAAGGATTCCCCATTATATATATATATATATATATATATATATATATATATATATATATATATATATATATATATATATATATATATATATATATATATTGAGATGAATCTCGATCTCGTGTTCATTATATAGTAAGTTATATAGTACAACAAAAAAAATTATATTTTTTGTCTGTCTGTTAGTCTTGGCTAATCTCCAGCAGATTAACCGGACTAATAAAGGATTCCCCATTATATATATATATATATATATATATATATATATATATATATATATATATATATATATATATATATATATATATATATATATATATATATATATATATATATATATATATATATATATATATATATATATATATATATATATATATATATTGAAATATAAATAATTCGACAGGACATTCGTTTCACAATTTGTGAGATATTCCATTTTATGTGCGAAACTTAAAGCCAAAGAAATGAAAGTAAATTCATTACCTCTAGCGGGAATCGAACCCCCAAGCATTTACAGGGTGTATGACACATAAATAAAACGCAATTCTCTCACATGATCTTCGTCCTTGCTACCGCAGATCCTAAATAAATATTGCCTTGTAAATTATAAGATAGTAAACTTTACGGTACCTACACGTTATAACTATTAAACAAACGTATAGTTAATGTTAAATATTAAACTTTCATGTTAATTAGCTAAGGCGCTGTCGTGAGTAAGCTACGTTGTCCAAAACTACATGATGATTTTAGATTCAAATCCTTCAACAGAAAATACATCTCTTTTTAAATTGGGCTAAGGGAATTTGTTAACCTAGTGTTAATGTACGCTATTTTTGCTAAGGCACATCCGTTGTCCACTTTCTGCCGAATCGAAGGCATTTCGTGTTGAGTGACCGAATCCAACGCCACATTTTGTTCTTAGGAGAGCGAGAAAATTTATATACATAACATTTAATTTCCTCGAGTGGTGCTAAAATGTTTGTAGCGTTTACGTTGCACCCCGACAGGCTCCTAGAAAGTAGTTAATAAAAAAATAATTGTTTCTTTGGTTGAAAGAAAAAAAAAAACTAGTTGGGTACTTACAACGTCTTGAAATCATTTGATAATACTTTCTGCTTTTTTATACTATTCAATACTTCCATATTAATGTTATAAAACTTTGGAGTTGTTTGGTTTTATATGCTAATATCGGAAACGATTAGGAAAAACTATTTTTGTGTTTGATAATTAATTAATTAAGGAAACCATTCATTCATTTCTTCAATTATGGCGTTACGAACGTGCCAGTTGAGCACATTACACTTCGCCAATGTCACGTTGTATGGAGGACTCACGTGAGGAATTAATCAGTACAAAAGGAATAATTGTACACAATAATATAATACATGTATAAAAGATGCTCAGTAAAATTACTGCCTTCACCTATAACAAAACATACAAATATTTACAAAATATACACATACAACACATTATGTTAGAAATAAATAATATTTTACATAGATGTTAGTTTATAATGTAATTTTGTTACGTCTAATATATTTACACAAAAATTTACACAAAGGACCAAACATAAACATTAATAAACATTGAACATTCAGAGGACGAGGCTTAATAGACTTTATAGGGACATCATATAGGGGACGAGTTAAGTTGGGGCAAGAAAAAAGGATGCGGGAAGGGGAACCGTCGCCCAGGCCACATTCGCACAGCGAATGGTCCCTGACCTTGATCTGAGCCACTAAGGAAACCAGTAGATGACTGTATTATACATCACGTTAATCTTTTATATCTATGGTTAGCAAGTGTCATAGAGTCATATTCCATTTGTCTATGGAAATGAAACCACAGGTAAATGCTAGTCTTATATAATGCGCAAAGTTAAAAACAAATATCGTTAAACGTTAAATCTTTCATATTAATTAACTTTTTGATGAGCATTAAATAAGCTTGACGTAAGCAAACAGTGTTGTGACATTTAAATTGGCATTTATGTGTTTTAATTAACAGTGTTGGGAATGGTCTATATTTATTTTGTATAATCGATATATAATTAATATAATCGAGGACGTTACTATACAACTAGAATTGAAAATAATATATTTCATTAGAATAAATGAGATTAGCTTTAATTGTTTAGGAAATTATTTTCTTTATAACATTATTTAATAAAGTATGACTGCATACGCTGCTTCTGGTCTTCAAGCATTTCAATTTAGATTTTTCAATATTTATATTTATTTATTTTTTCTTACTAAATAAGTTCTTGTGATCAAAAATTATAATATACAATTGCTGGTTGTTAGCGGCTTCGCCCGTTGGAAGTGTACCTTCATTTATTTATTCAATATTATTTAAATGTATTCAGAGAAAAAATATTTGTTTTTCTAAAAAAAAGTCATATTTAAAAGTGTTTGGTTATTTTATCCCATGAGTAGATACGCGCAGTAAACGTTTTTTCCGCGAATTATCCATTGAGAATTCCAGGATAAATTGCACACCTACATGTTCTGCTCCATAACCTCCTCTATATATAATAGTGAAATTGATTCCAGAGATTAGGCCGGACCAAATAAAAGATAGACAGTAAATCGTAATTTTTTGTTTTAATATCGTAAGAATATGCATTTAAAAAACTATTTTTCAAAGTATCATTCATATTGGAAAGTAACATTCGAACATATATATAATAATATAATTTAGTACGGAATTTATATTACTATATCTTTTTCTTTCGTATGTTACTTATTTAAAACAAAGTAAAAGAAAATCTTGGCACAATTGTGTCACAGCATAATTTGCTGTAAAAGATTTTTCTGGTCTCAGGTGTTTATGCCTTATGTACTAATCCTGCGGCTTAAGGTGCTTATTTATAAAGATTCAATTATCCCGTGATTTAAAAAGAAAAACACCTTTAACCACTACATGGCAGGATATACGAAAGGTACTTGGGAACCTATTGTTAAGACATTCCGTCCCACTTTCGTTCCAACTTTTGTGCCACTTTTCGCCAAATTTGAAGCATTAGGTGTTGAGTGGCGGAACTCAACGCTGCGCTTTGACTAGTTAACAGAGCGAAGAAATGAATACACTAAATATTTAATTTTAAAATATTAAATATTTCATTTCCTCGAGTGGGGATCGAACCGACAACCTGTCGTTTACAGTCACACGCTTGTGCCGTTGCGCCACGAAAGACCTCGACTTAGAGAAAAGATCTCCACGCACTACCTGATGAACGGATGGAACCTAAAAAAATAACAGAAAACAAAAAATCTTTTTATATTTTACTAGCTGTACCCGTCGCGCGTTGCTACGCTAACAATTAAATTATTTTTAAGAAAAATCAGTACTTAAATTTTTAATTAATTCTAAGCTATTTTATTGATTTTGTTTATTTCGAAAAATTGTGACATTACAAAGTTTTATTCAAAATTCTTTATTCACAGAAATATAACTTACAATACAAATGTACACACAATAAGTATTGATATAATATAATGTAAAATGACTTAATGAGGCTAGTATCGCCTTTGTAAGCTTATAGATTATGAATCACAACTCATTACAACTTAATATTATTTACACAATATGGCTTAGCAAAAAGTTATATAAAACAATATTTTTGACTAAATATCGTTAATTATTTAAGGTACTTAGAAAAAGTTGCTGCACAAAGCAAAATACTCGATGAGTAGTACGGTCCAGTAGTTTTTGAGTTAATCGATGACAAACAATCAAACATTCTGTTTTATATATAAGATTGCATTAGCCACAGGCGTTCAATCCTTTTTACCAGAAAAAATAACAGAACAAGTCAAAATTAATCTAACAGCTCAAAACTTAATTCTTACCAATATGCATACTTACATAAGGTTCATTTCTTACTACTGGTTTCCATCCTCAGATCACTTCCGTGGTATGATATTTTTTATTACAGCTGATTTATTTACGTAGATTAAAGCTAAGTTTCGCAGTACAAGTTCAGGCCGTCGTGGCACAGTGGCGGAGTATCTGACTATAAACGCGACGGTAAGAGATTCGATATCCACTTCGAAAAATTAAATGTTTTCATTTCTTCTGTCTAAATAGAGCGTACTAAATAGGAAATATAAAAATGCTATGTTGTAAAAAAATATTATTACTTCTTAGTGAAATTGCATGTTGATCAAAGAAACTCACAACGCGTTTTGGCTTGTTTCCAGAGAAAGTAATGAAAATATTTATTTCCCCCAAGTGGGAATTGAACCCACAATTGTATACAGCCAGACGCTATGTCGTTTGGCCACAACGGTGCTAATACCGACTATTTAAATTTAAATCTTATAACAAAACATCATATGCCATATAAGTATTTCATTTAACTATTTTCCACGTTTCCGTATCATCCCTTAGTCAGGGGATGCGTCAGACCGTCCGGGCGCGTGTAGAGGGTGGACGTGTCCCTCTCTCGCTGAATTACAAAGTTATCGCGAGTGCTACGAGTTATTTTGTAAGTATTTTAGATTTATATGTTTCTTTTTCTATGTGACTGTTTTTTTTTGTTGTGCAGAATATATTTATTGGATGTGTTGTTTGCTTTGTGTTAATTAAAAATATGTTTTTGTCAGTTTGTTTCTTTTTTTTTAAATTAATAATTTGTTACAACATTTTAATCATATTGTAGATATTAAGTACATTTTTTAATAAAATAACATTAAATCAAGTAAATAAGTTTAAGCTTTCCTTAATATGGAAGTTCCATATATGCTATTATTAAGTTAACGAAGAATTGGAAGACATATACATATGTACGTATATTGTATATATCGTATCTGCTATACAACAGATTATTAACATTGATTGCAATTAAAACCTATATTCTATAATAGTCGAAAAAATACTTCTTCTAAGAAAACGTTAGATGAGTTTAGTCTTACGCTTCTATTCATATACCTGGCTAGACTGGGGAGAGGACAGGGTAACCTAGTGCACAATCCATTTCCATCTGCTCGATTTTGGAGATATTGCACGTTGATCAGAACTTTTGTTTGATTTTACCTTCCTTTAGAGGGAAATAATAAAGTTAGTGACCCAATGATCAACCCTATTGAAAAATTTTGTAGTTATGGTACGGTACGGTTATGGTACGGTATTGGGAAGAGGCCAAGTTTTTAACACATTTAGTTGAATTTAAATATTCATTATGTACCTACATGTTTTTGAATACAAAACATAATCAAATAATATATTTACTTTAAACTCTCTAGAGTATAAGTGCACAATAATAATTTTAGTATCTTTATTAATAATTTTAACCATAAATCTGAGGATGGTCGATACTTTCCTTAACTTTAAGTAATTTAACCACAAGCGAAGGATTATAGAGACCATTTATTGTTCTAAAAAGATTATACAAACTTTGGCAAAGTTGCTTTCAACATTACAATATGAGTAAACAAATTTTAATCCGATAAGCTATTCTTAAGGAGGAATTAATCGGCTTAAAATGCATGTCTTTTTTATTTATGCTGCCTTTTCTATATTTTTTGTTAGACGAATTAAGTTACTTCGAAGACTTACTAAGAATTCTAGTAAGAATTTAGTGACTGAACATATTTCTCATTGTGGTTGGTACTCGTAAGATTTTAGCTTAAGAAATGTACTTAGATGTATATATTGTCAATAAAATTGATGTTTTTGTTTGATAAATAATAAACAGCCAGAACTGCACGCCGTAGAACACTGAATTCTATCATATAGATTCTTGTTCAGTGCAAGGAAACAGAGTCTTAGGGACAATTTCTCGAAAATCCTGTGAGAATAAAAAAATACAGAATTTTACGTCTTGTTCATGCAAATGAAATAGTGGGTTAAAGTTAATATATTTTAAAATGTTTTACAGTATATTACTCTGCTTAGATAAGGTGCGTCGTCCGCGTCACATCTCACGCCAGGTACTTCAAGTTCCATTTAAGCTATATACTCTGCAAAGTCTACCCGTGACCACAGATACTGTATAGTGTTCCAAACGTCGTGTTGCCAAAAATGTACAAAATTCGATTCGATTTCGCGTATATTGAATTTTAATCCAGTTAAATTTGTTTTATTTGTAATATTCTCCAGATTTTTGGTGGAAATAAACTTTATCTAATTGCGCCATAGTACTTGACTGCCTAACCATCGTTACAGTCACAACTTAAAGTTAGTTTTTTGACTATACATTATTTTTACATACATTATTATTTAACTATACATTTATTTTTAAATATAGAATTCGATTAAAATAAAGTAATCGTCGCCCAAAGCTTCTTTTGCAAGGATTAAAAAACATGGAAGTAGACGTAAAATTAAATAATTTTTCAATTATTTTCCGCTCTTGTTCGAATTTTGAAAAGATTACTGCTCTTCAAAGAGCGCAACAAATATCAGTATTTAACGCCGCAACGTTCCGGCTGTATTTTGTCAGTTATCCATTCAGAAATATAATATTTTTATACAAATGTACATACATACACATTACTTCACAGACAATACATATATAGAAAGAAAAAAAAACATAATAAACCTAGCTAGACTAAAAATCTTAAGCATTCATTTTAAGAAAACCTTATAGATCGTAACAAGAAAAAAGCAAAAAAGAACTCATTCCTTACTGAAGAAGACTTAGTAGAAAAATGTTCTTCCGTTTGAAAGCACTCCAATGTGCGAGACGAGTGTTTCCGAAGGGGTGGCGATTCCAATCCCTCCTCAGACGGCATACATATATAAATATATCTTAGACAAATATCTATATAACAGTCTCTTGAAATGAAAGTGACTCAATATTTTTGTCTGCTTTAAGTAAAAGCTGATCATAGAAAATCTAGATTTAATTCTCTGTTCTATTTTTGACATAATGGTTTCAATTATGATTTAATTTGAATTGATTTTGGAAAAGTTTTGAAATTGGACGTATCACAAGGCTTTTCTTTTTATAGCTTCACACCGTATACAGCATATCGTGGGGTAGACAGAGGGAACCCGGAGTTGAGACATTGCGCCCAATTTTCGAGACATTGTGTGGGTCATGGAACTTACCATAACACTTTAACGTGACAATCAATCAGAAAACCTATAAAATATATATTACTAAAGTAAATCTCCTATCTCTTAATTGTGATCGACGTACAAAAATTGATTTGGATGCAAATGTATTGGTACAAATTGGCTTTGTTACATCACTGTCACGCCGTTTTATTGCAGTGCAGGAATATGGAAAAGTCTACGATTTATATTGTTTTTTTTTTGCTTGTTAAGCTGTTTCCTGTAGGCCTGTCGTGGCGCAGCGACACAAGTGTGTGGATATAATCGATAGGTTGTGGGTTCGAGTCCCACTTGAGGAATTGAAATATTTAATATGTTCAATTTAAATACTTAATGTTTTTATTTCTTCGCTCTAGTGCAAAGCAAAACGCGGCGTTGAGTTCCGCTACACAATGCCTCAAATTCGGTGGAAAATGGGAAACGAAAGTGGAACGAAGCGTTTTAACACTAGGTTCCTAAGTTTCCTCTGCCTACCTTGCCATGCCCAACTTGGAAATTTAGTATTAAGACACTTCGTTCCCGTTAAAACACTTTCAAACATAAAAATTAAAACAATTCATTTTTATCTTCCTCGCTTACAATCGGGCAGCGTACCTTTGTACCACGACGGTTCCGGTTATTTTAAGTTAATCTTTGTATCGACTTGCCTAATGCATGCATATCTTTTTACGTGTGTTTTTACTTTGTATAAAATATTAAACCATATTAAACTTAGACAAAAACTTCTAAAATTTTAAATAATATACTGTAAAAGGGAATTATGATATACATCAAATGAACAGCTTATCTATTGTCTCTAATTGATCAAGAAGTACTCTAACATTGTTCCATATAGTTGCTAACTAACCTAAATACGTGGTAACGTGGTAACGTGGAACGTCATTTTTTATTTTTTTGGAAAATATACATATTACTCTGTCGCGGACTTTATTTTAAAGCTTTTAGAGGGAAACAATTCCGTCACACCTGGTTTTTGTGTAGTTTTGACCAATTTACGTAGCGCACGCAATGATGTTCTCGTATTCTCCTGATATTACAATATTTTTTAAAAGTATTTCTCCAAACATTTTTATCTTAGCGTAATGTAATATACCTTTAACCTCCTTTGGTAAATGAGCTAATACTAAAATATTTTATGTTTTACATACTCCAGTGGGGATTGAACACACAATTTGTTGTATTTACAATGACAGGCAAACAAACTAAATTTATTTATTTATTTATAACAATTGACACTTTATACAGTACTTATCAATCTATACGATAATAACCGTTAATAACGCCCACCCCCATGCATTTTAATACCATTTTTTTTTTCAATTGTTGCACATATATTAATAAAAGAAATTTTATTATAAAAATTAAAAATATAAACTAATAAGATAATTAAAAATGAGATGTAACTATTTCCTTTTATAATGAAGTATAAATATAGTATAGATTGCGTTTATAAAAGATTGTGTAGATAATTTTAAATTAATTTATATACGTACAATATAGTATTGTTACAAAAAAGTTACAATAAAGTATTTACTATAAATAAAGCTACAATAAATAAAGTTACAACAAATAAAGTTACAATAAAGCATTATTATTATTAAATTACAATAATAAGCAGTCACTGCGTTCTTCCAATGAGATAAGCAGATTTCCTACTAATACTACAATAAATTATACTTAACACCTCAAAAAGTCGTAAACGAAGGGAAAAGCGCCATTATTTTTTATTCCATCTGATTACCATATAATTTTAGACGGGCATATCTACATATTTCACTCATAACATTTGCTCAATTACCGCAAAGCTGTATTCGCGCGGTCCTGAAGGATTTTACACCTGTATTTTGGGCGCACTCGTTACCGCTCGTTAAGTTCATTTCGTATATAAAAAAGTTCGTCAAAGCCCTTTGAAGCGACCGTGCGTTGTTTGTTCATGGATAATTTGAAAAATATTTCGTATAACGTAGGATTTGCTTTTGGGATGTATAGGATATGTTTTTTCATTCGTTCGGTTTATCAACAAATAGGAGTGTAGATGTATGGGATTTTAAATGAAAATTCGTTTCGTGTTTTTGATATTTCTTGCAAAAAAAAATTCATAAATATTCAAATGAAAATATAGTTTTAACATTTTTTTGTTCGATATAGCAGCATATGTGGACGAAAGTCTAGCCTCAAGACCGTTCGTGCTCTACGAGTTTACAAACATTACGTCTCGAGTGACGTAGTTCAACTCCGCTCTGTGTCTACTGGACCAACGAAGGCAGAGAAGGAGCTCATAGTGACCCTTTTACAGTCAAATGTTGTGCCACTACACTATTATGGTTTCTAGATGTAAATGTAAGGTTAAAATAGAAAAGATGTCATTAACTGAAAGCTTTAATTTAACAAATATATATTTGTAGGTCAATATGTATTAGACACAAAAGGTTTTTTTATGTAAAGTCTTAAAATTATTCACAGACACTTTGCCGCTTTCGTTTCCGCCAGTTCCTTGAGAATTCGGCGGCAAATAGAAAATGGAGTATCTCTCTGCCTACTGCGTTACAAACAATACAGTGTGTTGCTAAAAATTAATGATTCTCTGACCGAAATTCAATTCAGCCTCAAGCATAAACATCTGTGATTTCACCAGATCAAAAGTAATGACAACGCATTGAATATCCACCGTCGTTTAGAAAGCATCTCTTTAATCTTCTATTTCTTGAGGCTTACCTTAAAGCGATTTCTAAGCTTAACCTCCGATGATTACCGGACTGTATTAATTTCCATTCTCAACAATTCCTCCTGAAAATTGAATCAGAGATAGGATCGCCTTTTTCATTATGGACTTGTTGGTAGGAAATCTTTTCGGATAACTTAATGGGCATCCGAGATTAGTTTAAAAGGATTTGTTTAATATATAAATATTTATTGATTAATCAACTTAACGAATTAAGGTACAGATACAGAAAATTATAATATAATATATTTTTTTTTAGCTTCACTCTATATCAGGCATAGTAGCACTCTATATAGGCAGGGTAGGCAGCGGGAACCCGTTAACTTAGTGTTTAGACACAGTTCTACTTCCGTTCCTCACTTTCTGCCGAATTTGAGGCATTGCGTGTTGAGTGGCGGAACTCAACGCCGCGCTTTGCCTTATTACCAGAGCGAAGAAATGAAACATTAAATATTTAAATTGAAAATATTAAATATTTCATTTCCTTGACTTTGGATCGAACTTAAAACTTGTCAGTTCACTCGCTTGTGCGCTGCGCTACGACAGGCCTCAAAAAAAATATTATGAGGCCGCTAGGTCGCCAGCGTTGTATGGTGCTTAGTTATAAACGTAGTGGACATGTACGCATGTAGGTACGCTTCCCAATCGGGGGAAAGATATTTCTCAGTTCTCGTAAGAAAAAATACAGAGTTAAACTCTGTTACTTAACACGCAATGACTCAAAAAACGTAACGTTGACGTCAAAGTGCGTATGCAATATCTCAACACTAGGGGGGACCCCTGCCTACCTTGCTACAAATTCAGGGAAAAACGTAAAGCTAAGAAAAACAAGGTATTTCAAAAATACCTATTATTTTATTAATATTTTATGTTTGCTTAAATTCTTATTTTGGATTTGTCAAATGCCTATTAAACTAACTCTCAATATAAAGTAATAATAAATAATAACTAAAAAAATAACTGGATTTTTTTAAAAAATATATTCTACAAAAAAAGAATATACATGTTTTCGGTTAACATCTTTCGATAACCCTCTAGATGGGTTCAGTAAAACAAAACGCAAAGTAGTCAATTTATTCCTAACAAAAACACTGAAAATTAATGTTGCATCCAAATAGGGCTTAAAGCATGAGATATCTTCGCGAATTCAGAAAGATGGGTGAATAAAAAAAAGGTTGATCTAAAGTTCACTTTCGGTTCTAAGTCTGGGGATATTTTTTATGCTCAAGCCGTCGAAGCTTTTTAAGCGTTAATGTAATTGAATCGTCGGCGTAGTAACTTACATTTCATTATTTTAAGCACGTCTACTTTGCATGGACTTTATTTGATGGCCCTCCATCCTTGTCCTTGTGTTTTGATTCTTTTTTTTCTATTGTAATCTGTTAAGATGATAAATTTTGTTTTATTTATGAATATTTTTTTTAATATAAAAAGTGTATGATTGTAATTGTACAAGTATGTCGACGCAATAGGTAGATTCGATCCCCGCTCGAGCAAATAAAATATATTTTATTTTAATAGTTTCGCTCTGGTAACAAGGCTAAATGCGGCGTTAATTTCCGCCAGTAACACGCAATGCCTCAAATTCATTGAAAAGTGGTAAACGGAAGTGTCTCTTACGGAAGAAGAGTGCCTAACAAGTTCCCTCTAAAAAGTAGATTACTTATGACAACGATAACTGTATTAATATAGGCAGACAAAACCTATAACCTGTTTAACATTAGCTCTTCTTTACGCCATTGAGATATTTTGTGCTAATCTGTAGGTATTTCAAAATTTTATCTAAGATTTCATAAAAAAAATATTTCATTTATGATTCTATATATATTAAAAAAATATATATATTTTCTAAAATTTAAATGTATAAAGCGGAGGCAGAAACGAATTAAAATCGTTCTAATATATAAATTGACCATGACCGACCTCTGGAAACGTGAAAAGTATTAGACAAACCGTTACTAAAACAATTTACGAAAGGGATCTAAATAAACACAACTATTTCTCATCTGGTTTTAATGAGCCGATTTATTTAGATTTACAATACGTATGTAAAGTTTATGCTTTATAATGGAGGCGATCCTGACGCAATGGCACAGCGAGGTTATAGGTTCAATTCCTATTGGAGTTCATTATTTTCGTTTTAGCTCTGGTAACAAGATAAAACGCGGCGTTGAGTTCCGCCATTCAACACCCCGTCTCTTTCATTTTCTCTTTATTGAGAAACGAGGTGTTTTATCACTGGGATTCCTCTAAACTGCGAAATGCGGAATGCAGCGTGAAGCTAAAAAAATATGAGAAACTGATTCTGTTTAGTACTATAATTGGGGCCTTTTGTGACGGTTGTCGTTTCACAAAAATATGAAATATTTGTACGTTTGTTAATAATTAAATTATTAAATTAGTGCTAAGGGCGGCGTCGACTTCCGGTATTCACTATGTCGTGATTAAATTAGGCCTTATTTGCTTATTCTGCTATATATTGATTACAACGTGAAGTACATTCACATCAATCAATTACATGGTATATGAAAACAACGAAACTTAATATTTTATTGAGGCCGACAAAGCTCGGTGTTGAGTTCCGCCACTCAACACGCAATGCCTGAAATTTGGCGGAAAGTGAGAACAGAACGGCGTGTCTTGACACCTGGTATCCGAGTTTCCCCTGTCTACTTTGTAAATGTGAAGCTGAAAGTATAATATTACATATATGTAATTATTTCATATAGATACAACGCAATACACTTGAGAATGAATACCTTAGCTAACTATAAGGTTAGAAAACAGTTAATCAAACAAATCATGGTCCTAAATTTCATATAAATTTATATACAAATGCTAACGAAAACCGCCAATCCCTGATCCCGGTGTATAAACGGTAGTTGCACCCAAATTAATGGCATGTCACTACCAGACCGCTGCACGGGTGCGGGCCAAACGGAAGCCTTCCTTCCTAACGATTTAAGTTACTAGCTACTACTATAATAATGGTAATATTTTTTATCTGTTTTCATAGCAGCTTTAAAATAAATTTCAATATGTTGGTAGGATAAATTTTTTGTTTAAATTTTAATAGTTTTCTGTACATTTATATGTTAAAAAATGAGGCATTCCATGACGACTGTACATCACTCAACACCGCGCTTTGCCTTATTACTTCAACCAAAATAAAAAATCTAATCGCTTGCTACCACTGCGTCTTGAACGAAATCATACATATGTAATAGAATAAAAGTAATATAAATTAACTATATAATAATCGCTCCCCGTTCCTACATTAAGGTAATCAGGGCGAAGGGCGGCCAGTGAAATATTATTGGAATTCCATCGCAGATAATCCGGCCCAGTTTGTTGCGATCGACTTGCCTGACAAATACCGACCTTTATCGAGCTTATCTGTTAGCATGATAACGGATTGCGATGTTATTTTGCTATATATTTTGTTTTGTTTGAAATTCGTATACCGTAGAGGGTAGTTTTTCTTCTTTTGCTTAGAAGTCTATAAGCTTCAAGTTTTTTCTATATTTTTGTTAAAAGTCATAAACCTAAGAATGGAAAATAATTGAATTCACACTTACTACTTACTTACTTGTAACTCAACTCAACTTCACTCTTTATCCCGCACATGGCAGGATAGGCAGAGGGAACCTAGTGTTAAGACACTTCGTTCTGTATCCGACTTTCCGCTGAACTTGAGTCGTAACTCAACGCCGCGCATTGTCTTGTTACCTGTTATTTGAACGGATAAATGAAATCATTAAGTATTTCATTTGAAAATATTAAATATTTTATTTCCTCGGGTGGGACTCGAACCCGAAACCTTTTCGTTTAGTCTCACTGTTATGCCCTTGCACCATAACAGGCATCTTCCGAAAGCATTTTTTTTAGCCATAGTGTAGAATAATATAATATTTAAAAATGTTGAATAATATTTTGTATCTATTTTTGTTTTGGTAATGTAATAAACATTTCGTTTCTTACGTTTCTTTGGAACCATGTGGTCATTTTTATAGCGCCCATTTAGCACTGGGCTTTACGTGTAAAGCTTTATTAATCGGGCGGGTGATATAAGAGCTTACAACTTTGTTTTTGTTTGTTTACTTGGTGATTATGTATTTAACATTATTTAATGTAGAGAAACAAATTTATTGGTTACTTATAAAATACGATAGACCTTTCATTATTCTTTTTAGTGTCAACCTTTACCACCATCTCAATACTAAGAAATTTCAATATTTCATTTTATTTATCACTCACTCACTCGGCTTCACGCTATGTCCTGCACATGGCAGGGTAGGCAGAGGGATCTTGGAAACCTAGTGTTAAGATACTCCGTTCCACTTCTGTTCTTCACTTTCCGCCACATTTGAGGCATTGCGTCTTGAGTGGCGGAATTCAACGCCGCGTTTTGTCTTGTACCAGAGCGAAGAAATGAATACATTAAATATTTAAATTGAAAATATTAAATATTTCAGTTCTTCGAGTGGGGATCGAACCCACAACCTGTTGGTTACAATCACACGCTTGTGCCGTTGCGTTACGATAGGCCTCTTATTTTATTTGTACTTAAATATATTCTAAACAATAATGATACAATGATATATGATTCAGGAAAATATTTTAATAACAAAATATGATAACAGTACAATACGATCATATGAAAAACCCAGCGATATGTTTTACTTGCCTATTTGTAAGTGAAGCAGTACAATTGCAACTTTCAATATCCTTTTACTGGACCAATTAGTCCAGTATACGCCTCTGTATAATGAATTTTCTGCCTCATATGGAGTATTGTTCTTATCATTGGCCTGGTGCACCCCAGTGTTAGCTTGATATGGGGCGGTTCGAAACGTAAACCCGATAATTTTTCAAAGGCTTGGGACTTTAGCTTTGCGTTGAGACTGAACACTCTAACGTATAATACGTTATATTACATCGAGATACTACATAGAGGTTCTGAAAAACTGTTTGACTACTTGCAGCCAAATTTTCTTACCTCACAGTACGTCACAAGCTCAAACTAAAACCAAACTTGAACTCGATCTATATCAATTAAACTATATCTCGAACATTCAGTGGAAAGCGTTAAACAGAACCGTCAATTTTGTTTTCTCTGCCCACTCAGCTGTTTTGCGGAAAAAAGTGTGCAGTAGCAAAAAAGAAACAGTCTTTTTCGTTATTTTTTTATATTGAAGTAAATTTTGCGTTTTTGTTAGTTAATTTTCCTAATGTTAATGACGATGATGCGATGATGATATGATACTATGATATGATGATGCGTTTACTATGATATATTGATTGCCTAATACCTATTTACCGTTGTCTATAGTATTTTCAAGGTGTTTCGTTTCAAAATATATTATATAAAATAAAATTACAACTGAAAAACAGATCAATTTCGTCTGATATTTCTAAGAAAGACTATAAATGAGCATGCTGCTTATAATATACAAACATTTACGTTCGAAGAAGTGTTTTGATCAAACAGAATAAAGTATATATATATATATATATATATATATATATATATATATATATATATATATATATATATATATATATATATATATATATATATATATATATATAAGAGTGGGTAAAGGGAACCTGGGAACCTTATTTTAAGACAGTTCCATTCCCAATTCTTGAGGCATAGAGTGTTGAGTGGTGAAACTCGCATATATACATACGTAAAGAAATAAAAATATACCAAATTTCATTCCTCCAAGTAGGATTGAAACCTATAAACGTCAACTTTACAGTAGCTTATTACACTGCACCACGACGGCCTCAACACACATATACGCTTCTAGTACATGATTACTACTATTACATAACACGTACCATAATGATAGTACCTTGAGGTGCGTTTTCCCAGTAATATCGTTGACAGCTCTTGATTCATTTAATTTCCTGGTTGAAGATTAATTTGTCAAGTTACGCAAACAAACTTGATAATTTGCGTTGTGAGAAGTGAAATATGGATATTTTTCAATTAAGAATTCTCTCATATATTTTTGCATTGCGTGTTAAGTGGTGTCACTCCAAAACTCCTTACTAGAACGAGGAACTTATGAAATATTTAATTTTCCGAGTGAATCAAACTGTCGCGCTGACTGCTGCACGCTTGTGGTCCTGCACGACAATAGGCTTTAATATTTTTTATTAGTTTACTCTATATCTCGTAGATGGCAGCGTGGGCACGGAAAAACTTGGAAACTTAGTGTTAAGACACTCCGTTCCGCTCCCTACTTTCCGCTGAATTTGTGGCGGTATTGAAAAGTGGACCTCAACGCTACGCTTTGCCTTGTGATCGAATCAACGAGAAAATACTGAATAATTCATTTGAAAATATTAAACATTTCATTTCTTCGAGTAGGATTCGAACCCACAACCCATGGTTTACAGTTTATGCTCCTACGCCACGACAGGCCTCATCTATTAAAGGACTTTTCAAATAAATTAATGTCTTACTAAGACTAAAAGAGAGTGTGTGAGACATGCCTTATAAAAGATAGGAAATTGGATATTAAATTGTCTATATAATAAATACATCAAACACATTGTGTCCACTCATAGATTCGTACATAAATACATAATACATATAACATTTTTATATTTAGCATAAGTCAATATGGTGAATGAAATAAAATTTCAAAAACTGGCATTTCAGAATTTCATTCATTTCAATTCAATGTTTATTTTCCACTCAAATCGATACTAAAGACGTGGATAATCACAAAATGTTCGAACTTAGCATATGAGATTTTTTTCTTTTGTTTGCTTTCTTATTGTTCAAGATGAATGGAACACCTCTTCGCCGCCCTACTTTCCAGCCGATAGTGAAAAACCATTTCTACCTTAGCTTAGCTCGACTATTTTGAGATATTTTACATGTTTTTCTCAGCTTCACGCCGTATCTCGGACATTGTAGGGTATACAGAGGGCACTTGGGAACCTAGTGTTAAGACACTACGTTACACTTTCGTTCTCCACTTTCCACCGAATTTCAGGCATTGTGTGTTGAGTGGCGCAACTTAACGCCGCGCTTTTGTCTTGTTACCAGAGTGAAGAAATGAAAACAAAATATTTAATTTGAAACATTAAATATTTCATTTTCTCGTGTGGGGATCGATTATCGATCGTTCTCGTTTTCAGTCACACGCTTGTGTCCCTGCGCCACGACAGGACGACACGGACATGATTTTTTACTGATTAATTGTTACTAAGGGACTTCCTAAGAACTATATTTGGAAGTTGGATTTAAGAATTAAGTTAATCGTTAAAAGTTAACTTTCAACAGTCAATATAATATTATTTATAATAAAACATATTAATATAGTTTATGCTTTTAATTGTAATGAATTAATATAATAGGTATTTCATTTGCTTTTTTTAAAGCGCTAAGGTTTAAGAGTTTTTTTGATAGGTCGTAGGCTAAATCTCCTATCGAAAAATTAAATTTATTATTTACATTTCTTCGCTTAAGTAACAAGATAAAGCGGCGTTGTGTTTCACCATTCAACAAGCAATGCCTTAATCTCGACGGTAAATGGGTAACAGATAATGATGGGGACTTTGGAACCTAGTATGGAGACTATTCGTTACAATTCAGTGTCTTAATGGTAACAGAAGCTCCGTTACCATTATTTATCATGGTAACGTACGAGCGTTTAGATACTTTTTAATACTTTACTTATCCTGTCATGTGCGGTATACGGCGGCAAGTTAAAAAAAAAAACAGAGACCAATGCAACCTTACATTCTCGTATAAATAAAAACCAGTTAATTTTTAAATCGATTTAAGGAAGTCGAATAGCTTCTAGTTAGTAATCTTATTTATTAAATGCTTATTCAGCACTTTCTGCTAATATCGTAATCTAATTAATGTTAAAGACATAGGACACTTTGTGAAGGACAAGTGTTATGCGTTTTAGTTCTAAAGGCAATTTTAAAAGTGTTTTATTATAAAAAATGCAGATATTATATTCTGTCATGGCACAGGTACAAGACTGTGATTTTAAACGTGACAGGTTTTGAGTACGATCCCCTTACGAGGAAATTAAATATTTAATATTTTCAATTTAAATACTTAATGTTTTCATTTCTTCGCTCTGGTGTCGAGTCTAGTGTTTTAATGGGAACGGAGTGTATTAACTCTAGTTTACCAAGCTCCGTCTGCTTTCCTGTTGTGTGCGAGACATAGTGTGAAGCAAGTATCAGATCACGCAAGATAGGCAGAAAAACTTGGATAATTTTTTCAAGAATAGCTTCATGCTGTATTCCGCACATGGAACGGTAGGCAGAGTAAATTAGGGAATCTATTGCTATATACCCTTTGTGCCATGCCCCATTTTCCGCCCTATTTGAGGCATTGCATGTAGAGGAGCGGGAACTCAACGCCGCGCTTTCACTAACAAGGCACGGCACGGCATTGTGTTCCGCCTCTGGTAACAATCAGAGCGAAAAAATGTAAATATTAAATATTTAAATAGAAGACATTAAATATTTCATTTCCTCGAGTAGAGATCGAACCCACAACCTAAATAACACACATGCTTGTTTTCATTTTCATGAATAAGTACTTTCAAATACAATTATATTTTTTAATAACTATTTCCAGGAACTGGTAAAAAAAGCAAATGAAGTTTATCTACATTTGTTTCATTTGAAACCAGGAAAATCCTTAGTATTAAACGCGCGACACAAAATTGCAATTTGTGGAGCTAGAACTGTTTTAGTTTCATTTGTCGTTTTGATGAGGACTCCTTCTAATATAAATCTGTTCAATATACATACGTATATATATATATATATATATATATATATATATATATATATATATATATATATATAAATATATATATATATATATATATATATATATATATATATATATATATATATATATATATATATATATATATATATATATATATATATATATATATATATATATATATATATATATATATATATATATATATATATATATATATATATATATATATATATATATATATATATATATATATTTCCTGTTAATTTAAGATCATTGTCTTTACAACGATATAACTACTTTTTAACTTCACCTTAATAATTTGAAAAGTTTTCCTTAAAGACTTTTTATTAAATTTATTATAAATCAATATGAAGCATTTCTACAATATGTAATGTAAGCGTTTGAACATAATTTTAACTTTTGGTTCACAAAAAACGTGTACTTACATACATATTATTTATGTATGTATGTAGTTACGTTCGTAGTTCGATTGTCTAACTAGTAGCTACTAGTAATTAAAAATTTCCACGCGACGAAAGTTCATTTGAGTGGGAACGTTGAGGCCGTTGCAGAAAACATTAGGTCGATTTGATACTAAAGCATTAATTATTTTAAATGTTTTATATTAATAGTAGTTTTACATAAGTGGACGATGATTGAAAATATTTGATAATATGTAGACGAGAAGGCCTTGGATATGATTCCTAACAGTTAAAATATTGAAATTTGTCGCTGCTGGCGCAGTACGGCACATGCTTGTGTTACTGTTATCGACAGATTGTGGGTTCGATATCCACTCGAGGAAATAAAATATTTAATATTTTCAATTTAAATATTTAGTATTTCCATTTCTTCGCTCTGGTAACAAATATAAGTATGACAAAGCGTTGCTTTCTGGCTTTTTATTTTCCAGCCTAGGGAAAAATATCGTGCTCCCAAATGGACTGAACCCACCTTTACTGAGTTTACGACCAAGGGCCCATTGGCACCATGTGGATCTTTATTTATTGACAGTGACAGATTTTTAAAGATCTTACGTGAAGTTTGTATTCGATTGTTAATAGAGATCAATATTTTATTAAGCAGATGCTTCAACGCTATGCCAAAAATTCAGTCCGTTCAATTTATATACAGACCACGTACAATATTTTAATTAATTGTTTATTAAGGCAGTATTTTAAAGACCTTTTGTTATGAGCTCCAAAGGTTGTTGAAAGTGTTTAAATGCCACTCCCGTGCTACAGCTGTCAGCTGTCAAGAAGCAAGCTAGTACTGTAGCACTCATGTTTTGAAATAACAATAAGGCTATTGCGCTATGAATGCAACATTTCACTTTTACCGTGTTCTTCTTCAAATAATAATTTAATTAAATCAGATTTTTGTTACAAAATATATTTTTATTAAATTAACATTAAACATTTTTATTCTATTTTTCCAATAAAAAATAAGTCTGTGGCATTTTATGTGTAAGGTACGCTTTAATTAATAAAACCCTTTTTTCTTAGCTTCACTCTGTATCCCGCTCACGGCAGAGAGAAGGGAGAAGGCACATGGGAACCTAGTGTTTAGACATTCCATTACTTTAATAACGCGTTTTAAGTTTCAGAAGTCGATACTGCGTTTTGCCTTGTTGCCAGACCGAAGATGACCGAATTAAAATATTGAAGATTTCACTTTCTCTAGTTGGGATTGAACTCACAGTCTGTCGTATTCACAACAGCATGTTAGTGCCCCAATTAAAAATTAAATCTGCATATAGCGTGATATTGTAACAAAATTTGCTCAACTACCACGTTCTGGATGCCTCGCCAAAAAAACTGCACTGACATAAATAAATATAAATACCTATCAAATGCATTTCGATCAAGAACATAATTACGTAGGTATATGTCCTATGAGATCAGATATAACTATAGCACATAAAGCTATTTAGTGTAACTGTTCTGTATTAGTTGCGCAATTATTCTGGTGATTGGACATCGACGTTTCTGCTGTATTGTAAATGAACACTCATGTCGAGTGCAGATATGAGGCTATATTCATTTAAATTGTACATATACAACGAAATATGATTGTATTTTAGTTTCACGCTTTATTTCGAAAAATGAAAGGTAGGAAAATTAATGGTACAAAACTCTTTTTGTCCACTTCCGTTCGAATTTGTGACCTTGTGTTTAGGGAGACGGAAATTCATGACACTGTTTACTATCCCAAGTGAGGTCAGGCGATGTATACTGGCTTATACTTAGTAATATTATAAAGTTAGAGAGGTTATTATTACTATTTTTAAAATGCATACTTAGGAAAGAATAATTTATATGCAGAAAACGTAAAAAAGAACATTGAAAGTTTATGTGGTTTAACGCATTTAGCTCATTAATAATAATTTGAATTGAAAATTGGAGGAAAGGTATATAAAACATATTCATATGTCCAAGACGTAAATGTTAGAAAAAGCATGTATCTACAGGCCGTCGCTAGCTTTTATGTCTGTTTAAATATTATGCTTAAAGAATCTTTGAGCCCTAAGTTATAGATTACGCAAATAGCTTACTTCTGTAAGATAAAGATTGATATAATACCGGCTGCATTATCCCAAAGTTAAATGACGTAGGACATAATACTATGAAAGTAGCTAAAGTAAACAAGGTGAGCCGTTTCAATTGTAATTAATAATCACATTTTTTTAAGCGAAAGCTCGGTCTGAATATAAATATGCAGAAACATGGGGTTATTCTGTTAAACAATTTTTATCTAGTTCCTAGAAAACAGTACAAGTAAAACTCGACTATTATAATTATCTTGTTAACGATATGTGTTTAATTAACCAAAATAATTAAGCATTAATTGTACAGCATTTCGGAGAATTTATAACGTATGTTAGTATTATAATATATTATAATAATTCAAGTGGTAATTCATATTTGGAAAAGAAAATACTTATTTAGAAAATGAATGGAAAGTTTTAGGAAACGTATAAAGATTTGAACCTGCACCTCTTTAGACGTTTATTACATTATTTTTTTTTCGTAAGTACATACTTTTTTAAAATAAATATATAGAGAAAGGATTGAAATCACAATCATCGGGTTAAGTTAAGTCATAGTTAAGCACTAAGCCGAAAAGCCCTCTGTGAATAGTTTTTACAAGATAAATATTCGTGTGAATAAAATTCACGATTACCAATTAGTTGTCACAACCAGCCTCTATCCAAATAAATAGGCCAATTACTTTAATAAAACATTATTTAACACAAAATGTACTGTACATAATAAATTATCATCAATTTATCATTATAATTAATTAGAATTAACGCTATAAATAATTTATTTAAAATTTTATTTATCGTCGCCACCTTCTATCAAACACACCTTGTTCAAAACAAATTAATGGCGGCCAAAGCGTGCGTAACACCGAAATAACCGATTTAGCGTTTTATTAAAAGCAGCCGTTTCCACGTGCAGGTGACAGTGATGGATTCATTGTGTAGACCTTTTTTTTTTTTTTTTTTAAGGTTAAAATTTAAAGTTTTGATAATTTTGTTAGTTGATCAACGTGATTGTGTATAAATAATTTGTTTTCTTTTTTCTTTTTTTTTTCAGTTTTACGTTGTATCCCGCGCATGGGATGGTAGGCAGAGAAACTTGATAATTTAGAGTATTACATAATATACAATACACTATATTATGTCCCCCACTTTGCGCCTAATTTGTTGTACTATCTATCGTCTGCTCATTTATATTAAGATCAGCAGTAGGTATCGAGTTGATATTATCACAAAAAAACTCCATAGAAGTACAGAAGACTATCCAAGTTAATGGTATGCACCCAAACGCCGAGGTCCTCCGCAGATTATTATCAAATATCGTAAGGATTCTCTATGCCGAAGAATTTTTGTCGGTCTCCGTCTGCGAATCAATCACATTAAAGGGGACCGCTAACGCACACCCAGCCCGCCCGTCGTACGCCAAAGGCTAGGAGAAGGCGCTCTGTGAATCTCCAACTTCCCAAACCCTAGAGAAGCTACGGTAAGGGGGTCATAGATTACAGATTTATTACAAGAAACGATAATTCGTTACCTCGAGTGGGGATCGTTACCATAATCAAGCGCGATTACTGTCATACGATTGTGTTTCTGCGCCAGGACAGACCTCAAATATATACCTATAAAAATAGTTACCACAGCTATTTCTATTTTATAGTAGAAAATAATGAAGACAAAACGAAGGCAGTCGTTTACTCGCAGGTTAGTGAAGTAGGCCTTGACGCGACACAATGGATGGTTTGCCGCAGTTGCGCTAGCTAATAGAACTTTTACTCGAGTCTCGTTTAAGTATATAGAAATCGTTTGTATTTAAACAGTTAACCTTTTGTGAAGGAACAGTTTTATATATAAAATACATGTATTTTATTAAACTTTGGTAAAAAATGTTGATCTATAGGTTTTGTATTCTTAGATTTACATTGCTTCCCGCACATGGCAGGGTAGACTGTGAACTTAGGAACATAGTGTTAAGATACTCGTGAGTGTGAGCGTGTTGCGTGGCGGAAGTCAAATTTGGCGGAAAGTAGCGGGAACTGTTTGGAGTATCTCACCACTAGGTTCCCAAGTTCCATCTGCCTACTCCACCATATGCAGGATACCGCGTGAAGCTAATAGGATTCTTTTTTTGCCAGAGGAAATTATTATCGTTAAAAATTTGACAATGACTTCATAGCTTTTTCATACTAAATAGGTATATAGAAACGTAACTAAATGTCGTATTTTATCTATTTAAACCTTGGTAGTAAAAAATATTCAATATAAATCAATAATTAACGATATTGTTATGAAATTTGAATCTCCAACTGTGTATCTACCGACTATTATAAGGCTAACGATTATAATTCACGCATCACGCTGTATACCACACACACCAAGGTAGGCAGAGGGAACCTGGGAACCCAGTATTACAAGATGATAATTCTTTGAAATTATCATCTTGTAATACGAACAGACACGTTCCTGATTTCCACTGGGTTCTTGAGGTATTGCGTGTAGGCGGAAATCTACACCGCATTTTACTCGTTACCAGAGAGTCAGAATAATAATATTTAACATCTCGGCCCCGCCAGGAGTCACGTCACAGTCACACACACGTTGGTGCCCCTAAGCCATGCTCAAAACTTAATATATCGTATTAAAAATAGACAAGTTATATTTCCTATACAAAATAACCAGCAAAAAATAAGCCATCTCCGTAAGCACACAGGGATGAAAGAATCCATCAATGATACGAAAAGATTGTCAGTTCATTTGCTTTCACATCTTAAAAGGTCCAAAAATGTTTGAGTAAAAGGGATCCGACATGCGGCTATTGAAAAGATCACGACGATAAGTTTCGATTTCGAGAATGTTTATATATGTATATATATATATATATATATATATATATATATATATATATATATATATATGTATATATATATATATATATATATATATATATATATATATATATATATATATATATATATATATATATATATATATATATATATATATATATATATATATATATATATTTATATATATATATATATATATATATATATATATATATATATATATATATATATATGTGTGTGTATTTTTATTAAAATTTGCTATAGTGTTAGTAACCTAACACTTTGAGTGTATTAACACTAACTTCCCTCTGCCTTCCCTGACATGAGCAGGAGAAAATTATGGTTGCGAAGTATTTATTATTTTACAATCGATTAAGTTATTTAATATTTAGAAGTCGATTAAACTGGAGTACTGTTGTTTTAAAAAATTGAATAATCGAAAAATCCGTATAATAAACTGCATGAAGAAAAATCTAGAGTAGAGTCATTTCTTCACTCTGGTAACAAGGCAAAGCTCGTTGAGTTTGCTACTCTACTTGCAATGCCTCAAATTCTGCAGAAAGTAGGCAACGATTATACACTAAGAAGAATATAATAAAACCTTTAAAATCATACATTTTGAACACAAAGGTAATATTGCTTTTGGCAAAACAAATCGTAAATACAACTGCGATGTCTAGTCGAGTTCTTTAATCAACTGTATATCATTGTAAGAATACGAATAAAAACGTCGTTCACTTCATGCTATCATTCGAGAGTCACATTTAACTGCCTTTTTTTTGTTGAACATAAAAATATTTCATTGGGCATCCTTTTTTTGTTATTTCATGAATGTGGCGTAATGTTGCTGTTTACTGAGTTCTTATACATTGTATTTGAGATTCATACATATTTTTTAAGCTAACACTGTATCCAGCACGTTCATAGCATGCATTTGATCCTACGAACTTAGTGTTAAGACAGCCATTATATGAAAATAATTCGTTTCCTCAATTCTGAATCGAACTCACAGAATCTTATAATCAGATTATTGTACAATTACTCGATATTAATAAAGAGCGTCACTCTCAGTGTGCCCTTCTAATTGATACGCTAGTGATTAAAATATATAAAATGTAAGAAAAATCTAACAATTTTTTAGCTTTCGCTACAACCTATACTAAGCAGAGTAGGTTGAATAAACTTGGGAAACTTGTATTAAGACACTCCGTTCCCTTAAAGACACTTTCATTGCCCGTTTTGTACTGAATTTAGCCACAACCCATACTAAGCAGAGTAGGTTGAACAAACTTGTATTAAGACACTCCGTTCCCTTAAAGACACTTTCATTGCCCGTTTTGTACTGAATTTAGCCACAACCCATACTAAGCAGAGTAGGTTGAACAAACTTGTATTAAGACACTCCGTTCCCTTAAAGACACTTTCATTGCCCGTTTTCTACTGAATTTAGTGGCGAAACTTTGTCTTGTTACCAGAGCGAAAAAATGAAAATATTGAATATTTCCTTAACTCAAGAGAGAGTATCGAACTGACAACCCTGCTCCCACGCCGCGACAGGCGTGAACTATTACAATAAGAACTAAACCATAACATCGAATACTATAATTTTAAATAAAATATAACGCTCAATGTATAACTCCCCTTAAGTTTACAGTAAAGAACTTAACGGAAGAGCGTTAATTAAGATTTTTCTTTTACTATAACTCGTTTTAACTTAGCTCTAACTTGAACGTACAAAGGCGACCTGAAAGATCATTACTTTTATACTCCCGAGTGCTTTTATAAAAGTAATTTTATTTATACTATAATTTAAAATACATATTACATTTTAAAATATACATTTTTAATTTTCATCCCATTCAGTCATCTCTCGTTCCTAAAATATTTAATTAATCCTGCAGTGAAAGTAATTTATTTAACCGAAAATCAAAGTAACGGCCATTGGAGTTAGTCAGAAACTGAGAAATCTTACCGCCACAGTTATATTTTTTTTTCTCTAAACCTTATCAATTTTAAAAGAATGTGATAACATTTTTAAATCAACTAAGTATGTCTACAGTGGCATATTGACATGATTTTTTGGCATTTGGACTGAACATCCATAGAAAAAGTTAAAAAACGATGAAATGTACATAAAAGGACGTCTTCAATTGTCACATCTGATCTGTCGATGAGGGTCCTGTAAATCTTTTATTGATGTCGGCAGGTAATAAAATTGTAATGAAAATCGACGCCGATACCAGTATTAAATTGAAACTGACATTTACTTTTACTATTTTTATTATGTTCTGATTTACGTCATTTCACATATTGTCTCTCTCAAATTCAGCTTCACGCTGTATCCCGCACATGGCAGAGTAGGCAGAGGGAACTTGAGAACATAGTGTTAAGAGAGTCCATGTCTTTCCCCACTTTCCGCTAAATTTGAGATATTTCGTGTTGATTGTCGGAAGTAAACGCCGTGCTTTGCCTTATTACCAGAGCGAAGAATAAAAAAATTAAAAATTTATTTCAGTCAAAATATCAAATATTTTAAAACTTTTTTGAGTGGCCAAACCCATAACCAGTCGTTTATAGACACACGCTTGTGCTCCTGTGCCACTACAGGTCGTTTACATAGATAAATTTAATATGCACCTATGTACATATGTTATGTTTGAGGCCTGGCACAAACGTGCGAATGTAACCGATGGATTATGGGTTCGATCCCCACTCGAGGAAATAAAATATTTAATACATATTTACAATTGAAATATTTAATGTTTTCATTTCTTCGCTCTGGTACAAGGCAAAATGCGGCGTTGAGTTCCTCCACTGAACACGTTCGCCTCAAAATTCGGCGGAAAGTGGTGAACGGAAGTAGAATGTTTTGACACTAGGTTCCCAAGTTCCCTTTGCCTACCCTGCCATGTGCGGGATACAGCGTGAAGCTGAGTGTACATATGTTAAATTTATATACCTTTTATACAAACATCATGTATCTCTTTAAATTTACATTGTAATGAATGTAGATGGGATAAAATTCTTTTAAATTTCAGATATTGCTTCTTGATTAGCGGAACTCAACGCCGATCTGTGTCCAGCAGCGGAAATATTAAAATATTTTCTTACCCTTGTGTTTCCTTTACATTACTGGCTTGTATTGAGTTTATAATTTATTCCGGATATTGATGATTTAGATAATAAGCTAATAAGTTTAAATTAAATTCATTGGTAAAACGCTTTAATTAAATGAAAATATTAAGTAAAACAACGATGTTTAGTAAAAATGTAACGTCTTTTGTAATCTAGATTTCAAGCACAATGACTGACATTAGCTAAATAAGGCTATTAAAAAAGAGAAGTCTTTAAAGATGCGAAAAAGTTATTTCCTGTAAAAAAAACTTTTTCATTATTTTATATTTCGTATTTTGAGTTTAAATTAAATAATGTAGGTCAAACTAATCTTGATTGTAAGAAGATTTTTTTTTAAAATTTAAGTCAGACTTGTAAAAATATGTATTAAAAATACAATAAAAAAATTATGAATATATGTATATTATGGTTAGCAGCGGAGAGTTACGATCTAGACATTAAACTTGCAATGTTTTAAAAAGTAAATAAAAAGGTTGAATGAAGTAAAAAAGACACTTAATTTCTCGATCATCTTTTTAATCTTTTATTAAGTCCACTAAACACATATGATAAAAAGAAAAATGTTATATATACTTTTGTATAAATACTTTTTGCTTTGGCTATGGTTTTATACACAGTAAACAGAAAAACCTTACAAATATAACAATTTAAGTATAAAATTAGCATCTACAACTATAGCAAGCGCAATAACATTTTAATACCTGTTAAATTTATAACGAAATCAGTACATAGTGGCGACATCTATTTATATGTTCTAACTACCTATAAACTGCCTTTGTATTATCTATTGTAATTGATGTTGTATCTGTTGTCTTAAATAATAAAATAACCGTCATTCTCATCGTGTAAATCCAACGAGCGTTACTTCATTAGGTTATGGGCCCAGTCCCGCGTATTTTATAAAAAGTTATTAGTTTTGTGCTTTGAAATGGCGAGTAGTTATATCGTAAATGTTCCCAAGCTCAAGGGACGTGAGAATTACGACGAATGGGCGTTCGCCGTAGAAAATTTCTTAATTTTGGAAGGTGTCGATATCAACAAGAAAGATGACAAAACAGCAACTAGCGTTGAAGATCAGAAGGCAAAAGCGAAGTTAGTAATGACCATTGATTCATCATTGTACGTGCATATCAAGTGTGAAAAAACGGTGCATGGTGTTTGGACGAGGCTAAAATCGCTATTTGATGATTCCGGGTTCACACGCAGAATCAGTTTGTTGCGGAGTCTTATTTCAATTAGACTGGATAATTGTGAGTCAATGACGGCGTACATAACTCAGCTAATAGATACGGCGCATAAATTGAGAGGAACCGGCTTCGACATTAACGAAGAGTGGGTAGGATCATTATTGTTGGCAGGACTACCCGACAAATTTTCGCCAATGATAATGGCTATCGAGCACTCCGGTATCGCCATTTCTAGTGACGTCATAAAAACAAAGCTAATGGACATGAGTGACAATGTTGGCAGTACTGAAACGGAAAGCGCATTTTTATCGAACGGTTGGCGGCGGAAAAAGTTTAGCAAGGTTGGCAAAACAGATACGTCAAATCGACCTGTCACTGTCAAAGTGATTAAATGCTATAGATGTAAACAAACCGGCCACTATAAAAATCAGTGCCCACAATTAAAGGAAAAGCAAGTTAATGCGTTTAGTGCAGTCTTCCTTAACGGAAGTTTCAGTAAAGACGAGTGGTATATTGACTCGGGAGCCAGCAATCACATGATGATACGCCAGGAAAACGTAAAGAATACATCGCGTAACCTAACAACAAAGGAGATTATAGTTGCAAATCAAACAACTATGCCTGTGTTGTGCTCAGGAGATACACAGATTACGACTGTTGTTCAGGACTTAGAATATGATGTTGTCGTAAAGGATGTGTTATGTATACCAGATCTTACAACTAACCTTTTGTCTGTCAGCCAGCTGATAAAGCACGGTAACAAAGTAAATTTCCAAAAGGAACATTGTTACATAAGAAATCGGCAGAATGAGTTGATTGGCATAGCAGAGTTGGTGAATGGAGTGTACAGACTTAACACCAGGTCAATGTGTGTGTTAGCCGCTTCTACTAGAACAACCTCAGATATGGTGTGGCACAGAAGACTGGGCCACATCAACAGTGCAGATATGAATGCAATGAAGAATGGTGCTGTAGAAGGTTTAGTGTATGACAACAAAGCCGATATCAGCAAATACAATTGCACAGTGTGCTGTGAGGGTAAGCAGAGTCGACTACCTTTTCCAAGGAGCAGTCACAGAAGTACTAGGGTTCTTGAGATTGTACATGCAGATGTGTGTGGCCCTATGGAGAACAGGTCTATTGGTTCATCGAGATACTTCTTGTTATTCGTAGATGATTATAGCAGGATGTCATTTGTCCATTTTTTGAAAAGTAAAAGTGAAGTGTTTACTTGTTTTAAAGAGTTCAAGAATATGGTTGAAAAACAGATGAGTTCCAGTATTAAGACTTTAAGGACTGATAATGGCACAGAATTTTGTTCAAATGAAATTAAGAATTATTTGAAACAATGTGGCATAGTGCATCAGAGAACAAACACTTATAGTCCGGAACAGAATGGGATGTGTGAACGGTTCAACCGAACTATAGTTGAGAGAGCAAGATGTCTGCTGTATGATGCAAAACTAGAGAAAAAGTTCTGGGCAGAGGCAGTTCACACAGCTGTATATCTAAAGAATAGATCGCTGGCCTCGGGGTTGAATCAGAAAACACCTTTTGAACTATGGACTGGTAGAAAGCCAAATGTCAGTCACTTGCGGGTATTCGGGAGTGCAGTAATGGCACATGTCCCTAAGGAAAAACGTTTGAAATGGGACAAAAAGGCTGAAAAACATTATCTAGTTGGATATGCTGATAATGTGAAGGGTTATAGACTGTACAACCCTGTGACCAACAAAGTGATTACAAGCAGAGATGTTACCATCATGGAGTCTGATGATAACTCTGGAATGATGCAGTCAGTAGTTTGTGACTATCCAGAGACTCCAGTAAGTCCTATGGAGCAAGAAGCAGACTTAGATAGCTCGGACTTAGATCAATCTACTAGTACAGTAATATCAAAGCATGATAGTACCTATGTAGACGAAGAGGCAGATGCTAGCAGTTCTTCAGAAGAGTTTCTTGATGCTATACCATCGAAGGAGTTGAAGAATATTACTGAGATGTCTGAACTACCATCAGAAACGAGAATAAGAAAGAAGCCAGTAAGGTTTGGTTACAGTAATATGTGTGTGGAAGATTTTAATCTGTATGCAGACCAGATGACATATGAAGAGGCTGTAAATGGTCCAGAATCACAAGAATGGAGTAAAGCTATGGAGGAGGAGCTGGGATCCTTTGAGGAAAATAAAGCATGGGAAGTAGTGGATAAGCCTGATAAAGCAACAGTGGTTAAGTGCAAATGGGTGTTTAAAAAGAAACTAGACAAGTGTGAAAAAGTGAGATATCGTGCTCGTCTGGTGGCTAAGGGCTTCACCCAAAAAGCAGGTATAGACTACAAAGAAACTTTTTCTCCAGTGCTCCGTTACTCAACTCTCAGACTTTTGTTTGCGCTAAGTGTTAAGTATAACTTAGATATAACTCATCTTGATGTTACCACAGCATTCTTAAACGGTCATTTAGATGAAACTGTTTATATGAACCTACCTGAAAATTTTGTATGTCATGATAGAGAAAATAAAGTTCTAAAATTAAATAGAGCAATTTATGGCTTGAAGCAATCTGCTCGGGCTTGGTACAAGCGGGTAGATGATTGTTTAAAGAGCTTAGGGTTTATAAAGTCACTGTATGAGCCTTGTTTGTTTATTAAGCAGAATGATAAAGTTAAAATATTTGTTGCACTGTTTGTTGATGACTTTTTTATTTTTTCTGACTGTAAAAATGAAACAGAATGCCTAAAGACTGAGTTAAGTTCAAAATTTAAGTTGAAAGATTTAGGAGAAATTCGACATTGTTTAGGTATGAGGGTTAGGAAAGAAAATAATGTATTAATTGTAGATCAAGAACAGTTTGTTGAACAATTGTTAAAAAAATTTAATATGAATAATTGTAACCCAGTAAGTACACCTATGGAGGTTAATTTGAAGCTTAAGAAGGAAAATGTTTGTTTGAATCAGTATCCTTATCAGCAATTGATAGGAAGTTTGCTTTATTTGTCTATACTTACCCGTCCAGATATATCTTATGCTGTGTGTTACCTTAGTCAATTTAATAATTGTTTCAGTGAAACTCACTGGAAACATGTAAAACGAATATTAAAGTATTTAAAAAAAACTAAACATTTTGCCTTGAAATATGTAAAAGATGATTTAGATTTAATAGGATTTGTAGATGCTGACTGGGCATCAGATAGTATAGATAGAAAATCATATACTGGTTTTATGTTTAAGATGTCCGGCAGTGTAATCTCTTTTGAATGTAAGAAACAATTGACAATAGCCTTGTCTAGCACAGAGGCAGAATATATGGCAATTTGTGAAGCAACTAAGGAAGCCATATATTTAAAAAATTTGTTATCAGAGTTAAAGTGTAGGAATGAGTCACCTGTATGTTTATTAAATGATAATCAAAGTGCTCAAAAATTAACTAAGAATTGTGTTTTCCATAAGAGAAGTAAACATATTGATGTGAGGTTTCACTTTGTCAGAACCGCTGTTGAAAATAATATTGTAAAAATAGATTATTTAAACACTAATGATATGCCTGCGGACATTTTGACAAAGAGTTTGAGTTCTCAGAAGCATTATAAATTTATTAGGCAATTTGGCATCACTGAATTGTAAGTTGAATTTGTTTGATGTTATGTAATATCAATATGTCTTAATTATTTAAAAATTAAGTGTTATTTCGTTAAGGGAGTGTGTTAAATTTATAACGAAATCAGTACATAGTGGCGACATCTATTTATATGTTCTAACTACCTATAAACTGCCTTTGTATTATCTATTGTAATTGATGTTGTATCTGTTGTCTTAAATAATAAAATAACCGTCATTCTCATCGTGTAAATCCAACGAGCGTTACTTCATTAATACCCTATTGAGCTATTTTGTTAACCTCACTGTCACCTCTCCACGTACAAAAGTTCACACAGATCACTGTTTCATTATATATGTCAAAGATAAATTCAGATTTCATTTAAAGATCTTTTACTTCCCGTTGACGTCTTGGCGGTGATCAAAATATATGTGCGGATGTATTTTGTTGACAGAATAATAAAGAATGTGTTATAAAAAATGAATATTCTTGATTATTTATTCATCAAAATATAGTGTTGAGGATATAGGGCCGTGTGTGTAGTATAGTGTACGTCCATCATGTGATTTTAACACTGGTCGTGGGTTCGATCCCTACTCGACGAAGTGAAATATTTATTTCGTTCAAATTAAATATTAAATGTCTTTATTTCTTTCTTATGGTAACAAGTTGTGTTACATCTCTCAACACGCAAAAATTCAACGGAAAATTTGAAACGGAACGGAGTATCTTATCACTAGGTTCCCAAGTTCCCTCTGCCTATCTACCAGGTGCTGGATATATATATATATATATATATATATATATATATATATATATATATATATATATATATATATATATATATATATATATATATATATATATATATATATATATATATATATATATATATATATATATATATATATATATATATATATTTATATATATACAAATTTCCGCTATCCAAAGACAACTCGTAAGAATTATCGTTTGGCAATCGATAATTCTAATAAGTATCTAGTATCAATTAACACTTTAATATAGTTAAAAAATAAATATAATTCATAAAAGTTTATTTTAATTTAATTCATAAAAGTGAATCAAATAACCTTTCTACAAATCAATAGAAGTATCGACGCGGCGCGGGCACAGGCGACAATTCTTAAAGGGCAAAACAATAAATAAATCGCTTTCACTTCTTCAAACGTTTGACAGAATGAGAAATAGTTGTTTCAGGCTTTTCAGAATTTCGCGATGTCTTTCCCTTGACACTTGGTTTTCAATACTAATTGAATAGAGTGAAAGCTGTCGTTGTTTGAATATTAAACAGGTTTGCCGTTCAGTTGTGATTTTTTAAAATTTCATTGTACTGCTATATTTATTTTAAAATATTCTAAATTTTATAATCGATGTTAATAAGTTATGTCTATGGATTATAATTATATATACAGTTTTCGATGTAAGCCACTGTACTTAAGTTAACAAGGTTATTTTATGATGTTAGAATGTGTAATGTGTCACGTTCCATACACATCTTAGTCAATCCAATTTCTGAGCAAAGCTGCAAGGAAAGGCTATATCTAACCTAGTTATATATAAAAATCTGTATTGCTAACCATACTAAAAGATTTTTTTAAATACACTTTAAATAAATATTCATACAGTTCCAGCGGGCGAAGCCGCGAGGGTCTGCTAGAAGGCAATATGTAACAATATACCGATTGAAGTGAATTGATTTTCAAAGATTGTAATAGCGTAGGCGTTATTGCACGCACTCCACGGCCTGTTTACCACTTGGTCACGTCCGCAAATAAGAGTTCCGACTTGGAAGACTATTTTGAGAACTTAATATACCCACCCTCACTTTTTATTAGCTATTGATGTTTTGGCTAACACTTTAATATAGTAATTTGAGTTCGTCGTATAGCAATGTCATACTATATCATTGAAAATGCAAACGTTACAGGTTTGATCTCTACTAAGCAGAGTATTTATAATTAATTTATAATTTGCTCTGTAGACGTAGCGTAAGTGTTGAGTACTGCCACTTCACTTGCAATGTGACGAAAATTTAGCAGAAATAAAGGGTTTTATTACTCGCCTGTCGTGGCATAAAAGCTTTTTCTCTTTCAAGACTAAGTTTCATGTTAAGAGTTTATGTTATACCTTTGTACCAATCTGGACCCACCTCCGGGTTTTACCGGAGTGACAGGGATCATTCCGCAGGTCTGACCTCCTACCATTTTCGTGGTGGTACTACGTGGCGTCTGACTGTAAACGTTAAAGATTGTAAGATCGATCTCCTCTCAAAGAAAATGAATATTTTTAAATTTCGCCATTATGCCTCAAATTCAGCTTAAAATGAGAACGGAAGTGTGTTACTAAGAAGGGAATACCTCAACCCTAGGTGCCTAAGCTCCCGCTACCTTCCCTGCTATATGCGAGATAAAGATTCAAGTTACTTTTCAGAATATTGATAAACATTCTATAAGCTTCATACCTACAATAAGCCAAGTTTCTTTACAAATCGTTAGAGCATAGAAATTGAGAGCGACTTAATAAATTTTTCACATCTATTCATTGAAGAGAAATGGCGATATTTTTTACCGTCCTAATGACTTTTGACATTAATCGGAGCTTTCAGCATTTTAGATTTTATGACTTTGTGTGATCGCTTTTGAAAATGAAATATTTTTATAAATTGTTGTCTGTAATTAAAAATCACTTAAGGAAAGATAATAAACACAATTTTAGAAGTTTATTTTTCTATAATATATAATATATATAATATATATAATATGTACATTTTCAACTGAAACATAGGCGAGTAAGTAAGTGCATATAGGCAATGTGTTTTGTTTTTTACGTGATATTATACCAAGTAATAACAAATATTTTTTTTGTTCAGTTACAAGGTTTATCCCTAATGATAGCCAGAGAAAACACAGCGATACGATCTTTGCATACTTGTTGGTCATGTCCACTGTCATCAAGCTTTTTATACATTTGCTCCTCGCTGGATCCTTATGTTTCTTCAATATGCATTTTTAACCTTCCTCCAGTATCATCGATACTGTATCCTTTAAGGTCAAACGAGGCCTTCATTCTTCTCACTTATTCTAGTTTTGCTTTCTTTAGTCACTTTTTTCTCGACGTGCGCAATCACCTGAGCTTTCCTGGCAAGTACCTTCCATTCGGTATATCTTTATAATATATTAAAAATGTTTTGTATACATTTTTTCCCAACTATGAAGGCATATGCCTTATATATTGTGTGTGTGTGTTTTATATCTGCATAAATGTATTTTATATTATTTATTATCTGATATCTCCAAAGCCATTCAACTAATTTACATAATTGAGGTACCGTTGGGTTTGTTTTAGCAGTATTGTAAAAATATTTGTTTCTTTTGTTTTATATATATCAAGTGTACCTAAGTATTTTATTAGTCTACCCTTATTATGAAAGTCAAAGTAAAATAAGGGAATCAGATCTTTGTTTTTAGCTATTACTGTACACTTAAAATGAAACTATTTAACTGGATTAATTGCGTAGATTAATTTATAAACAATTTAGTAACCTGACTTTTCGAAAACCTTGCAGTAGTCAGTCTACCAGCGACTACCGACAACTGCAAAGTCTTTTCATGCCTTTTTCATGTTTTAGTTGTCTTATCTTCTTAGTGAACTTAAACTTAGTGTTAAGACACTCCAAATCGTTCCTTATATTCCGCTAAATTCTTCAAATTTAGCGTATTGCGTGTTGAGTGTTGTTGAGTGGTGAAACTCGACGTTGCGCTTTGCCTTCTTACCAGAGAACAATTGAAAACATTAAATATTTAAATCGTTTTTTTTTTTAATTTTCATATGCATATAAATAAATATATCTGATCAACAATAGCAATATTCTTAGACGATCGCACGTTTTGTACCGATTGATGTTTGTATCAAAACAAAATAAGAAACTTATTCCCAGAGCTTACGTGAGTCAGGCCGGGGGGAGGCGGCTCCGTGACCTTTTCTGCTTAAAATATTTTCTTTGTGACATTTCTTATTAAAAGCCATTTAATATTACTTAAATATAAACATAAACACTTGTTTTATTTACTTAGCGTGTGTTAAAAGGAGAAATTCTACGTACTTTGTCTTTGTACCAGAATAAATATATATTTTTATCCTCAAGTATGGAAATTGAAGAAGGGGTTTTTTTTCAGATTTCCGTTATCCAAATTTCTTTATTGTTTGGAAAGAAATAATGCGATATATAAATATTTTAACATTAGGTTTCCGTACCTTAAAACGTCACTCTTAAAGAAAGGAACCCTTACAGAACGACCACGACCAGTTATCTTCAGATCGATTAAAGGTATCAAGTTGAAATTAATATCAAATATTTAAATCTACGGTCCATTTGAGCACACAAAGAAATCAAGCATCAATAAAATCAGCGCACGAGACGCGATGAGCGAGATACTCGTAATGAAATACAAGCATTTAAGTATAGTTTTGTTGTTTTTTTTTAAATTGATTCTTAGTCCAAACCAATACTATACTATAATAGGATATTTTCTGTGGATTAATAGTTATGAAATCGGCAATAGAAAATCCGAAAATTGAAAATTTATTGGCATTGGCATAGCTTCATGTTCTATTCCATTGCATATTGACTGGCAGAAGCTATGCCTACCTTCATACTTTTTTTTTTATAGCTTCACGCTGTATCCCGCACGAGGCAGGGTAGGCAGAGGGAACCCGGAAACCTAGTGTTAAGACACTCCGTTCCAATTCCGTTCCCCACTTTCCGCTGAATTTGAGGCATTGCGTGTTGAGTGGCGGAATTCAACGCCGCGCTTTGCCTTATTACCAGAGCGAAGAAATGAAACATTAAATATTTAAATTGAAAATATTAAATATTTCATTTCCTCGACTGGGGATCGAACCCAGAACCTGTCGGTTACAGTCACACTCTTGTGCCGCGTCCTTGCGCCACGACAGGCCTCGTACTAGACCAATAAATTGAAAATATTAAATATTTCATTTTGTCGAGTGGGAATTAAACCCACCTTCTGTCAAGTTTACAATCGCACGCTTCTGCCTTGGCACCTTGACAGGCCTCAAAGTTTATGCCTATAAGAACTTTATAGAAAAAAAATAATCGAAAATTATATTCGTGGTTCATTTTATACGAAGTAACTGACACCCAAGCAAAAATTGTGAGCTTAGTAGCGTAACTTAACGCCGTTAAAGCATGGCAAATTAAAAAAATAACCTCTGAGTGGTATACCATCGAGTTCAACGACAACGAGTGTGCTAAATAATTTCAAATATTAACTTCCTAATTTATTAGTTCACTCGATTGAGGCTGCCTTAAAATAAACTATTAGAATAACAATATGTCATTCAATATAGAAATACATAAGTGATGCGTCTTAGATGTAATTAAGTGTGTTTACCGAAAGAGATAAACTTTAACACAATAATGAATGGTACACAGTTTTGACAAGCGTTTAAATGCGGTAGCGTTAACATAAAAATACGATTGCAAGTGAGAAATATAAAGTAAGTATTTTTAGACGTTAATCTTATGGTAATAGTTGATGTTAAGTAATGTTTTGTGATTTTTATCATTTTTTTTATTTTAATTATTTTTTGAAGTGAAAATTTCTTTAGGCGCGTTGAGCGTTTTGGTAGAGGGTAAAATCCTCGGTTCGCGTCACCGACATGCTAATGATAATAGCAGGCGTGCGACTAGCGCATGCGCAGTAGTACACGTATATTAGTTACAGTACAGGCTATATTAGTGAATATAGCCTGTGTACACGTATACACTAATACATCGACTATTTCTGACTGTATTATGTGCGCGTTGGACGCTTTTTGGATAAGTATAATTTTGTGAATCACGTCACCAATATGTTATAGTAGCAGTACCTATTGCATCTTTTTTAGAATACAATGAAATGATTGAACGAACAGATAATCTAAGTATTGTCGAAATTAATAATGACAATGATGTAAATAATGAAAATAATGTTCAAACTTGAATTCATTGAAATTCGTGTAAATATAAATACTATGTATAATTAAGATAATTGTATATTAATTATTTTTTCAATCACTTGGTATTTAAATTTTGTTCATGATTTGTTTAACCCATCATATGTAACTAATAAATAAAACATAAAAAATTTCATATAATTTTTGCATATAGTTTTAATTACTCTCAACTTAATAGTTCCGTTTTCACTTCTATCGGCAGTCCCACGACTGCTATTAGTTTTTTTTTTTATTTATTTTAATACAATAAAGAATATTTATTATAAAGATTATTATTGCCAAAACCTAACTTTAAATATTTTCGTCTGTAAAATTAAGTAGAAACCCTTATGAGTAGTTACGATAACCTCATGAATTATATGTATGCAACGATTGTCAATTTAGATCCCACACGGGGAAAAAGATTTGGTTAAATTTGGTCAAGCATCACTTTATTTGTCAACAACACTATCATTTTATCATCAAAAATAATATTTCTAATAAAGAATATTACCGTGTACTTCTTTTGCTATCTGTACCGGGATGGACCCGAGAGTGACCTAGGGTATCAGTTATCATCGGGACGCCGTGACGAATGCTTCTCGTTGTGTGTTTTAACACGAGTTCCGTGCAGTGTTCCTTGGTGATTTATACTATTGTTACAACTGTAAGTTAGTAAAAAGTTTTATTTTTAATTATTACATTTTTTGGAGGGCCTTTAAATTTTATGTGTGAGATAAAGTTTAAAAAGATTGGTACATGTTAATAAAATTGCTTTGTTCTAATTTTTATGTGTATATATGTACTTGTAGATAAAAAAAATATCGTTTAAGAGTTGTACAGAAAAATCATCAATTATAGATCACTGGAATCTCTATTCTCTACTTATACCATTAAGTAAGATATCGTCTAAACAACAAAAATGTAACTTATTATCTAATATCATGCAATTTACAAATATTTTTTCTTTAAATATATTGAATGTATACATATTTCATTGTTAGAGGCATATTCTAAAAGAGAAAGAGTTGGTGCGCAATAAAACTTTGAAACAAACAAATTTGTACTTACTAATAATTTAAAAAAAGTAATCTACATCAAAGTCTAGTCAAAAATAACTTGGACTTATTATTTTGGAAAATTTTAAAAAATTGCGCTTCGCTTCTGCTTTCTTCCAGAGTTGGTTATTTTATATCTTATTAAATTAAGAAATATTCAGTTTACGCTTTAAAAGGTTTTTGTTTGAAATATTCAGTGAACGTGTACCATGTAAACGTGTGTACCACTCAACGGTCTGACCGCGCGCGGGTTCAAATTTGTATACGTTTTTAAATGAGATCTTAAAACTAGGTACCCAGGTTCTTTTGCCTATATACAGTGTGAAGTTGAAAAATATGAATTGTTTCATGAATTCTTCAAAAGGAGAAATAATTTAGAAATTCATTGACTAACGATACCGATATTTATGATCGTTTTTTACTGTCTAAGACTTCTAGCTAATTAGTTTATAATTATTATATACACGCTATATCCCTTGCGGGGTAGGCAAGGAGAACGGAGCGCCAAATGCTACGGTCTCGGCATACCTCTTTGGCCTCGTCCACTGTTATCAACCTCTTCATACATGTCGGGGGGTCCTCATGCTTTTTACGTGACCTTCCTCCAGTATCGTAGATACTGTGTTTTCGAAGGTCAACCGAGGTCCTCCCCTCCCTCTCTTATCACTCACTTTTCCTTCATAAATATCTTTTGCCATTCTTTCCTCACTCATTCACTCGACGTGCCCAAACCACCAAACCAATTGAGTATGAAGAAGAACGTGCTCAGGTTTAGGAACGTAAACTTTCCATAAAACTTAATATGTGTTTTACCTGTGGTTTTGTGTTTTTTTTATAGTTTCACGCTGTATCTTGCACGAGGCAGGGTAGGCAGAGGGAACCTAGTGTTAAGACACTCCGTTCCACTTCTGTTCCCCACTTTCCGCTGAATTTGAGGCATTGCGTGTCGAGTGGCGGAACTCAACGCCGTGCTTTGCCTTATTACCAGAGCTAAGAAATGAAACATTAAATATTTTAATTGAAAATATCAATATTCCATTTTCTCGACTGGGGAGCGAACCCAGAATCAGTCGGTTTACGGTTACACGCTTGTGCCGCTGCGCCACGACAGACCTCAATTCATATTTAATATATTAATTATTAAATTTGCTCTAGATTCCACACAACTGGCAATTGCTTATTGATTTACATATAAACGTTGTTTATCCCATACAGACTATAAATATCATACCGTGAGACCTGTCGTGGCGCAGGAGCGTAAGAGCGCTACTCTAAAAGAAGCAGTTTCAATTGAAGAAAAAAACATTAAAATAGCTTAAAGATATTGAGTAAAATGTGACAAAATACGTGTAATCCTTATTCTCACGGCTTTCCTGTATTTACTTTTAGGTTCTCCCGGAAGGTATACGGTTACTTACTTATTAATGAAAATTTAATTCGCGCAATAAAACTGAAACATCGGTTAGACATACATATTTATTAACATCTGTTTATCGCTAAACTTTCCTAATGAGCGCTGAAAGATTTGCGAAGTTTACTTCAAACGTCTAGCGGTAAGAACTTCCTAATGAATCAAGACGATGAAGTATCGTTCTAGCTTTTACTTTCAAAATATATAAAGGGAAAGTCTATTTAATTATATAATATATATTTGGGAACAAAAAGATCGTAATCAGAACGGAATGCCTTAACACTACTACTTCCTCGGTTCCCAGAATACTAAAGACGGCCCTACAATGTTCTGGATACAGCGTGAAGCTAAAAAATAATAGACTTTTTTTTAATTCAAACCAATAGTTCCTTAGTAAGTCCATAGGTTACGAGTTCGAACCCCTCTCGAAAAATTTAAATATTTAATATTTTTATTTCCTCGCTCTGGTTAGAAAGCAAAATGCAGGCTTCAATTTCACCACTCAACAAGGGATATCTCAAATTCGGTGGAAAGTAGGTTACTAAACAGAGTATCGCAACACGAGGTGCCCAAGGTTTCACTAACTACCCTGCCATATGCGGCATGTAACATGTTTTTTGAGAAAAACGTGTTCAACCAAACACACCTCCGTCTACATTTAATAATATAAATAGATAACGTACATTTAAGAAATAAAGCTTGTAACATTTGTTTTGTAAAATCTACATATATATTTGACGACCAATTCGATAATAATAGGAATTCATGTACGTATATAATGTATGAAACTCTTCTATCAGTCGTTCACCTCTTGTTGTTACAACGTAACGTGAAACAGGAAAATATATTATTTATTATACGTATTATTGAGTTTTGATGTTTTTGTAGGTGTTGTAAGAATATGATTTTTATTAAAATTGGTTTAATACTTAGATATTGATGCTCTAAAACTATTAAATAATTGCTTATTTACATCATCACTTCACCCTATATCCCTAGTGGGGTAGGCAGAGAGAACGCCAAACGCTACGACATACCTCTTTCGCTTCGGCCACTATCATCAAGCTCTTCAAAAAATATTAAATGCTATATAAAATAAGTAGGACAAATGATTCGATTTAATATTTCATCCTATATGCCAAAAATAGCAAAGAAGGTTACTAAACGAAATGTTATCTTGTTGAACAATGCACTATATTGTATCTTAAGTACATGTAATATGATGGTATTTTTAAGGTGTAACAACAGAACCTATTGTGATATTAAAATATTATTTATATATACTAAAGTGACGAGGCATGTCGTGGCGCAGAAGCACAAGAACGTGACTGTAAACGCTACAGGTTGTGGATTCGGTTCCCATTCGTAAGAATCAAATATTTTCATTTCCTCGCTTCGGTGACTCAAAGCGGGGTGTTGAATTCTGCCACTCAACACGCAATACTGAGAATACTAGAATTTGAAAAAGGTAGTGCCTTAATATAATAATTCTTAATTCTAGTTTCCCAGGTTTTCTCAGCCTACCTTGTTATTTGCGACATCTAGCGTTAAACTTTTAGGATTATTCATTTAGAACATGTCTGATATTTCAATGTTATTTTAAAAAAAAAGATATTTTTTTTTTGTATATATATACTCCAAATTATACTTTATTATAATGCGACATTATCTCTTTACATATTAATATTTTAATTTCTATTTACCGAATGAATTATAGTAAATATCCCAAGATATTTCCAAAAAGAAAGAAAAATATCGACTGCTTATAAAGAAGAAAGAAAGAAGAATGTTTCTAGCTTCACGCTTTTTATCTCATAAAGCAGACAAAGAAGGCTTTTTTTAAGGGAAATACGGCAAACGAATGTACGGGTCACCTGATGGTAAGTGATCACCACGGCCCCTTGTAACTCCAGAGGAGCTACAGGAGCGTTGCCATCTTTTAAGGTGGATGGGCCACCGGGGCCCGGCATTGCCTAATACGAAACGCATTGGCCAAAGCCACTACTTAACGCCGGTTTTTAATGCCAGGGGTGGTAACAATCCGGTCGAGTCTGTCCATGCGTGTTGCCGTTACTGACAACGTGACTCTCCCACACGTACTTTAGTCGCCTCTTACGATATCATCCATACCAGGGCGATCCTCATTCTAAGCCGGAATCACACGGCTAAAAGGCTGATGAAACTTCGTGTGAGAACACTTTGTTTAACACTTTCCGCTCATTTCTAGACAGGTTAAATAGCGAAAATAAAAGCTACGCTTTGTCTCGTCACGAGAAAAGAGTAAAAGTGGAAAAAGTCAATCCCCGAATATCCCAATCGGACCCACAACTGGCACATCTACAGTCAGACGCTGTCCTAAGACTGTCTCTTTGCTCACTTGTTAGACAACTTTATGACATTGAAATTTAATTTAAACCAAAATATATTTTAAATTCAAAGAAATATCTTCAGTATTTAGGTATAAAATACAATACAAAGTTGCCACCTGCAGCGTTAATGCAATATTGTTGCTCTACCTCTAGTACGAGTAACATAATTATATCATCAGTGTCATTGGCTTGTTTGTGATTTGAGTGCGCCGCAATCTGAGGCGAGTTAAAAATAGTTCGTCAATTGATATGTACCTATGTATATGAACATTTTATGTATTATTGTAAATGCGATAATATATACATAGCTATATATTAGAAAATATGTAAAAATATTATATTAGGTCTGTCGTGACGCAGATCCACAGCTGTGTAACTGTAAACGTAATAAGCAACGGGTTCAATCCCCACTCGAGGAAATGAAATATTTAATATTTTCTATTAAAATATTTAATGTTTTCATTTCTTCGCTCTGGTACAAGGCGAAACGCGGCATTGAGTTCCACCACTCAACACGCAATGCCTCAAATTCGGCGGAAAGTGGGGAACGGAAGTGGTTTGATGTCTCAACACTCGGTTCGAAAGTTTTCTTTAGAATAACACTTTAAACCCAACAAATTATATATAACGACTATATTGCTATATCCTAAGGAAGATAGTTTAAATATCAGTTTCGCCTGCGTTGTATCAATAAACTATTATAAGACAAGTTTCATATAATGATTAATAAGTAGTTGAAACTAGGTTAGATTTCCACTCGGAAATTCCTAGTTTTCAAACAAAGCACAGCGTTGAATTACGCCACAGTGTCACGGAAGACTGGGGCAACCCTAGAAACAAAAACTACATTAGGCATATATACGAGTATAAAAATATATATATTATTAAAATATTTTTTCAATATCAATCAACATTAATGTATGAAATGACATCAGCTTATTATTATAACAAATAAATAACGATTTTAAGGGAAACTCAGAGTAATAAATCACATATATCCACTTTACATTCACATATCCCATAATGCGTAGATATAACGCATCCAATATATATTATACAAAGAAAATTCTGAGAGGATATCGTGATATGATATTCTAAAATACATTAGTAATATTCCGACAGAAGGACGAAAGCTTCAGTGATATATTTGATCTTTCTATCGAATATATTTCCTTTTACAGTATACTTTAACGTGAGCGAGTATCGAACACAAAGAAAGGCATTCCGCTATAGTAATGTATCTCCCTTATCGCTTAGTGATAATAGTGGCCAGGCCTTGTACAATGTCAATTCAATTTGTTATAATAACCGGCTTGTGTTATTCCAAATTGTACTTTAAGGTCTTTAGCTAGAGTCGTTATTAGGTTGTGTAAGAGTTTTGATATATTTGTTAGACTTGCAGCAAAGGTCAAAGAACATAGCTGATTAGTTGGTACGAGCGCTCAGGGTAAAATTACTAAATTAAAATAATTTATATATTTTAATTATTTTATATATTTCCAATAGCTCCTAAGATTAGTTTGTTCGAAACAAGCTCGATAGCTTTATAATATTTTTTTGAGATTCACGCTGAATTACGCTGGAAGGTACCTAGAGAACTTGTGTTAGAACACTTAGTTAACGGGAACAGCCGTTAAGACACCTCCGTTTCTTCCTGGTCTTCCGCCGAATTCTGGAGATATTGCGTGTTAAAAGGTGGAACATAACGCCGGTATATTCCCTCGTGAGCAGAGCCTGAGCCAAATTGACCTGTTTATATTATTAATAGTATGATTTTTTCTAAGACTTTCCAACTCATAGATAAAATGTAAATAAAGCTGAAAAGGGTTCTTTTACGGTGACGACTGATGGAGTTAATATATTTTATAAAAAGGACTGTAGAAGTAATATCATGTTAGTACTATACATGATACTATGAAATGATATCTATAATTATTCATTTTCAGATTTAATAGAAATTTAATAGTATAAATACCTTGTATTTTTTTCATTATTAATAATTATTTAAATTATACAGCATAGATCCCGTAATTTTACAATAAACCTATTTGTCGATACGAGAGAACTGTTTACAGATATGTTCGATTATTTTTTGTTATTCTATTGTTTACCTTTGTTGCCTTTTTATAACTTTCTTGTATTATACAGCTCAACGATATCGAAACACGAGGAATATTTAACCGACCAACCGTTGCACTTTTTTCCGCCAGAGATTCCTCCGCAAATGCGTCGGTTGTTAACGTGCTCAAACACGTAGAAAAAAACATGGCTGAAAGATTCGTATCCGTACAAATGTGTTTATATCAATAAAGGTTTACGCAACTTTATTTTGTTTGTTTACATTGGTCTCAAGCCTGAATAAATAAACAATATATATAATTAAGTTCTTAAATAACCTCTAAATATATGAATTAATATCTTGTTCTGATTCTATAATCATTTTTAATAAAAACTAATTTTAAAGATCTAATTATTTATATATATATATATATATATATATATATATATATATATATATATATATATATATATATATATATATATATATATATATATATATATATATATATATATATATATATATATATATATATATATATATGTTGCCGGTCTACAAGGTGGTTGGGCACCGGGGCCCGGCATTACCCAATGCGAAACGCAGTGGCCGAAGCCACTACTTAACGCCTGTCTTAAATGCCGGGGGTGGTAATAATCCGGTCGAGTCTGCCCATGCGTGTTGTCATTGCTGACAACGTGACTCTACCACACGTACTTTAGTCGCCTCTTACAACACTATCAGTACCAAGGTGATCCTATTCTAAGCCGAAATCACACGGCAAATATGAACTCTACTATATTATTATATTTCCTTAGTAGTCCCTCACCCATTACACTTATTCTAAAACACATCTACTACGCTGTTGTATGGGCTATAAAGAGATAATTTAGTTATTTTTTGCTCTGAAAATATCTAGGAAGGTGTACGTAACCTCAATATTCATGATGCTCGCCACAAAAAGATATTGATCATCATAAAACCTGTTAGATACTAATCAAAATACGAAAATGGGTAAAAATATTCTATTCACAGGAAACATATTAAAAATAAATAAAGAAATTTTATTAAGCCATATTTTTATAAACTACACCTTATCACTTTTGAACAGTCACCGGACGAAAAAATATATTTTCGCCTTTAAAAGGGCGCGCTATCTCAGCCCTGACCCTGCGTTATCATAAAAAGTTCACTAGAGTTTTTTTGTTTTGCACAGGCGATAACAATTTTGGATTCTTTTTAAATATAAAGGATTTTGGGTTCAAAGAAAACTCTTATCGCTTATGAATCAGAGTGGACTTAAAACAGTATATTTAGAGTATCGATTTAATATAGACTCCTTTGTTGAAGATATGAAAAACGCTTTAAAATGTATACTTTTTTTTTTTTCAGCTTCACGCTGTATCCCGCACTAGGCAGGGTAGGCAGAGGAAACGGAAGTGAAACCTAGTGTTATGACACTCCGTTCCACTTCCTTTCCCCACTTTCCGCCGAATTTGAGGCATTGCGTGTTGAGTGGCGGAACTCAACGCCGCGCTTTGCCTTATTACCAGAGCGAAGAAATGAAACATTAAATATTTAAATTGAAAATATTAAATATTTCATTTCCTCGACTGGGGATCGAACCCAGAACCTGTCAGTTACAGTCACATTCTTGTGCCGCTGCGCCACGACAGGCCTCTCAAATGTATACTTGCCTTTGATATATAAAATGTAAACCGTAGATTTTGTTGCTAGGCTTTGGACATAATTCAGTAGTACATTAAATTATATATGCACACTATTCCACTGATATACACTATTTGAACATGCTTTTCATATTTAGTAGCGTAATATGTAACTAATGATGTAGAGTTTAGGCCTAATATTCAATTTGTTATGTATATTGTAATATACGTATCATACGTATTGTAATATATTACTGAAAAATTTTAAGCTTGTCAAGAGTAATTACTTAATATTTAATAATTTCATTTCTTTACTCTGGTCACAAGGCAAAGTGTAGTGAGTACCAGAAAAAATCTTTCGAAAAGCTTAAATATTACAGTTAACTGACGAATAAAACTAATTATTATAACAGAAATTAGTAAATCATAAACACTCAATTTTTAAATATTACCAAACATTTATCTTTAATAACAAGGGTAAATATGGCGTTCAGTTTCGCAACTTAACCCACAATGCATGACAGATTTGCCGGAAGTTATAGAACGGAATTATATTAACACTAGGTCTCTAAGTTTCTGTAGTCTACCCTGTCATGTGCGAGATAAAGCGTGCAACTGAAGAGAATAAACATCTATCTCTATTAAGATATACCATGGCTATTATTACTACAATATTCGAAGTTTTCAACTTGTTTACAAACAATAATTTAACAGATTAATGTTAATTTCGCCCTAAAATTAGTCTGTGGTGGACCAAAATTCTACACAACAAACTATTTCGACCACAACTTTATGGAAACTTTGTATTGAAGTCTGAGTAGAACTTTATCAGTTTGTTCTCCACGTAACGGCTGCTAATCATCTCATCAAAGAGAAACTAAACGTTTAAAACAAACATTGTCTATGATTATCTAAAACAATTCTGACCAACGTTAACATGTGTAGAGACGCTCAATCCTGTCACACACAGTCGCACAACATGGCACATACGTGTAATTATAAACGACATGTTGTGGGGTCCCACTCGAAGGAATGTCATATTTAATATTTTTATTTCTTTGCTCTTGTAACAAAGCGGGGTAAGAAAAGGTGTATCCTAAAACTAGGTTCCCAAGTTCCCACTGCCTCGCTGCCATGTACAGGGTGTATGCCTGGGGTAAAATAATTTATCAAAAATAAATCAAATTATATAAAATATAATAGATCAAATAGTATTATATATACTAAATATGCAAAAATAATATTGTTAAAAAGTGCCATTTAATAATTGTTAAAATTATGAAAATTAAAATTTTTACAACATTATAAGTGTTAGTTGTAGTGCAATTCCAAATCCGGAGATAAAGAAATCTATAGTTTTTAGAGTGGATTAATTGCTTAGGTTTTTTTTGCTATGATTGCCCAGACACCTGCAGTTAATAAAGAAACGTAATATTATTATACGCATATTAAGTTGACTCCAAGAATAGCAACCGTTTCTAAAAAACATTATTACTTTGTTTCAGGTGATATAGCGTATCTATAGAAAATTATGTCATAGTGCTGTGAAAAGTGAAATATTGTCAAAATGACGTTGTGGCGTCCATCCAGTGCGGCGGTTGGGGCGATAGTGATTGTTTTAACGTGCGCCACAAATGAAGTAGCCTCGGTGGAGGGGAGAGATGAACCACACAAGTATACGATAGAAGAGCTTATTTCAACTCACTTCGAAAATAAGCAATCGAGTGATTTGGGGATGGATCCTTGTAAAGCTGGTAAGTTAAATCTGAAATTTAGACGAATATTTAGTTATTTAAACAGTGTAAAGTCTAGTAAACGGGACAAAAAAGGCAACTGCATACTGTAAGTGAACCTTACGTAAACAAAAGCATGTATTGTCTATACTAACGTTTACAGTAAAAAATTCTTAATATTTCGCTATTATAATTTAATAGTGTTTATTTTGCCTAAATAACAATCTTTAACTAAGAATTTCCATGAAATTCGAAATCATTTTTGGACCAGCTTCAACGCCGCAGTGGAATTTAATATGTTGTAACCGGCATCTCGAGATATTATTTTTTATCACAATTCTAACCGGTAACAGTCGTTTATTTAGGTTTTATTTTTTGTACAAAAATAATAAACTTCAATTACTTTAATTAACTTTAACTACTATTTTTTAATGATAAATATGGAGCGATATAATAAGTGTTTGGCTTTATAGCCTTCCACGAAAATAGGGAGGCGAGTTAAAGAAAGGAAAATATTAGTCAAACAATCCCTATCTATCTACATAAAAAGGGAGATCATTGTGTATAAAAATAAATACTGGCCAAGTGTGAGTCGTATTCATGCCCGAATTGTTTCGTATTTTTATTTAAATATTAAAACGACAAAAACATAACTTTTGTTTAAAGGTGCTCACTTTAATAATAAATATTAACTATTTTTTACTCAATTATATCTTTAGATTCGAAACCCTAAAAAACAAAATCTTGCGAAAATTATTAAAATACCATCTACGAGTATTTTCTACTTAGTTATAAAGTTTAACATCTCATTTATAAATATATATCATGTATTTTAATTGCAAGCTATAGACAAACTTGACTTTTTATTTAAAACAAAACTTGATCGCTTATAACGAGGAAAGAGACTCGTAGTAGCAGTTTCAGATCTGTAACATAAATGTATTTTTTTTTAAATTAGTTTCCCGTATGGTAATAAGGCAAAGCGCGGCGTTGAGTTCCGCCACTCAACACGCAATGCCTCAAATTCGGCGGAAAGTGGGGAACGGAGTTTCATAACACTAGGTTTCACTTTCGTTTCCTCTGCTTACCCTGCCTAGTGCGGGATACAGCGTGAAGCTGAAAAAAAAAATGTTTACACCAAATGTAATATTTCTTATAATCTCTAAGCAGAACGCTATAGCAGACCGTTCTCCTAATCTTTGAGCCATTGCCCATTTAGTGACGGAACTCAATGCTGCCATTTACCTGAACACTAGATAGATAAAATGAAAACAATTTAGTCAGACATAACGCAGCGTCACGACCGCCTCATTTAAAATAAACAACCCTCCATTCATAGTTGTATAATGATTGACGTCGACGTTGAAAACAACGAAAGTTTATCACTAACAAACGTTCGGTCGTAAATTGAAAACGGGCACTCCATAAGCTTTTAAAGTCAATAACGCTGCCCTCATCAATCCACCCGTGAACCGGACAACCCGGACAGACCCGGACAATGCTCTTTCATATTCCAGACCGGTAAAAAGGCAGGCATTTGTTTTGACGACCGAAAGGATTCCATTTCTCCGGAATCTCAGTATATGGATGGCATTTTGAAATTCTTTTAAAAGTATTTTAAATAGATTGTTCTCTGTTTATTTTTGTTCAATGCAGAACGGAGTGTCTTATCACTTGCTATAAAAAGGTAACTGTAAGCTAAAACATGTTTTTATTTGTATTGTAAACGGAAGTATTGTTTGTAGAAGGCAATGTAAACTATTACTAAATATAAGAACAAGGTTTGAAGCTATAAAAACTGACAAAAAGCTATAATTAAGCTTTCTTACGAGCTACGTAATAACATGTGGAGAGTAGTTCGTGTAAAAAATCTCCAAATTTGAATTTAGTATTACAATTACCTTCTTCTACCCCTTTTGTGCCGCTTAATATCTGAGGAGTTGAATCCAAAACAATCACACTAGTTAGATCAGCCAAATTTCAATTAAACCACAACGTCAACGTGAACTTAATTGCTATAGAAATATAAATGTTACATTTGATCATACTCGTGGCGTGGTGATAGAGAATCTGACGGTTAAAGGTTCGATTCGCAATCGACGGAATAATTTATTTCTATTTCTTCACTCTGGTATCAAGATGATAAAAATAAGGCGGTACGTAATGAACGGAGTGTTCAGAGATTTACTCTAAATGCGATATACAGCGTGAAGTTATAAAAGCACAACATGTTATAACTATAGCTTTCAAAAAATAAAATACGATATAAGACAGGATACAAAAATAAATAAAAGATTTTATATAATTTTAGTTTTATTGTATATATAATTTATACAGATTGGCATTAGCATGAATATTAGAATAATAAAATTCTCGATTCAAGGGAAAAGCCTATTTAACGAAAAAAAAGCTCGTTACGCGAAGTGATTTCGAGAAACAATTTAAATAAAATACCGCTTTGATAATACTTCATAATTGCTGCGTAAATCTTGAAAATGATTGACATTTTACCTGTTAGATTTCGTAATGGGTATTGTGCCTATATTTAAATAAGTTATTTAAGCTAAAGAGTATTATTTTTACTATTTTAAAAGGGTTATTCAACACTTATGAAAGAAAAATATCAATTTTAAAGTGTATAAAAATTTCAACGTAGCTGGATTTTAACCCGGCGTTAAGTAGTTAGTGGCTTTGGCCACTGCGTTTCGCAATAGGTAATGCCGGGCCCCAGTGCCCATCCCCCTTAAAGGACGGCAACGCTCCTATAGCTCCTCTGGAGTTACTCGGGGCCGTGGACGACGGTGATCACTTACCATCAGGTGACCCGTACGCTCGTTTGCTGTCTTTTCCATTAAAAAAAAATCAATAATCAACTATAATCAGTTGTTTTGAATTAAATAATAAAAATATTAGATTCAAAACATATAAAGCTATAGTTACTAAGATATTAACTAAATGACTTTGAAGTTAAAAAATTAAAAAAAATATTAAACATTCAATATTCAATGACCATCATCATATTTTTTAAAATATTATATGTATATATATATATATATATATATATATATATATATATATATATATATATATATATATATATATATATATATATATATATATATATATATATATATATATATATATATATATATATATATTTATTCATGTTTGGTTTCATGATAATAGTTGAGTGATTTTCAACTAACATTCTCGTTATAAATGTGAAGTTAAAATTGCTTTTGTAGACTTCTTTGACGAGAGTTACAGTAGTAGTAAATAATATATAAGAATAATATAATTTATGTAAGGTTCTATATAATTCAACTGTAATATAACTATTTGGGGAATGTCGTGGCGCAGCGGCAGTAGCATATGGCTGTAAACGATATGTTTCGATCCCCACACGAGGAAATGAAATATTTAATATTTTCAAATGAAATATTTCATGTTTATTCTTATTATTTCATTTCTTAGCTCTGGTTACAAGGCACAGCGCGGCGTTGAGTTCCGCCACTCGATACGCAATGCCTCAAATTGGGCTGAAAGTGGGGAACGGAAGTGGAACGGAGTATCTTAACACTAGGTTCCCAAGTTCCCTCACCACCATGCCATGTGCGGGACACAGCTTAAAGCTGAGTGAGTGAGTAAGAAATATAACTATGAGCTTAAGTAGGTAGTATTATAGTAAAAATATACATCATTTAAAGTAATATGCATTAGCACTATGTGCCAATCATAACAGCGTATACATTTTACAACTATTACAGGCCTCTATGTAACTAGGGCGACGCGACGCCTTTTATAGATAATAGATAGGACATGCCGGACCGCGTCGTTAACACCTGCAAGTTTCTCAAACTTATACATTAACTAGCGACCCGCCCGCGGCTTCGCCCGCTTGATGTTTACTAATCTCAATCATTTTCTTGTTCTAATACAGTTATCGCTTAAAAAAAAGTAAAGTTACAGCTAAACTAATGAAACAATTGAAGCAATTTTGTCGAACTAAGTACATTAAATTGACATAACTTTTTTATTTATGAATTGATTTAAAGAAAAAATACTAAATGTTTCGTATACGTTTCTGAGATTAGCGCGTACAAACACACAGACCAAGAATAAAATATTTTTTTTTTAGCTTCACGCTGTATCCCCCGCGAGGTAGGGTAGGCAGAGGGAACCCGGGAACCTAGTGTCAAGACACTCCGTTCCACTTCCGTTCCACTTCCGTTCCCCACTTTCCGCCAAATTTGAGGGATTGCGTGTTGAGTGGCGGAACTCAACGCCGCGCTTTGCCTTATTACCAGAGCGAAGAAATGAAACATTAAATATTTAAATTGAAAATATTAAATATTTCATTTCCTCGACTGGGGATCGAACCCAGAACCTGTCGGTTACAGTCACACGTTTGTGCCGTTGCGCCACGACAGGCCTCAGGACTAGAATAAAATATATTTATAAATTTTAGGTCTTACTATATCAATAAACAAATATAAATACAGTCCTCTCTGCGTCATCGATGGTGCATGACCCGAACCAACTGGCATTATGCACATTACCACTGTAGGACCTGTATAGGCTTGCGTAGACTTCGACACGATCGTCAGATGCTACACGAAGCCAGATAGACGACAGATCCTGACCAACAAAATTGGCAAGACGATGTAAATTTGGAGTCTCCCACACTTTATTACCAAAATAATGATTTTATAAATGATGAATCCACTAGAGTTCCATATTAAATATTCCTAATTCATCAAAAATATGAATATTTTTGAACAATTGTTGTTAAAGGACTATATCATATAGTTTAGCTGGTACATTCATCCATACAAATATTCCAGATTCTCGAGCTTTGTAAGTCAATTAATATTATTTTCTTTCCCTGTAAGATATTTTTAATTTATTTTCTATGTACAGTGATCGATTACAGATTTATTATAAGTACCTATAGATAATGGTATAAAGCTTTCTTTGTATTTCTTGTAACTTTTTGAATGTGAAAGATTATTATTATTTTATTGTTAAATAACAGAACTTCACGATTTATCCAGCTCAACAAAGTAAGTAAGGGAAGCCTAGTGTTAAGAGGTTCCCAATTATCTAGCCTTTGTGTGGCGGTACTTAAAGCCGTTCTCTAACAGAGTGAGAGAGTGAAAATAATTATAATAATTCAATATTTTTTATATAATTAACAGTTTCTTGAGTTTTAACAAGTTGACTAGTGATTACGCATCTCAATATCTATTTATAGTAAGATATACACTATATATAGACAAAATGTGGTGAACGAAGATAAACAACAATGATAATGAACTCCGTTACATGAGAAAAAAAAAACATTTTAAATAATTTGCAATTTACAGAACTTAAAACTTATGAAGAATTTTTGATTTTTTACAATCCACTTTCGTTTACAAATGAAAAGACTAGACATCAGCTCGTCAAGATTGACGTTACTCTTCCAAAAGCTTTTTCAATTTCACAAAAGTACACACACTTGAAATAAATCCCGGGTTGGTTATGTTTAAAAATGGCGGACACGGGCTCGACCCTACTTCTGTGCGAGACGACTGTTTAGCATTTTTTTCTCTGTGAAGACACGTTTAATATCTACGTACAGTTGGAATGGAATATTTATGAAGATTTGATTACTATTTTTCATTTATACTTTTCTACTTAAACAATAATAAGTTTTAAAATGACTTTTTTGTGTTTTCTTGAAGAAATATAAAAGTATATATACATTTTTAAATGGCCTATTTCACAAAAATAATCCTTCGTTTCTAAAAAAATATTGATTAATCATATAATATTTAAATTAATTCAATGTTTTCAATATATTAATATATAAAGTCCAGTGAACTGAACTTAAAAAGGAAAAAACTAATGGTGAAAGTAGATTTTTTTTCCAGACCAGCCCAAAGAGCCACAATAAGCATGACTGTATTCACAAATATATTGCAGACAGCGTACAGTACTCATACGATATACTCTGATATGCATGTGTAGAACACCTAATAAAGGATGGCGCATATCATTTCCTGAATAACTATGAGATGTCTATGTTACTTCTGTATTTATTTTCTTGTAATATTTTAATTTACCTTAGAAACGTAGAAAGTTATTGAGAAAACAATTTAAAATATTCAATTTTGTCAACTATAATTTGAATTACAGTGAACTAATAATACATTTATATGTACAAAAGTTAAAAAGAGTTAACTGATTGAATACATTGTAGAGTTTAGATGTTAAAATTATATACTTAACAAGCGACCTAAGCGCGGATTAGCCCGGTAAAACTATTAATATTATTATATATGCAAATAATTTATAATAACCGTTATATAAATAGATTTTTTTTATGAAAGAGATGGCAAACGAGCGTACGGGTTACCTGACGGTAAGATATCACCGTCGCCCACGGCCCCGAGTAACTCCAGAAGAGCTACAGGAGCGTTGCCGTCTTTTTTTAAGGTGGAAGGGCACCGGGGCCCGGCATTACCTAATGTGAAATGCAGTGGCCAAACATACTACTTAACGCCGGTCTTAAATGCTGGGGGTGGTAACAATCCGGTCGAGTCTGCCCATGCGTGTTGCCATTGCTGGCAACGTGACTATACCACACGCACTTTAGTCGCTGCTTACGACACCATCAGTGCCAGGGTGATCTTATTCTAAGCCGGGATCACACGGCAAAAATAGTAGCCTTTATGTTTTGTTTTATTAACTATATTGATGTAAAGTTTCATTTAAGCCAGAAATAGAACAAACTGATGTTTTTTTTCAATTCCTAGCTTAATTGAAACTTTACAAAATTAAAAATTTATAACGATAGTAGGATAAAGTGAGGCGTAGCATGTTTGTTGAGTAGGAAGAGAAATGATATGTTATCAAGTCTCCTCTGTTCAATCATTTTGGAGGCACTGTACTAAAGTAAGACCGTCGTGGCCCAGTGCACATGTTAGTGGGTTCAATTCATATTCGGGGAAATATTTGTTTTACTCTAGTACACACAATGGGGTGTTATAACGCAATACTTCAAAACCTATCATACATATAATTACTTCATTTATTTTTATGAGCAGACAACGCTTAACAAGTCAACATTCACACTTGTCTCGCCCCGTCATTTGCAATTAAAGTAATATATCATTTATTTCGTTTCTTTGTTGGACTTATTATATACTTATATATTTTTTTGGCATTCAGCTGTATTCTGTATATTGAAGGATTGGCAGAAATCATCACTCCGTTTTTAAGATATTGACAGCTTAGAGAGTGGCCGCGTGCTGTACACTGTGGTTTGTCTTCTAATCAAGAAAACATTTTTTTTTCTTTACCCCGGAAACTCTACGTTGTAGTTTCCGTTACACCGCGTTCACATTTGAACTACTCATCTCCGCGTACGGCGCTGAGTTCCGCCAATTAACATAAAATATAATCCTTCAAAAAATCTACAAAAAGTGTTTTAATGGAAACGGAGAGTCTTAACACCCAGGCTCCCAGAAGCCCTCTGCTTGTCCTGCTGTGTGACGGAAAAAGTGTGAAAACAGTGTGACAAAAATCTTGTAATGCTGTCGATAATATAGATAGGTTTTGCTAAAATTTCAAACTATAGGTTAGATTATATATTTACGTCAAAATTTATAAAATGCGGCAGAAAATGGAGAACGAAATATATTTACACGAAGTTCCCTTCCTCTACCTACCTTATTATGCGGGAAACAGCGTGAAGTTGCCCTATATTTTATTGTAAACTCTACAATTTTCTTTACGTACCCATAAACGTTCCGTACCAATTGTAAGCATGTCGTAAAACCCTTATGACCCTCCCTGATCCGGGACATGTACTATAAGTGAAATGACTTTTCGCAAATGTACGCCATATTAGCATACTAATATACTCTTTGTAATGAAAATCACTCTTAGTAATGTACAGCATTGACGTCTTGATTTTTTACTATTTTTTATGGTAAAGATGCCAAACGAGCGTACGGGTCATCGTCGCCCCAGACTCCAGAGGAGCTACAGGAACGTTGCCGGCCTTTATGGTGGATGGGCACCGGGGCCCGGCATTACCCAATGCGAAACACAGTGGCCGAAGCTCGTACTTAACGCCGGTTTTAAATATCGGGGGTGGTAATAATCCGGTCGAGCCTGTCCATGCCTGTTATCATTGCTGACAGCGTGACTCTCCCACAAGTACTTTAGTCGCCTCTTACGACAAATACTATGGTAATAAGTTCAATTTAAGAAAATTTTATGTAACTCTTAAGTGAAATTGTTTTAGTTAAATAAAGTTGACGTTGAAATAGACAATCAAGAATATATATATACAATATTCTCAGCTTTATTTTATTCATTGACTACAAAAAAATACTAGTCGCACCATTCCCTTGCAACAACGCAAAATAAAAATAAAATTAATAATACATCGCCGCTATAAACATTGAACTGGCATGAATTTACGTTAAATCGAATTGATAATCTCCTTTTTTTTTGGAGGTGGATATTAATAAGTAAACGCTCCGACAATGTTAAATCGTATACTTTCAAAACGTCACTCTCCATGAAGAAATATATTTAAATATAATAAAAAAGTGAACAAAACCCATTAAATGTATATGACGTACTCGTAATTAAAAAAACGTTTATATTATTTAGTATATAGGTATAGCAGTAGGGTAGAGGTAACTTTCTAGTATAGGTAAATGAATCTTGAGTTGGAAATTTTGAATTTCGTTACATAATAATGTGTTAAATAACCTTATATTTATTTTTCAAACATGCAACATAGCACAGTGAAACAATATATCAATTATGTTCAAGTATAATATATAACGAAAGAAAACTATAAGAAGAAAGAAGAACTACAAATTCTCATACAGCATATTCGTTATAACTTAACGTAACATTAATAGTTTAAGAAGAAAGTAATAAAGTAACTATTTATTACTACTTGATATTATTTAATGTATTATGCCTTTGGTGCCACAGGGCACAAGAGTGTGACTATAAACGACAGATTGTGGGTTCGATCCTCAGTCGAAGTAATGCAAAATGTAATATTTTGAAATCAACATTTGATAATTTTATTTTTTTCGCTCTAGTAACAAGGCAATTTCGCCATTCAACTACAATGCTTTAAAATTTGGCAGAAAGAACGGAATGTATTGTTTTAACACTAGGTTCTCAAGTTTTCTCTGCCTGCCAAGTGCGGGATACAGCGTGAAGCTGAAAAAAAAAGTAAAAAAAAAACTACGAATATACTAAACTTAAATTTAAAAAGCGTATAAAAATTTTGAACGAAGCAGGATTTGAACCAGAGAACATAAATAAATTGTAACAAGCGTATAAGAATTTCGACGGAGCTTGGTGAGAACGAATGGCTTAGTTGGTCAGAGCGCTGAAACGGTTTTCCAGAGGCGCGGGTTCAAATCCTGCTTCGTTCAAAATTTTTATACGCTTTTTAAATTTAACTTTAGTATTTTCTGTCCTAAGTGTGGAAAAACCTACGAATATTTTCATAAAATTTTCCGATTATAATAAAAAAGTGATGTTCCCTTAAACTAAGTTCATGCCATAGGCAAACTATTTTATTGAGTTTCCTACCATAAAAGGAGGGTAAAAAAATCACTATATACAAATTAACTCTACTTTAAAACTGTCGTGGCGCAGTTAAACAGCGTCTAGCAGTAATTGTAGTATTTTTAATTCCCACTTGGCGTATTGATTATATATTTAAATTAATTCCATTTCTTCGCTCTGGTAGACCATCTGCGGCGTTGAGTTCCGCCACTCAATGTACATGTGCTCTTGCTTGTTTACAATTGTTTTTAATAATCGTGTTACTGTCTTGTACGACAAAACGCTTATAAGAAACTCAGATACTGAAAAACTTAAAAAGAAAATATCACAATTATGTTAATAAAATGTTTCGAACTTCCTTCCTGTCTAAATATTATAAGCTATTTAAATATAATGAAAGCCTTCCTGATTTTCTGTAACAAACAGACAAAAATATTTCTTAAATATACATATTTAAATCTCACTTTTCTATAGTAACGTTGATTTTACCGTATCAAGTCCAACCAGACCTCATTATAAATGACTAGATTCATACGCTACATTTAATATTATGTTTATTTTAATACTGACATTGACCTAATGTATATTACAATTAATTCTTATAAAAATAATTCTGTAGCTATTTTAATAAAGTTAAGCAGTTTGTTTGGTTGAACACTAAAATCTCAGGAAGTTTGAAATAGTATAATTTATATATTTATATATAAGTATAATTTTCTGTTAATTTGGGATTTTTCATTTATTTCGTTTATAAAAAAGTTAAGTTTTTACCTGTAAAGGATTAGCTTTAAGGTAGTATTAAATGGACAAAACAAAGGTGTTTAAAGACACGCTATTCTACCTTTAAACTCAGATGAATGATTATATTTCTGGAGCTGAATAAAAGCGTCTTAAGTGGCGGAACTTAACGCCGCGGAAGAATTAAAAATAATACTTGTGTTTTTTAATAAAAGATCTTCCATCTTTTCTTCAATTCTTCATAATTTTAAATAATAAGAAAGGAATTCCTTCATGTTTAAAATGCAATTTTAAAAAGTATGTTAGTTAAATTAAAATTTACTAAAAAAACAATTTGTCTAAATATAGAAACATTACGAGGTCTGTTGCAAAGACACAAGTATGTTACTGTAAAGGTGATAGGTAGTGGGTTCGATCTCTCTTGAAGAAATTCAATATTTAAGGCAAACTGCGGCGTTGAGTTTCGTAACTCGACGCCGTTTGGTGATTTTAAATGGGAACGGAAAAGTTACACTAGGTTCCGAAGTCGCCGGGGTGCATGCCAGTCACCTCCACGTGGTGCACCCTGGGCATGACCTGCAACCGTGTTTCGTTTTGAATCTCGATTGCAGGCCATGGCGAACGACTGGCAAGGGGGATTCAAGAATATGGGAGTTTTTGTATTGATGGGATTGGGATTTTGTCATTTGGCTCGCTCCTGGTACTTCTCTGACTAGCAGAGTTGACTGTGTGAGCGGCCATATGGCAATCATGCAGAAGTGTCTGCTGGGATTGAGAGGAAGACTACCTCGTTAAAAAATCACCCTGAATCTCAAGGTCTCGCGTGCCGAGGAGATGCATGGCCAGAGGGTATCTGGTCTCTAGCGCTCAAAAGGGACCTCACCCTATAAAAGGAATATATGATATGGCAAAAGAAAAGAATACACTACCCCAGGGAGGTACCGGTTGCTCTGCAGCTGGAGAATCCTCCACAGAAACTTTGAGTTCTGTCTGCCCCGCGAATCTGGGTGGGGCACCTGATGCCATTGCGTTGAATCCAACGCCAAGAACAAAAGAGATTGGAGAGTTTTGTAATGTGGAGGCAATTGATGCCCAGACCACATCCAGTATCAATAGGGAGAAAGAGATCACCACCCCTATAGCATTAGGAGGAACTGAGGCTCGTAAACGTCCGTTATCAATGAGAAAAGAGTCAGAGTCTGAATCAGCCTCAAGTTCTAAGGCAATGGCACCGCCTAAAGTGCCTAAAAGTCGAAGAGGAAGAGGAGGAAGATCCCGGAGAGTGCATCATAGTACAAGTGATCGCGCTATAGTTGCAAATATATCGGAAGGATCAAACGCCGGGGAGACTGATAGCGATTTTTCCCAGCTAGGTTCATTGGATATGGACACTCGACGAACGGCTACGGAGGATTCCGTAGATACGGAGGATGAGTTATTTAACTCTTCTGTTCCTCCAGTAGCTACTAAAGCAAAGAAAAATCTTCCAGCAGTCAGCGAGTTGGTTAAAGAAATGCAAGCAAAGGCGACATGTGAACTAAGTGAATGTGTGAAGAAAAACCTATTAGCTGTAGAAAAAGTAACGGACCGATCTCGAAATTTAAAGGGTAGCTTCGTTCATAGCCTACGCTTAGCAGCGATTACTGTAGAAGCAGCATTTCAGGAATTAGCAAAGCGTGTTTCTATTGATGAAAATGTAGCTAGATTAGAGCGAGAGAATGGTGAATAGCGTGCACAGATTTGCATTATGGATGCGAAATTCAACAAACTCTCAGAGGAGTTAAATTTGCTGCGAACTCAGAATAGCTCGATTGCTACAAACGTGTGTTCCCAATCTACACACGGCAAAGAGTCGTCCGAACAACGCCAAACTTCTACCCCTCCAATAAATGTTGCGCTAAATATTGCCCGCTCTTCAAGCTCAAAGGAAAGTGGTGAATCTGGGCTTATGGAACAGATAGGGATGTTGATAGAGCAAAAATTAGCAGCATTTAAAGCAGAGATTTTCCTGATAGAGCTATTAGGCCTCCTTTAAGGCAATCCATTTTCGCCTTGCAAACTCCAGCAGCTGTTGATGCTAATGTTGAAGAACATGCGGATGTTCAACCAAGTTCTAAAAACAGGAAAAAGCGTGGGCCGAAAAAATCTGTACACCCACAAATTATCGATCTAACTGCAGTGTCTGTTTCTCAAGAAAAACAGGCATCAACTTCCCAGCCATAGGCTCAAACTTGGGCGATAGTGACTAAGAAGAAGGCATATCCAAAGACAAATAAAGAACAAAGTCGAAGGCCAAATGAACGCTCAAAGACACAGAATCGGCAGTTACCTAGGCTACCAGCCTCTGCAGCAATTTCTGTCACGGTACCCGAAGGCGCAGCCTTAACATATACCGAAGTGATGACAACAGCGAAAAGTAAGATTCGTCTGAGTGACCTTGGCATCGAAAATGTCAAAGCAAAGAGGGCTTTGACTGGAGGCTTAATCCTAACAATAGGCGGCGTGGACAATGAAATCAAAGCCGACTTGTTGGCGAACACTATGCGTAACGAGCTTGCTGATCTAGGTGTGAAGATAGCTCGTCCAAACAAAATGGGCGAACTCCGCATTTTGGATTTGGACGACGCCGTAACCCAACAAGAGGTTGCATTAGCGATCGCTGAATCAGGTGGTTGTTTAGTGGAAAACGTGAAAGTTGGTGAGATTCGTCGGTCACCCACCTCACTAGGGACCGTATGGGTGCGATGCCCCGTGACTGCTGTCCGAAAGTTTTTTTTTTTTTTTTTTTTTATTATTGATAGGCAAGCATTTGTCCACTATCTCACCTGGTGGTAAGTGACGATGCGAACGAAGGTGGAGCATGCTTGCCTAGGTAGTGCCTATTCACTCGTTCCTTAAAGAGGGCCAGGTTGTACTTGTCGGGGAACAGTTCAGCAGGCAGGAAGTTCCACTCCTTAGCCGTTCGCATTAGAAAAGTAGAGGCGAAGCGCTGCGTACGAAAAGGTGGTATATCGACGACGTATGGGTGAAATCCCTGCCTACGTCTACTGTCCCGCAGATAGAAAGGAGAAGAGGGTATTAAGTCATGCAGCGCTGCTGCACACTCTCCGAAATGTATCCTGTAGAAAATCGTCAGGCAAGCTACTTTTCGGCGATGCTCAAGGCTTTGCAGCTTTGCCTCAACAATCACTGAATTGCCAATGAGCTTCTTGGCGCGATTTTCAATCGAGTCTAAGGACGCTAGCTGATATTTAGCAGATCCGTCCCAAAGGTGGCAGCAGTACTCCATACTCGATCGGACTTGAGCTTTATAGAGTTGAAGAAGCTGTCCCGGAGTGAAATACTGCCTAACCTTTGATAGGACACCTAGTTTTTTAGCTGCAGTTGTGGCCAAAGACTCGATGTAACGTCCAAAGTTCAAATCTGACGTAAGGTTCATGCCAAGAAGCTCGAGATGGTCAGCTATCGGCACGGGTACATCTCGGAAAGTCGGAGCAAGATCGAATGGGCCCCGTTTTGCGGAAAATAGACACGCCTGGATTTTTGTAGCGTTAAACCTGACTAGATTGGCGTCGCCCCATTCGGAGACACCCTGAAGTGCCAGGTTCAGTCGATCGATCATGGACTCTCGACAAGAATGGATTACGATCCGGCTGGCCTTTGCATTGGAAAGATATCTTTCAACAACCGTGCTGTCATCAGCGTACCCAACGATACCAGGTGTTAACATATCGTTGATGTGCAACAAGAATAGGGTTGCAGACAGAACGGATCCTTGAGGAACTCCGGCATTTATAGCCTGTTGATCAGATACGCGGCCATCTAGGACCACTTGTATCGATCGCCCACTCAAGAAGTCTGATATCCATTTGCAAAGTTCGGCCGGTAGTCCGTATGCGGGAAGCTTACTTATAAGGCTTGCATGCCAGACCCTGTCAAAGGCTTTAGAGATATCGAGAGACACGGCAAGGGCCTCACCATATCTCTCGATAGCCTCGCTCCATATATGCGTGGCATACACAAGCAGATCTCCCGTCGATCGCCCTTTACGAAATCCGTACTGGCTATCGCTTAGGAGATCATTTTCCTCCAGATATGCCAAAAGCCTTTTATTCAGTACGCGCTCCATAGTCTTGCAGAGTATAGAGGTGACCGATATCGGCCTGTAGTTGGTAGGGTCTGCCCGACTGCCTTTTTTGGGCACAGGTTGTATATTTGCAAGCTTCCACGATTTGGGCACTACTCCAGTCTCTAGTGAGAGTCGAAACAGGCGTGTCAGAACCGGTGACAGTTCAGGCGCACAGTTACGCAGCACAATTGCAGGAATGCCGTCTGGGCCGCTCGCCTTATTCACGTCTAGATTTTGAAGGGCCACGCGTATCTCTTTTTGGTGAATGCGGACAGGTGCCATAGAGCAGTTGGCGTACGGCAAAGATGGTGGTGATTTACCTGCGTCATCTAGACGCGAATCTTCCGCAAAAAGAGAAGCGAACAAGTTGGCTTTCTCTACCGCAGTGTGAGCAAGGGCATCATCTGGCCTCCGCAAGGGCGGCAAAGAGGATCGACAGAAGTTCGCTTCGACTGCCTTCGCGAGTGACCAAAATGCTTTACTACCCGCTGGGTACGAGGCAAGCTTCGCGCCTATTTTACGAATGTGCTCCAAACGAGCTCTACGTAATTCCTTTTTACCTAGCTTGGAGGCCCTGTTGAAGTTTTTCTTCAGTTCTCGAGTATTCGGAGCTTTGCGCGTGCGAGCATCAGCCCAGGCATTATACGCCTCTTGTTTCCGTGCTTCTGCACGGTTACAGTCAGCGTCAAACCATGGGAGAGCTTTACTGCCAGAAGGAATATCAGAGTATGGTATAAAATATTCCATGCCCTGCCGTATGACTTCCGTTATGGCTTCTGCGCAGCTCGACGATTCTCCTGAAGAAAAACAAGATCTCCAAGGATAGATAAAGTTGGCAGAGTTAACGCGACTTCGGGTGGGCTGGATTTCGGCACGAGTTGAGCTCTTAGAACCAAGACCTCTCCAGTGCCGACGATGTTTTGAAAAGGGCCACGTTGGACGAATGTGTTCTAGTGGAATCGATAGGAGTGACCGTTGTTTTACATGTGGTGAGCCTGGTCATAAAGCCAGAACATGTAGTGCGAAATCACCAAAATGCCTTATTTGTGCGGATCTCGGAAGACGTGCAGACCATAGAATGGGCACTAAACTGTGCTGTCCGCCAAATAAGAAGCAGAGAAAAATAAAGACCACAATTGATACTAATGTGACGAACGCCAAGGCTACGACTTTATCGGAGTCCAGGCAGTTGGAGACAATGGAGGCATAGCAATGACACCCATACGAGTTCTTCAAGCCAACATAAACCACTGCCGTAACGCTCAGCATCTCCTCATGCAGAGTATTACGGAGTGGTCTGTTGGGCTTGCTGTGGTTGCAGAACCATACAATATCCCCGATAACACTCGCTGGTTTGGAGATGAATCTGGTACCGTAGGTATATTTTGGGGTGGTGGAGAGCGTGTTCCAACTTGCTCGCTTCTAGAAAAAGGTCAAGGATATGTAGCAATACAGTGGGGTACTTTGGCTGTAGTAGGCTGTTACATCTCCCCTAACACATCTCTTTCCGATTACGAAGAGTACCTGGATAGACTGGACAGTTGCGTTCACAGATGTATACCCCGTCCGTTGATTGTCTTGGGAGACTTTAATGCCCATGCTAGGGCGTGGGGAAATAGCAGAGATAACGCAAGAGGAGAAATAATTCTTGAATGGGCAGCGAGTCTAGATCTACGGCTATTAAACCGAGGAACAGAAAGTACTTGTGTGAGGTGGCAAGGAGAGTCCATCGTGGATCTAACTTGGGCAACTCCTGCAGCCCTTCGCTTGCTGTCGAATTGGCGTGTGGCAGAAGAACTAGTAACCCTTTCTGACCACCGCCATATAATTTTCGATGTGTCCATTCGACGGCACCTCAACCGCTCTACTTATTTACGTAGGACAGGCGGCGCATTACATCGATGGTCACTTAAGAAGTTAAATAAGGATTACCTCCAAGCTGCTGCCATTGTTGCATCTTGGCCAGTAAATAATCCAGAAGTTTTTGCCGACCCCGAGTGTGAAGTTGCTTGGTTTAGAGATACAATGGTGTGGGTTTGTGATGTGGCGATGCCCAGAGTAAAACAAGTCAACTATAGAGCAGAATATTGGTAGTCATCGGAGATCGCCCAGTTACGTGAGTCTTGCTTGCTTACTCGTCGCCAGCACCCCAGGACCCGAAAACAAAAACCAGTCATCCCAGAGGAAACAAGCAGATATTATGAAGCGTATCGTGGAGCCACGCAGGCGCTTCAAGTCGCCATTTCAGAGGCAAAGGCGCAATCCTGGAACGAGCTTCTTGATGGATTGGATAGAGACCCGTGGGGGCGCCCATACCGTATGGTTATGGGCAAACTTCGGCCATGGATGCCGCCTTTGACAGAGACTCTAGACAAGGATGTACTAAGAGGCGTCATTAATACTCTGTTCCCTGTGATCCGGTCGCTTTCTCCATTATTACATTTTCCCTTAGCTTGGTCTGATGAGTTATGCGTAACTGAACTGGAAATGGAGCAAGTTATGCGTCGTCTAAGTACTCGTAGTACTGCACCAGGTCCTGATGGTATACCCGGAAAAGCTTGGGTTTTAGCCCTACCTGCCATGGGAAGCAGGCTAAGAATACTATTTAACAATTGTCTTCGTTCGGCTACATTCCCTAAGGCCTGGAAATAGGCGAATTTGGTACTTCTGAAGAAGAAATCTATTAATCAAGGTGCACCCTCTTCGTATCGACCTATATGCTTGATAGATGAGGTTGGCAAACTCTTTGAGCGGATTGTTGCTAATCGAATCAACGAACACCTCTCACGCGATGGTCCTAATATATCGGATAATCAGTTTGGTTTTCGACAGGGGCGCTCAACTATCGAGGCTATTCTGCGTGTCCGCTTTCTTACAACGGCAGCTGCATCCCAAGGTAGAATAACTTTAGCGGTAAGTTTAGATATTGTTAATGCCTTTAATTCTATCCCTTGGGATACGATTAGAGAGTCATTAATATACCATCAGGTGCCGGTGTATCTGCAGGCGATAATTAGGAGTTATTTGCGAGATAGATACATTTTATACACAAATCAACAGGGTTACAGGATTCGTAGAAGGATGTATTGTGGGATCCCGCAAGGATCTGTTCTAGGGCCGCTTTTATGGAACCTTGCTTACGACGCTGTTCTACGTATAGTACTTCCTAGGGATGTTGAAGTTATTTGTTATGCAGATGACACGTTAGTGCTGGCATCTGGGCCTACGTTTGAGGATACTAAAAGGCTTGCAGAAATTGGTGTTGAAATGATAGTCACAAAAATATTTGAACTGGGATTGCGCATAGCGGCGCACAAGACTGAAGCATTATGGTTTCATAAGCTACCGAGAAGTAGAGAGCCGCCTGATTCGTATGTTCGTGTAGGTGATCACCAGGTTCACGTTGGTCGGCATATGAAATACATAAGGCTCACATTAGACAGCCGCTGGGGCTTTGAAGAACACTTTGACCGCCTAGTCCCTCGGATAGACAAAGTAGTGGGTGCTCTGCACAGACTACTTCCTAATCTAGGTGGACCGACAGAGGAAGTTCGTTTGCTTTATGCTGGTGTTGTTCGATCAATGATCCTATATGTATATGGTGCCCCTGTCTGGTCACACAGACTGTCTATTCGGCGATGCAGAGCTAAAATTTACAGTCTACAGCACAGAGTGGCTATCAGGATCGTACGCGGTTACCGTACGATATCTTATGAAGCAGCGACATTACTGGCATGCTTCCCGCCTTTAGATATTCTGGCATCTATGAATGCGAGAATATACAGTGAGATCCGAGAAACGGCTGGATGTTCATCGCTAACCACGTTTGATATAAGACGACGGGAAAATAATGTTGTTTTTCAGACGTGGCGCAGACGGCTTTGCGAAGAGCATTATGCTCGCAAGCGAGTCGTTCAAGCAATACTTGAATCCTTCGAGGCATGGATGAGACGAAAACGTCGAGTTACGTACCGTCTTACACAGATTATTACCGGACACGGTTGCTTCGGTGATTATTTGTTTAAAATTGGACGTCAGACTGCGGCGATTTGCATACACTGCAACAAGGATACTGATTCTGCCCAACACACCCTTGAAACGTGTCCCGCCTGGGACGCGGAAAGGCGGGCCCTAGTTCAGAAAGTTGGGTGTAATCTTTCCCTTCCCGCAGTAATAAGACAAATGTTAGCCAGGGAATCAGCGTGGACAGCTGTTGTCACATTTTGTGAGACGGTCATGTCTCAAAAAGAGGCTGCTGAGCGAGATCGGGAGAGGGCTGATCCATCTCTTCCGAGAAGACAGCGTTGCCGTGGACGTGTGCTTGCCAATCGTCCTGGTCTCCCAAATTAGTTTTTTAGTTTTGACCATTGGTGTGCAGTGTGGGGAATCTGCGCACCGTCTTTCTTATAGAATGGTATTTTAAAATATACGTGAGCTCTGGAGAGGAGCGCGCATCTGAGGAGGGCTACGGATATGGTTCTACCAATTTCCCGGGTCCTTCCATTGTGTCGAAGTCGGCAACCGCAGGGGTTTTAGTGGGTAAAAATCCTACATAATCTGATCTTCCCCAAAGATTGGATATCTTTTGAAGATTTCCACTGCGAAAAAAAAAAAAAAAAAAAAAAAAAAGGTTTCGAAGTCCCCTCTGTCTACTCAACCATGCGAGGGATACAGTGTAAAGCGAAAATAAATATATTTAAAGTAAAATTATATGTTTATAAAAATTGTTATCGTAAACATTAAAAGCTTGTTAAAGTAAAAAGATTGAAATATAAAATCAAATCAAACTCCTATTCAAATATTAATCCTTTCAAATTGCTTTCAGGAGATTGTGAAATTTCTTAAATTAAGGGAAAATACCCTAAAATCGCTATCCTATTGAGATTTTAAACAAACTTTAATGTGAAAAATTGTTATAATTCCTTTGCAACGTAAATGTTCATTATACAGAATTAAATATATATTATTATTTCTGTCATGCCTGTTGTGGCGCAGCGGCACAACAGTGTGAGTGCAACTGACAGGTTCTGGGTTCGATTTCTCAAGGAAATGAAATATTATATATTTTCAATTTTAAATATTTAATATTTTCAATTCTTCGCTCTAGTACAGGGCAAAACGCGGCGTTGAGTTCCGCCACTCAATTCGCCAATCCTCAAATTCTGCAGAAAGTGGGGAACGGAAGTGGAACAGAGTATCTTAACACTAGGTTCCCAAGTTCCCTCTGCCTACCCTGCCATGTGCGGGATACAGCGTGAAGCTGAGTACTGCTTACAAACTATCCTCTACTTTAAATCTCCATCAAATTTTTGAGACATTGCGTGTTTTTCCACGAAAACTAACACCACACTTAGCCTTATTAATAAAGCGAGCAAACGAAAATAACTCATCCCCTGAGCGGAATCGAACGTGCAACCGTCTTATTTGTATTCAGGTACAGTAGTGCTATAGCCTCTAAGTATTTACAAAAACAGAATTATAATTAATCCATTTAAAAACCCCATGAAATCAAATTAATATGTAAATTTATGTTCCATTATAATAAAAGCCGCTGCTATGAAATATAATTCTACTTTAGAATTTTTCTACTCAGATTGCATCGTATTTTAGCGACAGTTTAAACAGGCAAGGATAAATATTTAGTTTTGCTATACAAATAAATCTCTATGTACATTGTCTCGTCCCTTGTCTCGGGGCTTTTAGCGAGGGAACTGTCTAGGTAGTATATAGTTAAATTTGTTTTGAATTGCGGTTGAAATGTTTGCGTGATAAAATAAAAAGTTTATTGTGCTTATAATTTATCTCTTTGAATTTATTATTGCTTTTTCATTGAATTTTTTTTTTAGCTTTACTCTGTATCTTGCACATGGCAGGGTAGGCAGAGGGAACCCGGGATCATGTTAAGACACTCCGTTGTCTCCATTTGCTGCCGGATTTAAAGCATTGCGTGTTGAATGGCGGAATTCAACGCCGCGAATTAGTTTGAATTAATGCTTTTGTGAACTATGCCATTATTGTACAATGGGTCTGTAATTAATTGTAAGAGACCCAAGTAAATTGAATTTACCCAATATTCTGTCTATCCACCTTGCTAGGCCGAATAAAAAGTAATGTTGATCTACATATATATGTATAACTCATTGAACGCTTAGTACTTATGGACTACGCTTTTGACTCATGTTCCAATGAATTCATCACTTCTTTCTATTTTATCATAGCGTCATACTATATCTTGTACATAGCGGGGAAGGCAGATGAAACCAATTCACCTTGTATTAAGACACGACGGTCGCTTTAAGTTCGCCATTTTACGCCAAATTTGAGACATTGAATGTTTATTGGTGGAACTTAACGCCGCGCTTTACATCGTTACATCGTTATCTTACGTGGGAAATGCAGGCACAACCATTACGTTTACAGTTTCACACCAAAAGATAAATACTAGTACATGTTTATATATTAAATTTAGGGGACGTCGTAGTGTGTGAAAATTACACGTCAGCAAGGGACAGGAAATTGAATAGTTCCTTTACGGATATGTAATAACTCAGTCAGCTTTCTCATCGAATTTTACAGTTTATTTTTTTTATATTTAATATTGAAATTCAATTTATATTAACTAAGTTTTCTGTATAGTCGAGAGGTAGCTGGTGTGTACCTTAATGACTTTTTTCTTTAATTAACTTTCGTTCATGACTTTCTTTCTTTAATAAACTTTCGTATCACATAAGTAGCATGGTAAGCTGTGGTAACGTAGGGACCTAGTTTGTTACGTACCCCCGTTACCATTGAAACACTTCTGTTACATACTTTTCTTGAGGCAAGTGACGGAACTCAACGTCGTGTTTTCAAGGTTGAGAAAGGAACCTAAAATCTGTGTTTACAGTCGCACGCTTTTGCCTGTATGCCACTACTAGTCTCAAGACCTATGTATCTATACACGCTAGATCTACTTGTTTTCTGATATAAAAATGTTATATAATAAAAAAAAAATAAGAATTTAAATGTTTCGAGACCGCTTAGATAGAAATATTGAATAATAGGATGAACGACTGAATAATTAGATTCTGCCTAAGGAAATATATACATAAAAGTATTTCTAAAAATTATAATTTTAAGTTATTGAACACGGCGACACCTTTGTGGCTTATTGGTACCAGGGTGTGACCGTAAACGTGAAGACGCGAGTTCAATTTCAACTCAGGGAAATGCAATATTTAATATTTTAATCCAGTCAGGTACTTTCCAAGGACATACTGTACTCAAATATAAGAGAAGGTAACGTTAGTAAAGATTGTATCTGATTCAAATGTATACCATATTTTGTTAAACAAAACTTGTAATGTAATTCTACTATATCATTTTTCAAATGCCAAAACCTTGCTCTATTACTTATGACAGAAACACTTATTCTAAAGGTGATCTCTGTTGACAGCTTCCTAGAGGTTTCTATGGAATACACCTCCCTAGAGGGCAAGCAAAATATATTTTATTGAAATCAAAATAAAGCACATATTTGAGCGACTCTACTATTTTATGTGGGCTTAAAGCTCAAGTTCAATCAATATTATGGTATAAGAAAAGACGTACGACAATAATTAATAATGTATTGAGATGTAACATATCTATATACAGTGATGTTTAAGCGATAAGTCAAATAATTCAAATATTTTATTTACAATAAGAAGCTCTATACTGATTTTTTTTAAAATCAAATAATTTATCGCCGGTTCGCTAAAGTTACTGTCTCAGACCTGAGAAGAACCAGATTTTACAAAATTTAAACGTACACTTATTATCTAGAGGGTATATTTTTTTATCAATAGGGTATACCTTTTATTTTATATTTTGAACCTAAAATATTCTGAATCCTGATAGGCAAACCTTCATCAAGAGATGTTGCGAATAGTATTTTCTATTGTGATAAGGTTTACAACAACAAGGCATTATGCGGGCGGAAGAAAAAATGGAGATCGCAACGGAGTGTCTTAACACTAATTTCCCAAGTTCGCTCTGCCTACCCTGATATGTGGGGGACGAGCACGGGCATCAGGCAAAAAAAAGAAAATTTACTTATACGTTTTAATTATTATATTTATAATATTTTTTGTGGGTTTGTATATTATTTATTATGATGTTAAGAATCGCAGTTAAGAAATGATTCATGGCGCGATATGGCAAAATTGAAAAATATGGAGATATACTTACAATCTGTATGCTTTTAATTGTAACTGGAAAGTTTTTTTTTAAACCAATAAAAATATGATTTCTAAATTTGTTATGTTTTATTCTTCTTAATATTAAATGTTAAATACAGTAAGTTTTAACACATTGATAACCTAACATAACCCAGCGTTTTGAACTTTGCGTTATTTCATGTTTACAGATTATATATATGGCCAGATAAGCCTGTTACGAATAACAAAGTACATTTATTTTATTTTTAACTTAATGCTGTATCATCAGCATAGGGAGTTTGGGAACCTAGTGTTAGGGCATTCCGATCCATTCCCCAGTATTCGGAGAATTTGAGGCATAACGGAACACATCTCCGCAATTTGCCTTATTGCTTTAGCGTATAAACATAAGTATTGCATATTTTATTTGCTCGACTTTCGCCACGACAGGCCTCTGGCGATTACCCCCGGTATCAGTTTTCAATTTGCCAAACCCACAATACGCAACACCTCAAATTCGGCGGAAAGAAGAGAACGGAACGTAATGTCTTAACATTACGTTCCCTGATTCCCTCTACCTATCCTGCCATGTGCGGGATACAGCGTGAAGCTGAAAAAACATTTTATATTCAAAAGTATATTAAATTTAAATAAAGATTATTATAATTAAACATAATAAAATATATAGTGTTCGATATTGCTATAACAAACGATAGAAATTCACTTTATCATTTTGCTCGTATTTTTTGCCAAACTCATCAAAGTATTTACTTTTAATTTATGGACTATTTACTTTTTAATAAAAAAAAACAATAACACTTAATTGTAAGCAATGTAAATATTAATGATAAAAACAAACAAATTAGCTGTTATAGCTTTCTTCTATTTGTAACGCAAAATTATGTTGAATATGCATTGTTTCTAGGTAAGTTGCATATCCATTTACAGGCTCTTTTTATGTTGTTTTTTGTCTCGTATTTTTGCATAAGTGTAGTAGTCATTACAATTTGGCATAATATTGGGTAACGATAAATGTTAACACGTTGGCCATTGAATTTTTCCAAAAAAAAAAAAAGAGGAATAAAACGAATAAAGTAACTACGTGAAATCACGTGTTGGATCTCTATATAGTTAAAATCTCTCTAAAACGTCATTAGTCCAAGCTTCAGTAATCTACGGATTAGCTATCAATTCGTTAACCTGAAAAAATATTGGTAAATAAACGAGGGCGGAATCTACTTCGGTCACGCTCGTGATGTTAAAGGTTAATTTTAAATAATATAACGTTCTTGCAAGTAGGGCAAACTTATACAATGGCGTTAATTTTCTTACTTAGAAGCGTATGTACATATAATCTAATATTAGACCGCAATTATATAACTAATTATGTTTTTTTTATATATACACTCATAAAATTTACAACGATGTCTCATATAAAATAAAAATACAACGGAAACCATTGAATGATACGTAATAAAATGCATTTTCGACAATAAACTAGTTCCCGTCACTGGCACAACGGAAACGGGCGGCTCGTTTATGTACGCAACTGTCCAAGCTTAAAGCGTACTGTACGTTATACATTATACAATATATATGCTATTACTATTGTGTGAACGTTCATTGGACTTGTATCGAAATGTATGGGTGTGTACAGGTGAGGTAAAAACTTCGTAAGTATTTTATTTATATTTTTTTTATAAACACAGACAGACAAAAAAATACTAATTATATTTATTTCTATAATTGCTTTTTGATGTCTTCAGGTACGAAAATGTATGACTCATTGTCACGTTCCGCTCGTGCCGAGCATGTAAAGGAGAGTATAGAGCAAGCGATATGAGGCACGATCGACCTAGGCGTGCGCAATAAATGGGTTATTTGTAATTAATCTCTATAATTTATTTAAAAAAAGTCCTTTAACTAGTGCAAATAAATATTAATTTATCAAAAAAAAATATTTTTTAATTGATTTCTATGTATTGTAAAATAATTTAATATTTTTTTAGTTTCACGCTATATTCCGCACGTGGCAAGATAAGCAGAGGGAACTTGAGAACCTAGTGTTAAGACACTCCATTCCGTTCCCCGGGTTCCGCTGAATTTGTGTACAAATATAATATACTTATTGTTATTAAATATCGGAAAATTATATTTATATTATATTCATCAAAACCATTTTTTAACTTTTATTTACTTACGTTATTTACGTATATTATTTATTAATTAATATTAAGATATTTTAACCATGAATTAGCTTGAGGCCTGTCTTGGCGTAGTGGCACGAGCGTGTGAGTGTAACCGACAGGTTGTGGGTTCACTCCCTTCTCGAGGAAATGAAATATTTAATATTTTCAATTTAAATATTTATTGTTCATTTAATGTTAATTTCTTCGCTGTGGTACAAGGCAAAACGTGGCGTTGAATTACGCCACTCAACACACAATGCCTCAAATCAGCAGAAAGTGTGAAACGGAAGCAGAACAGAGTGTCTTAACACTAGGTTACCAAGTTTCCTCTGCCTACCCTGCCATGTCCGTGATACAGCGCGTAGCTGAGTATGAGAATTCACTTATATTAATATACATTCAGTTATAGGATATTTTTAACTATATACAAAATATTTTATATTGTCATTATTTAATACTAAGAATTCAGCGGAGAAAGAGGAATAAAAGTGTCCTAATGGGAAAGTAGTCTCCTAACATCCTCCACTTTCCCCGGAAAGTCGAAATATTTTACGAAATTTCTACAGGAAACTGGCTTCCTAATTTAAGGAAGCCAAAATTAAAAGTAAACAATTGTAAAAGAAAAACAATTATTAATATCTTTAAAACATATCGTAACTAAAATTTTTAAACAATTGACATATAAAAAATAGCAAGCGTTATATCAACGACAGTACTATTATAATCAATCGACAGGAGCGCTCACTCCATTCATCGATATATCTATGGGGAGCATTCAATGAAGATGGACACATATACGTCCCACATGCTCTATTATTAGATATTGTGTAATATTATATAATCATAATATAGGGTACAATGCTCTATAAATATATAACTAACGATATATCTGTATTTTATTTTACTTTTACGCTCTATTTCCCATATAAGAGGGTAGTTAGAGAAAACCTGGTGTAACGACACTGCATTGTTCAATTTCGTTACAAAGTCAACACGTTGCGTGCCGTAACTCAACATCGCATTACTTATTACAGCAAAGAAATGATTAATTCATCTCCAAATTGGTATCGTACCCACAAGCAAAATGCTTCAAGCCAGAAGATAATCCACTGTGCCATAATGACACTACATAATTAATTGTACCTACAAAAATGTGAAATATCACGATGATAACAACTTAATTCTAAGATAATAACCAAATTTAAAATTGTGTTAAACATTTTAAATTGCTCCCGTACTTTTAACACGTAAATAAGTCAATACTAACAAATATATTATTTTGATAATTAAGAATTTCTCAGAACTGTAATAATAGCTGTAATGATAATGTTATCAGTGCTGTTCAACATTCGTAACAAGATTGTTCTCGCTCCAGTAAAGAAGATATATAATGTAATTGATTGCAACTTTATTTACGTAGAAAATTTGATGTGAAATGGAAACCCTTCATTAGTGACTACTTAATATACATACGTATATATTATATCCAAGTACCTATATAATATATTGCTACTACCCAAGTCCAGAAGTTACATCTGAGCGTTGTCTCTTAGTAATCAATTACTGAAAAAGTTATTACTGATAGCTAATAGCTGCAAAAGCTCACATATGGCCGGTTTCTGAATTGAGAAAACCGCGAATACTCATCTGAGTATTGTCAAATCTCTAAGCACGAAGTTGACTTTTTTGCGTTTCACACTTCAAAACGTATATTCGTTAAACTGTAATCAACTGATCATTTGCTCAAATCCCTTTGAGCACGGCTTTTACGTTCCGATATACGTTTAAAAAACCGATACTTACCGGTAATCTTTAAAATTATGTATTATTTTAATTGTAAAACAAAATTAACATTCCAAAATGTGTAACGTGTATGTAATATCATTATTTCTTGTAGTTGTGCTATAAAAAACTTAAAATAAATATAAAAATAAAAATATTTACAATAAAAATAATAAATCATGTAGTACATTTCTTACGTGAAACGGACTATTAATATCAAACTGAGGAAAATATAAGCAACGAAGTTATTTATTTCTATTCCTAGCTTAAATAATAATAAATGGGCACAACAATAAAAGTAAGAAGTAACCTAACGATACTATGAAAAAAAAAGAATCTGCGTTTAATTATAGAAAGGCAAGTACATATCCGCAAAAAAAAACACTTCTCAATATATGGCATTATTGTTGTAATATTTTACTTTTAGCTTTAATTATTATGCTTCAGATGCCGAAATTTTGATTGTAAGAAGACAGGAGCATATTTTATGCAACAACAAAAATAGGGAATATGTGGTTATGAAATACAATAGCATAATAAATACACCACAAACAGCACAAATAACAATATTTAGCACTGCACAAGAAATGATTTTTTAATGGAAAACGTATAAATAATAATAATAAACTAGTGCTTAAAATCATTTTATTGAAATCCCAAAAATGTCACACCAAAATTATATTTATGTTAAAAAAAAGATTCGTTGAGCAGTTAGTTGTCTTCAAAAATTAAACGAAGACTTCTTAACACAACCATTGACTGGTAGCCAAGCGAGCAAACTGAGAAATATATATTTTTTAAAACTATCCACTGTATTTTCAATTATAAATACTGGTTACTACAAAAAGCAACTTATTTAGTGACTAAAAAATGTAATATTCTCAAAACAATATATTTTTTAACTTGTAGACTGTTGAAATTCATATTATTGACCTTTTTTTGTAAATGGTCTATTAAAATATTAAAAGAAGCATGTAAATTAAAAAGTTACCTTACTTTAACAAAACAGTAATAGTTCTTTTACATTTTATATTTTTTTCAAATAAATGTAATGCAAAGGGTTATCAATTCTGTTGAAATTATTTCTCTTCCCAAACAGGTGGTCGTTCCTATACTCCTGCTTACACAGAGTTATTGCTAAATACTTTCAACTGTAGATACTTAAATAGACAGATATGATATAATAGAATTATAAGAAATATTTACAAATAACTTGATCTTCAGTATTTATACTTATGTTGATATTTTATAATATTATCCATATATTTTATTTTAATTAGTTAAATAAAAAACAAATTTCATTCAAGAAGTGTTTTATTTATTCCTTTTATCTCGACAAAATCCACAAAATACCTTTTTACAATAACATAATTTAACACTTAACATTTTACTGATTTCATTTTAACTGATAAAGTCCAAATTCAGACGGACAAGTCTCATATGTTGAAAATTTTAAATGTTTTATAATTTATTTTTAATAACAACACAACAGTCAGGTAAGCAATTCAAAACACTACAGTTATAAAACACATGTGAAGAGGCACTCATATAATGTGAGGTATATATAATTCTATGATGTAAAATCTCTTCTTCTCACAGCAAAATGTTGTGTATAGGCTTTGGTACTTAATGCTTCATGAAGTTCATTTCAATGTATCCATCAAGATGAGTATGCATGTTATGCAACAGAACAAGTCACAATACAACTTTTAACACGAGAAGGCATAACAACCCCCTTTTTAAGACACCAAAATTTCTCTATTGTGTTCGTTGTTATTATATGGGCTCATTTGGATGCTTCTTGAGGTGTAGTTGGTTTCAAAAAAGGTGGCATCAAAAATCTTAAGCACTTTATAGCCACTGAGCTGCAAACTAGCTACAACGGTTTGAATCTTTAAGTTAGCACCAAATACAACCTGAACATTTTAACAGAAAAATGTCCCTTTATTTATTTCAGCTGTTTCTTCTTGATAAAAAAGCTATATTAATGTGTGTGCACAATCCACTGTTACCCTACACTACCTTTGGTCTTTCTCTAACAGTGGGCTTCAAAAATATTTACTACTTAGCAATGCTATCTCACATGTCACTTTCACTACTTCACAGCAAACTGTCTGAAAGCATCCTATTGCATTACATTTTAAAACTATCAATAATTATATTATATATCAACTTATTAACAATATGAGGAATGTGATCCCGGCGTTGTATGTTTAGCACTAATTTTGGCTCGATTTGGCCCTGAATAAATTTGACGGATCGCTTTGGTGAAGCGGAAGCGACTCGTAAATTCTTCTTCATTGAAATTCGTGAAGAAATCTGGTCCATTTCTTTGTATTCTGCGAAAGCGTCGTAGTTGCGCGGACGCAGTTGAGGTATCTCCAAAGACGACAACGATGTATCGTCATCGCTAATTATCTCAAGAATATCAGTCTACTGATAGATAAATAATATCGACGCAAAACAAAAACATTTTCTTCACAAAAATCGCAAGAAAAGTATTTGAGCACAGGTTAAGTAGCCAATTACGCTCGCTTAACTTTTGACTGATTTAAGTATGGTTTGAGAACTGTCAAACGAGTTTTACTCAGTTGTGAAACACAAAATACGTTCTAAAGTATGAGTTAAGCACGGTGATCAGTGACATTCTCAAATATTGTTTATGGTTTGAGAAAACTCAAATCAGAAACAAAAATTTGCTTAATTAGCCGTTGAACACGGTTTGACATTTGCTTAACGTCAAATTCTCAATTCAGAAACCGGCTGATAAAGAGCTTTACGCTGTAACCCGTGCATAGCAGTATAAGCCAAAGGAACCTGGGAACCTAGTGTCAAGACACTTCGTTCGTTGTCCGTTTCCTACTTTTCGGCGAAATTCAGGCGTTGTATATGTTGAGTGACGTAATTCAACGCCGTCGCTAATCTTTTATATAAAAATCAATATTTATTTCAAACTTGCACTAATAATGACTACAGGTGCTTTTGTATGAGTTTAAATGAAAAGTAGAAACTAGAATGCAGACCGATATAATAAATAATATAATTGTGAAATATAATATCTGAAATGTACATATGAGTCTAACGTGGCAAAGACACAAGCGAGCGACTGTAAACTAAATATTTAACATTTTTGTATTCTGCCTCCATACTTCATAATATGCACAAAAACACGAAGCTATAAAAATAGTACCCTACCATTTACTTGTGATATGTCCCATTCAGTAATATTTCATAATTCTTTCGTAAAATTGGTTAGGAATTTCAGCCATACTCTGTTGCTAAGAGGAAACTACTCATTTTACTCCAAATTTCAACAATAATTGCTTAATTTACATCGTCAAGGCGCGAAAAAGTCTTCGAAATAGGCCACAAATTGTAATATAGATTTTTCGTGCAAAAATAATTTTCTTATATTTTAGTTCGTCTTCAGTTTTATTTATTATATATTTACTCTTTAGAACACACAAAGAAAACATATTGTTAAAGTACTTGTGTTGTCCACTTTAGCAAATAATAGCATATTGAGAAATATGACCTAGTGACAGCATATCTTTAATTATAAAATAAAATGCTAATATGCAATTTATTTCTAGTTAAAAAATAATTTTTGAGTGCCTGTCGTGGCGCATAGATACAAGCGTCTGACTGTATACATGGCAGGTGTCGGGCTCAATCCCTACTAGAGGAAATTAAACATGTAATATTTTCATTTCTTCGCTTTGGTAACAAGGCAAACTGCGGCGTTCAATTCCAGTCAACATACAATCTCAACATAAAAACTCAAATTCGACGCAAGCGGGGAACGGAACGAATTGTCTATACACTAGGTTTCCAAGTTCCCTCTGCCTACCCTAACATGTACACCGTACATCATGAAGCTTAAAATATATATAATCATTAGCAATTGTTTAAAGCAATTTAAGCAAAGTCACAGGAAGAGGCTAGTAAGATTACAATTCAGAGAATAAAATTGGACATGGATTTTGTATAACCGGAAAAAAATTACAAAAACAAGTAATTTAATAATTTTTCTATTTATTATACGAATATCTTTAAATATTTACGTATATAATAATAAAATCAAAATTATAATATTATTATTGATAGAATTACATGTAAAGTTGAGTGTGTTATATCTTCGGCAAATGGAGACCCTCTTCAACCCTTAAGGTGATAACGGTTAGGAGCTTTTTGTACGATGGTGTTATTTTATAGTTGCTCACAATTTATTAGACACAAACAATTAATAGAGCTGTATATGCATTTGTTTCCATAAAAAATATTAAAACTTTCTTTCTTTCTTTCTTAGCTTCACGCTGTATCCCGCACCGAGGCAGGGTAGGCAGACCGACCTAGAACCCGGGAACCTAGTGTTAAGACACTCCGTTCCACTTCAGTTCCCCACTTTCCGCTGAATTTGAGGCATTGCGTGTTAAGTAGCGGAACTCAACGCCGCGCTTTGCCTTATTACCAGAGCGAAGAAAATGAAACATTAAATATTTTAATTGAAAATATTAAATATTTCATTTCCTCAACTGAGGATCGAACTCAGAACCTGTCGCTTACAGTCACATGCTTGTGCCGCTGCGCCACTACAGGCCTATAATTAATAAATAGAAATATTAAAACGTTGATTCATATGTTTATTTTTCTATAATACTGCATACGTGTAGTTTTCAGGCATCAATTCATATACTCCTAATACATTAAAAATATATATAATGTACTTAGCTGTTTCCCTAATTTGGGGTCTACGAGTATATCGAAATATAGAAACGGTGAAAAATACTAACTTCTCTTTATTTCATATCTTTCTGGTCTTTCGGCTGGTCTTCTCTAAATTTTATAACAGAAAGCAGCTTCACATTGTATCCAACACATATCGATAGATAGGCAGAGGAACTTGGCAACCTAGTATTAAAACACTCCGCTCCACTTTCGTTCTCCACTTTCTGCTGAAATTGAGGCATTACCTGTTGTGTGGTGGAGCTTAATACCGCGCTTTGCTTTGTTACTAGAGCGAAGAAATGAAAATATTAAATAATTATATTGAAAATCGGAAATTTTTCCTCGAGTGGGGATCGAACCCACAACCTGTCGTTTGATCACGCAGCTAATAAAGTCGACAAACTTAAGCCAGCGGACGTATATACTTACTTATTTTAAATACATAAAATTAACTTCAAAAAATATAATAATAAGTTGTCTATGAAATATCTATAATTTTTCACTATTGGTATTTTTCACTATATTTAAATGATCGATAACATTTATCTTGAGATCACATAAAGGTATACTTTATGTGATCTCAAGATAAATGTTATTGACATGCGAATAACACATAAAAAATTATATTGGATTACAAAATTGTCCTATACAGCTCCCGGATTTTTTTAATGTACGTATTAACGGGATTCTAAATATCAGAAATTAATACGCAATTAAAATTTTAAAATGACAATGTATATGTAATTAGACTCGATCGAAAGATCAAAGGGAAAATGAGGGATATTTGTATATATGCAAATAAACGCCTGCGAATAAATATAAGCGAAGGCAAAGCCTTACTGGGAAGCGTTTGCACAAGAGAACTTGTATTTGAAATATCATTTGCGTATTTTTATTTATATTTTTTACTTTATTAAGAAAAAAAGGTTTCACCAGACTGGATGGATATAAATATTAAAATTGAAAATATGACCATACATCTAAGTAATTTCTTTTAAAATGTCTAAATTTATTACCATATTTTTAGTAAATTAAAATTAAATTTATAATCAACATAGTCTACATGAAATAAAAATATTTTTAAACTTTTAAACAATCAATAATAGTCAGTTATTATATGTTATTCCATTGTCCTAAAGCTATAGGTTAGTGCCTTGTAACTTATTCACTAAAGGCTGGCGTCAGTTGATAATTCTAGAGTTGGCTCTTACCCATCTCAGTCGTTTCACATAAAATACGTGCTCTTATGATACTTAAATGCACGATTCAGGATTTAACTGAATAGAGCTTATTTAAAGCGTCTACCAAATAAGCTTTTTCTTTGCCATTTGTTAGGTTAATTGTATTTGGCTTGGAAGCTACGGAAGCTTGAAGCTCAGAATTTGAATGCAATTTTAAATGGTAGTTTCTATTGTATAAATTTCAATAGGTTAAAGTTGAATATAAATACATATAAAGCAAGATTTATAATGTTTAAATATTAATCATTCTGTTATCGATTTTTCACAGCATAATAAAAATATAACTTGAGATAAACATCTCTACAAGCGTGCGTAGCGACAACTTGTGGGTTTGATTCTCACTCGAGGAAATAAATTTTATATTTTTACTGTCATGTTTGTCATGCATTTTTAGTGTGTCTAGTAACGATGCAAATCAAAAAATTATTTTGCTTTCAGAACTCGCCTCCTTCGTCTTCGTATCAATGCTTTAAAAGTTCAAATTGAGTTTTGCCAGTGTGTATCTCACTTACTTTGACTTAGCTTCACGCTGTATCCCGCACATGGCAGGGCAGGCAAAGGGAACTTGGGAACCTAGTGTCAAGACACTCCGTTCTGTTACCCACTTTCCTTCAAATTTGAGGCATTGCGTGTTGAGTGGCGGAACTCAACACCGCACTTTGCCTTGTTACCAGAGCGAAGAAATGAAAATTTAAAATATTAAAATAGAAAACTATTAAATATTTCATTGAGTGGAGACAGATGTAATTGCCTTGCAGAATTCGTTGACAAGTAGAGAATGGAGTATCCTGACCCCAAGTTCCCAAGTAACCTCTGCCTATTCTGCTATGCACGTTAAGAGAGAAACAGTAAATAAGACTTATCGTGTCATTTTAATTATTCACACTAAATGAAACCATAATTATACAAAATTTGAATAGAACCTAGCAAGCAATAAATAAGCATTTGCCTACTTATAAGTGCTTCAAGTGAAATCAATTTACAATAAATCCTTCCAGTTAACAACTTGGCCGAGCTCCAAAATGAAGATACAAATAGATTCCAACCGGCAATTAACGACGAACATCGCGAAACATGTCCGCAAACAACCTACTAAAATGCAATAAAATTCCAACTTCCAGTAATAAATTTTAAAGTTCATTTTAGAACTTTGCTGGTAAAATATTTTCGTTGCAACTACTGTTGTTTGCGTTATCGCTATCGAATGCGTTATTGAATATTATGCGTTGTAACTGTAGTGGTTGACGTTATATTTAAAATATGATTCTGATGTGTGGTAATAAAGCAAAGCGCGGCGTTGAATTTAGCCACTCAACACGCAATGCCTCAAATTCGGCGGAAAGTGGGGAACGGAAGTGGAACGGAGTGTCTTTACACTAGGTTCCCAAGTTCCCTCTGCCTACTTTGCCTAGTGCGGGATACAGCGTGAAGCTATAAAAAAAATAAAAATGATTCTGTGAAAAATTGATAATATTATTTAATTAAATATCCTTAAAAGAAAAAGATGGGCTATAGATGGGCTATAGTGGGCTATAAAGTTGTGCTTGAGTCCCTGGGTTGGTGTTACTGTAACTGTTAATTCTGTTACGCGATGAGCCCGGAACCTAGTAGATGAACAAGTTATTTCTTCTTCTTTTTTATTAACCTGTACTGTCGCGGTAATTTTGACTAAAATCCACAGTTTCATGTTTAAAACTTTAAACTAAATACTGCCTCGCTAACGTATAACGCGCGTAACAGACTATAGTTAGGGTAACGTGTTTTAAATACTATTCATGAGCTCCCAACAATATTACAGTATGCCTCATAATTCAGTTTAGTTACTTTAAAAGGAATTGTTCGCGATCACTTTCCTGTCAGCATTTAGAGGCATCTAAATGACTTAATATAACCATTTTAAATTATTATTTGTAGAGATTAGTAATTTATGATAAAGAACAGGTTTAAGTGAAAAGAATAAATTTGGCGTCAAGTCACACTTTCTTATATGAAATGCTTCTAAAATGAACAAATTTGATATTTTTGTATATAATTGAATAATATGTTATATTTTAGTCGACTGATTTTAATAGATTTTAACTTAAATCTTTTGTTAGCATTCAATGGTTCTCCGCAATTTATGTATGTAATTTTTAACACAACATAGTTTAAAATGCATTTTTCACTAAAAGATAGAAACTTATTTGTGTAATATAATGATTGTGGGTTCGATGTTCACTTCTCAAAGAATTCTATTTAAATTGTTTTTATTAATACATAAGATAAGATCCCCTTTATAATATTTCGGATTCAAATGGAAGATTCTCTAAGCCTTTCCGTTTTTTTTGAGTGAAATTTAAAAGCTATAAGAAATAACATTAGTATTTATTAGAGATTTTATATTTCAACCTAGAATATTAGACTATCATCTTATATCACACATAAAAATAAATACATGTAAATAAGAAAATAAAAATATTATAATAATATAGAATTTCTCATCATGCCTTCATAATTTAAAATGTTTTGCAAAACTTTAAAAAACATGTCTGAACTCAACTACATTTGTTACATTACTTCAACAGTGATATTGTGAAGATTTTCATAGTTTTACTACGAAATAATAACTTTTACAAAACATGCTATATTAACCTCTAAGGTTAAAGTTCCTTTGTATAAAATAATTATATTTTTTTTGTAATTGCAATACTGAATTGTCGTGTCACAGTTGTACCAGTCTGATTGAAAACGCGTTGGTTTTGAATTTATTACACGGAGGGATGATTATATTTAATTACTATGGACCCGATGACGGCTTCGCCTGCTTGAATTAAACTATTTTATTTACAAATCTTGACGATTTAGTTGTTCAAATAACACTTTTGGAACAATATATACATATATATATATATATATATATATATATATATATATATATATATATATATATATATATATATATATATATATATATATATATATATATATATATATATATATATATATATATATATATATATATATATATATATATATATATATATATATATATATATATATATATATATATATATATATATATATATATATATATATATATATATATATATATATATATATATATATATATATATATATATATATATATATATATATATATATATATATATATATATATATATATATATATATATATATATATATATATATATATATATATATATATATATATATATATATATATATATATATATATATATATATATATATATATATATATATATATATATATATATATACATTGAAAACTAACAATACAGTTGAATAAATAATAGTTTTGTAGTAACTAGGAAGTTTTTTCAAACTAAAGATTTAGTAGATTCAAAGATCTGAAGACGTTATTTTGGTTACCAATTACATTAAAGAAACGGATTAAGATTGTTTTATGTATCTTCCATGTACGGACAGTGATCGGTTTAGATTAATTAAAAACAATGATAATTTTCATTTCCAAGCCCTAGACAAAGCGCGGGTTTGAGTATCGCCACTCAACACGTAATGTCTCGAAATTTGAAAGGAGAAGGCATATACTAATAAGAAAGAAAGAGCCTAACGTTCGTTTTTTTTATATTAAAAACTAAAAAAATATATAAGAAAATGTAAATATAAAATTAACATAGCGGAATTTGACCCGCAGCTCTTTATAAAGATTAAATAGCACTTTAAAACATGTTAATGAAATATATATCGAAAACTATTGGTAAATCCATTATTATCTACGATTGTAATAAAATTAAAGCTTAATGGAAGCTTTATATCTCACGCCCACATGATCCATCAAAAATGCAATACATGTAGCTTAATATACAAAATTTATTAAGTAAATCCATTGTTGACTACATGCAATGCGCCGTTCTCTGATTAAATTATACACTGCATAAAGACTTCACACTACCCTAAACGATAGGAGGAGGCGATTTCAAATAATAGAATAAATTTTGGAGGCCTGTCGTGGCGCGTTGGCACAAGCGTGTGACTGTAACTGACAGGTTTTAGGTTCAATCCCCGGTCGAGAAAATGAAATATTTAATATGTGCAATTTAAATATTTAATGTTTTTTTTTATGGATAAGACACGGCAATTGCCCACGGCCCTGTGTAACACCAAGGGAGCTACAGGAACGTTGCCGGCAGTCAAGATAGATGGACACCGGGGCACGGCATTACCTAGTGCGAAACGCAGTGGCCGAAACGACTACTTAACGCTGGTTTGTCCTTAATGCCGGGGGTGATAATAATCGCCGATCGAGTCTGCCCATGCGTGTTGCCATTGCTGACAACGTAACTCTTCCACACGTACTTTAGTCGCCTCTTACGACACCATCAGTACCAGGGTGATCCTATTCTAAGCCGGAATCACACGGCCATTTTCATTTCTTCGCTCTGGTAATAAGACAAAGCGCGGAGTTGAGTTCCGCCACTCAACACGCAATCTCTCAAAATCAGCGGAAAGTGGGGAACGAAAGTGGAACGAAGTGTCTTAACACTAGGTTCCCAAGCTTCCTTTTTTTGTTCGTATTCTAAAAAACAGCTCAGTAGGTATATTAAACCGAATGTTAAATATGAATCCTATTAAATATAAACTAAAACAGAAACACTTATAAAAATATGCTATATACTGAGCTTCATGCTGTGTGCACATGGCAGGGTAGGCGGAGAAAACTTGAGAACTAGTGTTAAGACACTCCGTTCCGTTCCCCACTTTCCGTTGAGCCGTTGCTTGTTGAATGGGGAATTCGACGCCCTGATTTTGGCCTTGTGAGCCTTGTTATTGAAAATATTAACAAGTTTATTATATAAATCAATTTTTGGTTACTTAAAAAAAACAATATCCAAACAATTTCACATAATTGCAATCATTTTAATATGCTAGTAACTTGACAAATGTCATATGTGTAAACTACATACATCACTTAAAAATGGCCTGTCGTGGCGCAGCGGCACAAAAGTGTGACTGTAACCGACAGGTTCTGGGTTCGATCCCCAGTCGAGGAAATGAAATATTTATTATTTTCAATTTAAATATTTAATGTTTCACTTCCTCGCTCTGGTAATAAGGTAAAGCGCGGCGTTGAGTTCCACCACTCACCACGCAATGCCTCAAATTCGGCGGAAAGTGAGGGACAGAAGTGGAACAGAGTGTCTTAACACTAGGTTCCGGGGTTCCCTCTGCCTACCCTGCCTCGTGCGGGATACAGCGTGAAGCTTATTACAGTATAATTTGCAACATTTTAATTGTAATGTTCATTTGTTTGTTAAGCCTTTCATAGTGCAGGTGCATAAGTGTATAAACGTGATTGATGGATTGTGGGTTCAACACCCATTTGAGGAACTGAAAAAAAAAATATTATCTACAATTTTGTTATAAAAATCAAATAAAAGAAAGTTTATTTATATGTCGTGGCGCAGCGGCACAAACGTGTGACTGTAACCGACAGGTTGTTGGTTCGATCCCCACTCGAGGAAATGAAATATTTACCTAATATTTTCAAATTAAATATTTAATGTATTCATTTCTTCGCTCTGGTACAAGGTAAAACGCGGGGTTGAGTTCCGGCACACAACACGCAATGACCCAAATACGGCGGAAAGTGGGAAATGTTCCCTTTGCTTACCCTGTGCACGATATAGTGTGAAACTCAAAAACAACTATATATTTACATCACCAATATATGATTAGGTCTTAAAATTAAAATAATCGTTGAGGCTACGTTATAAATATCGTTATCATTAAACATTTAGAAATATTTAAAACAGTATAATTTTAAATTGTTTTACTTCTGCTCTATAAATTAAGAGAATAAATCGCGTATGCCTTGTGCCACACTCAATATCGTTGATCCCTAATACAATTCAGAGAAACTGCCTGGAACAATATTTATTTTCCTCGCAGTCATCAACACGACGCAATTGTGGTTCACAAACGATTTATGAACATGCTGTTACACTATATATACTTTTACAACTGTATAACTAGCGAAGCACCCGTGGCTTTGCCCGTTGGAATTACATTATTTTATTTACTAATCTCAACAACTTTCTTGTTCTATTAAATTATCAACACTAATAATAATAAAATTAATGTATATAAATGTAGTTAGCTGTTTCTGAAATTAGCGCGTACATATGCGCGTACGCATAGACAAACAAGAAACTGACAAACAGAAAAAAGAACTGAAAAAAGACCAATATTTTGTAACTTATATATATATATATATATATATATATATATATATATATATATATATATATATATATATATATATATATATATATATATATATATATATATATATATATATATATATATGTATATATATATATATATATATATGTACAGACAGTGTTATGAGTATACAAAAAAGGAACCATCGCTAAGTGGTTAAAACATAGACGATGATTGTGGGTTCAATTTCATTTCGGAAATGTTTACATTTAAATTTACAGGTGTTTGTTTTTTTTACATTCGATAAGAAATAGAGCGGTGTTACGATAATAGTAAGCTATAGAAGTCGGACAGTATAAGAGAGATATTATACTATAAAAAAAAATGGATAGTGTGAAATAATAACAATAAAAATTGTTGCACAGTTTCGTGATACAAAGAAAATAAAAAAACGACATTATTCACAATTATGACCAAATAAATGTCAAGAATGCCGTTATATATGCGTGCAATAAATTTTTGCGTAAAATTTAAAACAAAATTAATAAAATTGTACTGACCATATTAGAAACCGGGTTTTTATATTGAATGTTGCTCAGGAATAGTACTGTCATGGCGACCGTGTGGCTGTAAATGCAGACACAGACACAGACACAGACAGGTCGAAGTTCGATCCCCATTAGAGGAAATGAAATATTTAATTTCACTTTATTCACTCTAATAAGAAAGTAAGGAGCGGCGTTGAGCTTAAATTTAGCGATTGAAGTGTCTAAAAGCTAATGGAGTGTCTAAACACTACGTTCCCAAGTTCCCTCTGCCTACCCTTATATGTACGGGCTATAGCATGACGTTAAAAGTTTACTATTGAATATAATAAATAAAATTCTGCCTTCCTTCCTTCCTTAAACATACTGCATGTGAAAACACTCTCACGAATTGCCTCCAGTTCTGCAGAAAGTGCGGAATGCAGGTGTTCTAGTGGGAACAAGAGAGTTTCAACACTAGGTTCCCAAGATCCATCTGCCTACCCCGCCATGTGCAGAAGACAAAAACTCAAATAGTATTATGAAAGAAACTTAAAATCTGAAAAAGAACTTCGACGGGAATAAAAACAGCAATCATCCCTTGGCCTTTGTAACCTGAAGTTGGTGATTGCCCGCATTCTATTTACGCCCTTTTCATGGCTAATCAATAGGCGCCATAAAATTGCCTTATTGTGATAGAATACGTGACGCAAATTACTGTTTCACGTTCTTACATTGTGTAACTTTTTAGGGTATAATAAAACTTTGTAAATGGTTTGGTCAGTTTTAAATGAAATAATATGGTAAAATTAAGCTTTTTTCATGCAATGAAGTAATAGATAAGTAGGCAGATAATGTTATGACACTTCAATACTCAATTAATGTGGCGGAGTTAAACGCTGCGCTTCTTTTACTACTGGAATTAAAATAATTTTAAGAAAATTTTCCCCCAAAATGGAAATGAATCTCAGAAACATTTCAAATATCCTTGACTGCGTTCTAATAGTGTTGGTTCAGATATTCATAATGAGGCAAAGCACATCGTAGATTGTTTAACACTAGAGATGACCAAGCAAAGCTGACCTGATTAGAGACAATCAGTCACAAAGGTATTTGTGTAATCATCTTACCGGTACCTGTTTATAGAGGTTATATAGGTAGAATTAAATATGGCTGAATAGTTAATATATAATTAATTTTATGATTATATTGAAAGTGTTTTTCATTCAGCATCACGCTGTATCCCGCTCAGGGGAAAAGTACCCAGAGGGAACTTGAAAACCTAGTGTTAATATTTTCTTCCTGATTTTCCGCAAAATTTGTAGTATTGGGTTGGTTGAGTGGCAAAACTCAACGTCGCGCTTGGCATTGTTACTAAAGCAAACAAATAAAAATATAAAATATCTCATTTTCTCGAATGTCGTCCGAACCCACAACCTTCTTTTACAGTCGGAATTAAGCAGAAAACGAGAAACACTAGTATCTTAACGAGCAAGGAATAAACCAACTTTTAAGGTGAAGGAACTAAACCAAGCTTAAAGGTTCCCAGGTTCCCTCTGCCTGTAGTACCACTTGTGGGATACATAAAATTTACTAATCAAACCCCCAATCATACGCTGTGCCCTCATAATACTCTCTACGTTTGTACGTAGAGGGTATTATGAGGGCACAGCGTATGATTGGGGGTTTGACAATATAAACGAACAAGAGATCGTAGATTCAATTCTCCAAACACATCACTGCCAGTAACAGTAATTGAAACTTATTAGCGACACAAATTACACGCCTGTTCGACCATAACCAAAATATTCCAAAATCAATCACCAACTCCGCACTGAATATTCATGTTCGAGTTACTACCGTAAAGCATGTTGTCCAATTCCCGTCGAGTAGGCGTGTATGGCGAATTAATTAATTGGCAGCCAGCGTTGGGACGCATCTGGGCAGGACCAGGTCGTTACATTTTATGACAACAACAGATGTACGGTAATCGCCTGCATCGTGCCGCATTATTGCGAATTTGAATTTGATATTAGATTAATTGTTACGGATAATTGAAATTGTATTGATGTTTTCATTCTGGATATATTTTTATATGTTTGATAAGACATTTGAATTTTTTAAATGTTCTTTACACCGAAATTTTAATGTTTAATATAATTTTAACATATATTATAATAACTAACTTGGGCTCGCAGCAACTGTGATGCGGCGCAGCACATGCAAGAAAGTCCTCGAATTTATCAGTTTTTCGTTTTGCTTTATTAATTGTCTACTTCTATAGGCATGATGACGTGTCACCGCAATTTAAAGGGCTATCCAATACAAAAAAAATATCGAACTCGTAGTTCCTGAGATTAGCACGTTGAATTAAACAACTAAACTCTTTAACTTCATAATATGATTGGATAGATATAGATAAAAAATATTGGTCCGCTTTATTTGAAGATTCCTCACAAATATCTAAAACAAATTAGCCCTTGACACGCCGATAAAAGTATTGATAACTTTAAGGATATCCCCTAAAGGGAAATTAACAACGAAATTTATAATGAGAATATCTTTGAAACCGCTTCAGTAGAACGACTTAAGCTAATCAACAATTCAAAGTATTTTAACGTGGGCAAAATATTATCAGATTTGACGAACAATTTGATACTGTACAGAGCATCAGAACAATGGCGTCCTATCTACATAATTAAATTGATTAAGTCGCCTCCAAACTTATTTTGACAATTAACAATATACAGATGTTTCTTATTTTCTTATGTTTTTTTTCACATTTATTCTTTTACAATTTATATTTTATTTTACAAATTTACCCATAATTTAACTAAACAAATGTTTATTGATGATTATTTTAGCGTATACCGAAAAATTTTGTCGTAGCGCAGAGGTACAAGCTTGTTACGGTAAACGTAACAGGTTTCGAGATTGATTCCCATTCGAGGAAATGTTATTTAGTTTTTTTTTTAAATGTAATATTTTATGTTTTCATTTCCTCGCTTCTATAATAGAGCAAAGAGCGACGTTCAAAGTCCAAACACTCAACTCGTAATTTCTCAAATTCAGCAGAATATTGAGATCGCAGGAAAAAAAATATATTGAAAAATTAAAAAAAAATATTGTGAAGTTTTAAATACTGTTATGCTTTATGAAGCGTAATTTAATCCTGTGAAAATTTATTTGTTGTGGCTATTAAAAATGATGCGATAGATGTGAAATAACGAAACATTTTCTACGACATACAACAGTGTCGTAGAAAATGTTTTGTTATTTCACATCTATCGCATTATGTCCGAGCCCACAGAAATTTGAAATAAAAAGTAGTATATATGTATTTTCAATTAACTTTAATGCTACTTGAATAAAAATCGATTCTGTTGTTCCGGAGATTAGCCCGGGAAAACAAAAAGATAGAATGGCAGGCAGAAAATATTTACTTTTCAATTTTAGTTCATAATGTTGACTGAGCAGTGTCATAGAAGTCGCCTATTTTCTATAGAAAAAATCTAGTCTTAATTTTGACTGCCCAATGTAACATTTTAAAGTAATGTCATGGCAAGAATTTTGTTTAAATAAAAAAAATAATGATAATTTTTCTTCTTACTATTTAATTGTATCAGTTTTTTAATAAAAATATTTATTTAATAAATAAACATTTGTTTCAGGTAACTTTCAAGGAGACATAGCCATACCAGATATAGATTATTATAAGCCACCAAACACTGCCCCTAGTACATCTAAGATTAATAAATCGCTACAAGAAGAAGTAGAAAGACTTAAAAAGGAAGTTCTTCTAGAAGGACTTCAAGTTGAGGAAGAGGGCCTAACTGATATATTAAGAAAAAGAACTAAGCAGCCATCACAATTTTCTCAAGATAAACCTAAGAAATATAATGATGCTACTCTTTTAACTAAGGTGAAATTTTAGGATTGTTTAGAATTATTTTCATATTGTTAAGATATTAGATATTTATAACATTTTATTAATATTTTTACAGGTTATCCCACCAGGTCTAGATAGAGGTATGCTAATGAAAAACGGTAGAATACCTCCTGAAGAAGATTTCGATAGCATTAATTTGGCCACTTACAATAAGCCAAGCAACATCAACCAAAGTGTTGTAGACAATTTAACAGAATCTGAAAGCTTAGAACAAGATGGTGTCTTGGTAGTAAATATATCAAATGATAATATTTTAAATATAAACGAACTATATCCATCAATTATGCAATTTTCAAATTATTCTAACAAAGCTGATGAGGTCACAAATAAAATACAGAGCAATAGCCGTGAAATAACTGGTGATTCTAAAAACAATATCAAATTTAAAGGTCTACCTGAAAATATAACTGTAGCTCCCGCTCCTACAAATGGAGTGTTGCCAACCAATGATATAAATGAAGATGTTGCAGATCTTGAAAAGGTTGTTATAAATAAAACGAGTCTAGAGAAAGTCGATAAGGGATTCGAAGGTAACGAGTTAGTTAAACCTACTGAAAGCTTGCAGAGTTTGATAGGAAATCCAAATCACAAGCGACATCGAAGGAGAAGGCATGGTAACGGCCGACGGTAAGAATTAAATTTAATTTATAATTATCTAAGAATACATAATTTTAATCAAAATATAGAAATGTTTTACTGAAATATACTTTGTAGGAGTGTAAGTAAATGAAATTAGTGCTAATTTATAAGTAATTTTATATAACAAAACGCTGTTATTCAGGGTATTAAAACAAAGTTTTGCAAATAAGTACTTAATTCACATATACTATATATATATATATGCACTCACTCACACACCCAGCTTCACGCTGTATCCCACACATGGCAGGGTAGGCAAAGGTAACTTGAGAAGTTATTATTTAGACACACACATACATGTTTCACTTCCGTTCCCCACTTTCCGCTGATTTTAAAGTATTGCGTGTTGAGTGGCGGAAATATATATTTTATATGTACAGTATCGGAATATATACCTGTACTTGAACAAAATATCTCAGTTATAAAAAAATAAGCTACTATTCTTATATTCATTAAAATATATACGAGTGTATAATACTTAAACAATTGACGTACATTAAAAAATATGTATATTTCATTTAAAATCAACAAAGCTGCGAGACATACGTATTCAACTTCTTTACGGCTGAGCCATTTAATATCCTTTACCATTTACTTCGTTCTCGTAAACCTGATTCTGAGTTCTAGAAATAGATTATTTCAGTAATGCAAATGCAATGCAAATAACTCGACGTTCATGTTTATACATAAACAAGATAGTTGTAAAAGCTTCTTTGTATGCTTTGAGGCACTTCATACAATTTTAAGCATAAATAAACTATAGATTTCTGATTATGGAAGATCTTTACATTAAACGATAATCATAATTCAATGAATAAAAATAAACAAAGTCTGTTTTATTGTTAGTAATAAACAGGTTGTGGGTTCAATGTCTTGAGGAAATTAAATATTTATCTCACTAAAGTAATGTCATCCTGGTAGTGGTGGTTAACATTAGGTTCCCAAGTTTCATGTGTATACCCTGCCATATGCCAGACACAGCGTGAAGCTAAACGCATTACAACTTTCATCGTTTCATCACTGAAATACCATTTACCCTTAGGTAGTTACATGATAAGTACATAGAATAAATATTTTAATTCCACCTGCGGTGAGAAGTTGATGATAAAATGCTGTAGCTGTAGAAATGTAAAATTTGAATATTTCAGTAAATTTGTTATATTTAACCAATGCGTTAGTTTTAAGGCTAACGTAAGGGGGTAAGAAAACGTCTGACTGTAAACTTGTTAGACGTGGGTTTGATCCCGACGAGTCAATGCAGACGGTAAACTTTATTAAAAGAAATCAAAACATCATTTTCAACACATTATTTACTTTTAGGTTAAGAAATATACAATCAAATGAAAGATCCGGATACAATGCATTCAAACATTCCGATGAAGACAATACATCTTCTCATGAAAAAAAATTTTTTCGTCACCAAAAAAGGTTGAAATTTAGAGAGGAAAGTAAAAAATTTGAAATACCAGAACATGAGTTTGAAGAAAAATTCGAAGTAAAGCCACCTCCAAAAGAAGATATCATCAATATTGCAAACGATACGGAGAGTCAACCTTTTAAGGATTGGTTTTTTCGGGACACCGAAGATGACTTAGAAGCTAGCGAGAGCCAATTTTATAATCATACAGAGGTATTATTTTTTTATTTTGGCCTGAACATAACTTATTGATACGCGGCAAGAATTAAAATATATATCACTGATTTTATCTTGATAAATTATGTGATAAAGTAAAGTAAAGTATTGATGAATATATAATTTTGTTGAATACTTTGTTAAGATTTATAATAGATATTTAAAACGGTATCATTTAGACGTCAAACTATTCCACCAAAAAAATTTAAACTACAATATTAGTATTAATACTTACATTATTACAATACTTTTGAGTTAAGTTATGACATTTTTTTTAGGTAATTTATATTCAGAGTAAATTATTTAGAAAAAACATAATTATTTTCATAAAAAATTAATTAAAATTATATTATGTAGATTAAACCATCTATTTCAGAGGCAGAAAAACAGGCACTTAGACGTTTCCATAATACTTTCGACTATAACTCCATAGTAGCTCGCTCGAGTTATAAAAGTCTAAATTGAAAAACTTCTATAAACTCCTGTCTACAGATGTAGGCCTCAGGCCAGACAGTTCCGTTCGAATGTTTCCGTAACTTTAGAAACTTTGGTATACTTAGAATATATATTTGTCGCCATCCTTGCTCAGTTAAAGGTGTTTCACACTAACATTGTGGTCGTGAATTCCGAACGAAAAAAAGGAGGTTCGTATTTCTGGGGTAATTGGGTCTTCGAAAGTCCGCCATGCTCATGCAATGCTTCAAATTCGGCGGAAAGTAGGTAACGGAACGAAGTGTCTTAACACTAGGTTCCCAAGATCCCCTTGTCTAGTGAAGCTGGATTAGTCAGATAGAACTCTGCATTCCAACTTTTTATTCGTTGAGGAGCATCAAACCGTGTTGAGTTTCTGCAACCTTACACAGCTTTATGTCTCAACTCCCCTAATCTCCCCTATCCTCTAGTATATATTTCATATATGGATAGATATTATTGACCGTTCTCTTAATAAAAAAATAAAAATCATTATTAATATAATACATGTAATATTGATATTTACTAAAATTATGAAACTATTTTAATTTAGTAATATGACATTGGCTAAACGCTTTTGTGCTCAACTAGCGTCCTCGAAACGCTATAATTAAAGAACTGAACTAAACAAGATTATCGTACACATACTCAAAAACACAAAAGGCATACATAAATTTTACAAAGGACACTTTCTTGTCCATTTTCAACAAAATAACTAAAGCTTTGAGCGTCGTAAGCATTAGCTTTTAAAGCATTAGAACCATGAAATAGCCTCTTGTAAAGCTCTTTTACAATATCAAGAAAGTTTTCTACTTTATACAGCACAAATTTACATTACTTATAATAAATTAAATTAAATACCATAAATATCAAGAATAGTAGTAGTAGTATGTTTTATGGAGATATTTTTTTATTTTTATATATATTATTGATCACATTTAATAAAGCGACATATATTTCATAAATTGAAATGTTATGCTTATTTTAATGTGAGAAACGTAGCGTTTTTTTTAATTCTAAGTAAATACTACAAACACATACATACGTCCGTACCATTTTATAACTTTTTCTAAACTATATATATCGGTATTATTATCTGATATTGAGGGCTTTGGGGCGAATTTGAAAAAAAATGGCGAAAATTTAAGATGGAATTGTATTCATTTTATTATTTATTTATTAAGATGACAAATTCTTAACTCAATTAAAGTTCGTACCCACGTTCCGTTCTCCATAGGAGCTATGTACCTGTAAACTTCAAGCATATATTAGATCCTTTGTTGTCTGTCGATCTGTTCGCCAATCAAAATATATTTTTACTGTAATTAACTAACATTGTTGTCATAGATAAGAAGAAGGCATCGTACAGCAAGAGCGGCGACCAATAGAAAGGAGCGTATATGGGAGAATGGTGTGATTCCTTACGAAATCGATGGTAACTTCAGTGGAGCGCACAAGTCATTGTTCAAACAGGCTATGAGACATTGGGAGAATTTTACGTGTGTCAAGTTCGTTGAAAGAGATCCAGGATTACATAAAGATTTTATAGTGTTCACTGAAAGACCTTGTGGGTAAGTATCTGATTGTAAACGTTTAATAGTCTGTAGTAAACAAACAAACTTATAATATTTAACTTATAGAACGTTTAGAAAGTACTAGGTCCTGTTCAGTGATAAAAATAGATATCCTACTTTTAGAGTCCGTGTCACATCTAATTTATATGATCGTATATTTGTATAGACTTAAGTCTTCTTACTATTCAAGAAAGAGATAGCTAATTTGATAATAAAACTCATCTACATATGTAAAACTTTTCTAATATTAAATGACTGATGGGCAATGCCCATAAGAAACTACTAAACTTGAAAGGTGCCAGGAGAGGAGGAGAGGAGGTAAAGAAGAAAATAAAGAATGTTTGTGAGGAATGTGAGAAGATATCTCACATGCACTTTTAAATGCTCGTTAACAACGTTCAAAAATATATGCACAGATGTTCATTAAAGAATAATTTATTTTGCTTAACGTTTTGACTCTCTTCAAATAATAAAAAGAGACTGTCGTGGCGCATGGACACAAGCATGTGACTGCAAAATCGATAGGTTGTGGGTTCAATCCCTACCCGAAGAAATAGAATAATTAATATTTTCAAATGAAATATTTAATATCGTTTTGATACATAATCTAGAAAATTCTTGGCAACGGCAAATTTATCGCTGATAGAAATTTCTTCCAGGCTACTTATAAATGTGTAAGAACATTGAAACATTGCAACCTTAAAGTGCTACAGCTAAATATAAATATTAATTAAAATCGATACAAAAATAAAAAAATTGAAGTTCCCTAGGGGAAACCACGGTTTCGTCGCCCGATCAAACTTATTTTTATATTAATTAATAATAATAATTAATAAATTGTAAGTTCAATTTAATTTATTTATATGAGTTTCATAAACTGTTTTTGTAAAGTTTTATCTAAGTCTGTTTTGTAGTTTTGGCGTGAAAGTACAACAAAAATCCATCCTGACATTTTTTCGCATTATTATATAAAATTAGTGTGATCAAACAAGATCAGAAAACAACAAAATTTAAAATAATTTACTCAATTTATTTCGTAAATTAGCAAATTATAGCTTTGCATGACAGATTTTGATGGTCAAATTACTGGAGCATCCTAATTTATTGCAGTTGGATGCAGTCGACTAAATTCGTGAACTAAATTATGTCAATTTGATACACGATAATATTTTTATGTGGGTTGTGGCTATTAGCCATCGAGTGTTGAGTGACAAAATCAAACTCCGCTTTTAATTTTGTATCAGAGTATGAAATATGGAAATATTTCAATTCTTCCATAGGGAATCGAAGATAAAACTCTCGTATTTATATATAAATATTACATTGTCAAATTATCTTTTTCGTCTTTTAAAATGACACATTGAATAATATTTAACATATTTTCTTTACTTAAATCTTATTTTCGTTACCAAAATGAGCTGAAATTTGTTAAGTAGTTTCCTCCGTAGTCCAAAGGAGAACTAATGATTAGATTAGACTAAGAAAATCATTATATTAAATAATTCATTCTCCCGAATGGGTATCTACCCCGCAACTGTCGCTGTTGCAGTCGCACGCTGTGCTACTATGCCACGATGGTTTTATATATTAACATAAACATAAAGAAAATAACAATTATTTATTTTCTTCCTAGCTGCTGCTCCTTCGTAGGCAAGCGTGGAGGAGGTTCTCAAGCAATTTCTATTGGCAAGAACTGCGACAAATTCGGCATAGTCGTCCACGAGCTCGGACACGTGGTCGGCTTCTGGCATGAACACACGCGCCCTGATAGAGATCGGCACGTGCAGATTATTAGAGATAATATTATGACTGGTAAGTTTATACAAAGTTGCTTTAAGTTTAATTAGTTTGTTATCTTGGATAAAGATTTCTTAGGGATATAAATGCTGATTTTCTTGTAGATTGAAGTTATAGATTTAAATGAATCTATTAGTTGCTGTATTCCGCTCTTAGCAGTGTAGATACATAGACAAAACCTGAGCACTTTGTGCTAGAATATATTCCCATTAAGACACTTCCGTTCCCCAATTTCCACAATTCTGAATTCCGAATTCTAGAGGCATCGCTAGTTAAGTGACGGAGTTCAACTCTGCTCTTTGCATATTTGCATTGAACTAGAAGAAAAGTTACATACAATGCGGCATTACTTTCACTCAAGAAAAGATTTTCTCTCTTAAGACGTTGAACTAAAAAAAAGTATTAAGAAACCTTATCTCCTTTGCTTCATTTTCAGTACTTAAACGATATAAGGCCACTCAAGATAGACCCTCTTCACATCAACTTAGAGTGTCACCTAAATTAAGCTCTCATTCAATGCGAATTAAACTGTTTAACCGTCGTTGCGTGTGGAAACGCCTTTACACACGATGTTTGTCTGTCACGCAATGTCACTGCTGACAAGTAAATTAATACTGAAATTACTTTCAATTATATTCGGAGTAGGTGCTTAATTAAGAAATTCGCAAAATTATCCTATTTAACCTAAATATGAATAATTTGTCAAAAATAATTGTGTTTCCTGAACTTGAGACGTTAGAATTGGCACGAGTAGCGTTTTAAAGTAGGTAGTAGTAGGTTTAGGGGCATTCGAAGGAATTCTATTAAGTTATTTTTCTTTTGGTATAATCAATGATCGACTCCAATGTTACAACTTTTGTTGTTACCTTTGCACTTCTTTGTCTATCGATCTCTTTTTTTGTTTCAAGTTGTATCTTGTATATAGGTTATAGAAGTCATTTTCGTATGGGATAGCGTCGAGGAAACCAGGGTCTACAACTGAAACTCTTTTCGCACCGCTCAGTCTATCTGGCTGAGCTGCTGGCTCTGTCTAGGGTAACCGAGTTGTTCAAGGAAAGCCCTATTATATTTATCCTATGCACTGACTCTAGATCATGTTGTGAGGCAGTCGTAACCAACACCTCCAGCCGTTATTTGCAAAAATAAGAGACAAATTAATGGCTTCTCACGCCCAAAACAAGACTGTCACTGTTGGGTAAAAAGATGTGTAGAAGCACACGCTGAGCACTTTTTATTATTGATAACAGCAAGTTGACACGAATATATTATTATATCATAGAGACACGAATAAGAAATAGGAAAAAAAGAAATACTGCGCTTCGCTTAATTTAATTCAAGGTGTAGAAATATTTAAATAATTAACCTCCTCCATGACAAATCTGAATTCATAAACATCCATAAGATGAACTGTACTGACAACGACATGATTATGATCATTAGGTCGAAAATAATATGAATACAGTATAATACAAATATGGAAAAAAAACTTGCAAAAATTCCCAATTAAAGTCGGCTTATTCGGGTTTCTTATATATTAAAGAATATAAAAGATTGTCTTCTAACAATTGTGCTCAGAAGCTAAAACGATTTCAAGTGACCTTTGTTCCTAAATAAACATAAGAAGAGGAAAAAATGATATACAAAATAGCAACCTCTCAAAAGGATCATCTGAATAAGCCTTAAAATAAATAGTATATTAGAAATGTTGCAAAGCTGGGTATTTATTGTGTCAATTTGTATTGACATGTGTGATCATGATAAAAACTTTTTTATATTTAAAATATTGGATAAGGTTAAATTTATTATATGTTCATATACATATGCAAATAACTCTTCTGATATTGACTAACTACACATTTTACTGCTGGCACTACTCGGCGTAGAACTCTGAAATGGAAGATTTGTGAAAAATTTTAAATGAGAGCGAAAATCCGGATTTATGTTTTAAATAAACGAAGCTTAAGACGGCCACTAGTTTGTTATCAGATAGGTACAGAGGTATAAGCATGGAAGTGAAAAGGTGAATTGTCTAGGGTCTTGACTTAAGAAAGTAAAATATTTTATAATATCGTTTCTCGCTCTGGTTAGCGCAGCGTTTATTTTCACCACTTAATACGCAATGCCTCCAGAATTCGGCGGAAAGTGTTCTAATACTAAGTTTCCAAGATCTATGCCTATCCTACACGTGCGGGATACAGCGTGAAGCTAATAAAAATACAAGTTAAGTAATTTTGTTCTAAAAATGAAGGATTAAGATTTCTTTGATAATGTTCAAAGCGTGTGTGTGCAACATCATCAACTTAAGGCATATTAGTAGTAGAAGCAGCGATTGTTATAGATTTGATCCCTATAGATTTCCCACGTTATAGTATTGTTACCCAAAACAAAACACGGCGTTGAGTTCCACCGCACAACACGATATGTCTCGATTTCTGGTGAAAAGTGGAGAATGGATTGTTTAATCAACGAATTCTCTCTGTCTACTTTAACACAGATAATTCTAAGCCTATAGGACTTTCTTATACTGCGTTTTATTTATATTATACTAGAAAAAAAAGTAGATACATTATAAAGGAAATAAAATAATTTAAATTAATACCATTTTTAGTTTAAACCAACCTCGCTAAGACACAAGGTAGAGTCACCGTGGAGTGCGTAATGTAGCCGCGTCTTTTCTTAAGCCGCCACTTGACCTGAATACAACGTGCGTCTGAAATCTTCACGTTTTTCACGCCGTTACATAACAGCTCGAGAGCGTCGCTGTTTCCATTTTTTTATATTCCACTTTTTTACATCAAGTAATAAAAGATAGATGGAAGAAAAATAAGAAGAATTATTTCTGGTTTTAACACTAGGAGCGCTATTAAGCGCGGCTTGTCGTGGCGCAGCGGCACAAGCGTGTGACTGTAACCGACAGGCTTTGGGTTCGATCTCTGGTCGAGGAAACGAAATATTTAATATTTTCAATTTAAATATTTAATGTTTAATTTCTTCGCTCTGGTAATAAGACAAAGCGCGTCGTTGAGTTCCGCCACTCAAAACGCAATGCCTCAAATTCGGCGGAAAGTGGGGAACGGGAGTGAAGTCATACTGATTAGACTTTTTAAAAAAGTATTTATATTGCCTGGAAAGACACAACTATTTTTTAGTCCGTATAGCACTCTTTTTCTCAATATCGATGCTTAGAGTATTTCCGTTTCTCATTTTAGCAATTCAACGTTTCGAATTCGAGCAACTTCTCTTAATTTCGACTTAACATGCTTAAGTAACAAAAATCAACGCCGCCCTTTCTTTGACAGTTAAAAGTCATAATAAAACATTTTACAAACACAACAATACTTTTTAACAAAATCTTGACACCTATCGTAGCGCAAGCTCGCGACTGTAAACGTCACAGCTTTTGGATTCGATCGCCAGTCAAAGAAATGAAATATTTAATATTTTATTTACCACTTAACACGCAGTGCTTCAAATTCCGCAGAAGTTGCAATCGGAAGTATCCTATGGGAACGGAATGTCTTAACATTAGGTTCCCAAGTTCCCTCTGCTTATTCTGATATGTGCCTTTTAAAGTAAACACCAAAATAAAAAATGGCTAACAAAATCTAAAAGTTAAAAAACGTAAAAAAATAGATAATTTATACATACACACATAAAAGACCCTGACCATAAGTTTATTCTGTAGGACAACAGCGAATAGCGACACTAATTACGAACATTAGGAGATTAACATCGTTCATGACATAGTTTCTTTGAGCTAGATGCTACCAGTCATTGTGACTGGCTTATGTGTATAGAATTTAATACTAAAGTCGCGTTGAACCAAAGTAGCGTGTGTTTCAATTTACACGCGGCTTCGCCCATTTAATTTTATAGTCAAACTAGTGACCCGCCCGCAGCTTCGCTTGCTTGAATTACACTATGTTATTGAGTAATCTCAATTACATTCGTGTTCTAATAACATTATCAGTTTTAAGAAAATCTATCTATACATTAAAACATACATAAAAAGTAAAATTAACATACATTAAAACTAAAAATTCAGCCACTTTCTTAACCGTTTTAAATAAAACAAACACTTGATGTTGAAGAAAGGTTGCTTTAATATAATAGTGAAAACTGAATTTAAATCTGGTAACCCGTTTCTGAGATTAGCCCGTACAAAACGCGCAGACAAACAGAAAAAATAAAAATCACTATTTTGGGCCTGTCGTGGCGCAGCGGCACAAGAGTGTGTCTGTAACTTTAATAGGTTCTGGGTTCGATCCGAAGTCTAGGACATGAAATATTTAATATTTTCAATTTGAATATTTAATGTTTCATTTATTCGCTCTGGTAATAAGACAAAGCGCGGCGTTGAGTTCCGCCACTCAACACGCAATGCATCTAATTCGGCGGAAAGTGGGGAACGGAAGTGGAACGGAGTGTCATAACACTAGATTTCACTTCCGTTCCCTCTGCCTACCCTGTCTAGTGCGGGATACAGCGTGAAGCTGAAAAAAAAAACTATTTTGGGCCCATTACATTAATAAACGTCTCCTATGACATTTTTTTTTATATTTATTTCCACGTACAGACAATGATGAGTTACAGATTTATTATAAGCATAAATTATAATAATTCTATACAAAATCTGTACATAAATTATAACCCATGTTTTATTTTGATGTATTAGCTATATTAGTGTAAAGTTTCTCTTAAATCATTTCAGTAGTTTTTGTTGGTGAAAGTGGAACAAATATATATGCCTACAAACGTTCACATTTATATTATTTATAGGGCTAACTTTTAATAGCGGCTCATTCCATGTGGACACAGAAAACTTTATATAGGTTTTGTCTAGACCCTATGAGAGCTTTAAATCCGTAGCAATTCTATATACAATATATTTACTCAGCTTCAAGCTGTATGGCATGGCAGGGTAATTTTGGATTTTTTGGAAAGTTTTACACGTACACTCCTTTCCGTTCCCAACTTTTCGTTGAATTACAGGCATTACGTGTTGAGTGGCGAAACAACGCCGCGCTTTGCCTTCTTAACATAACGAAGAAATGAAAACATTAAATATTTTATTATGAAAACATTAGATATTTCATTTCTTCGAATGGGGATCGAACTCACAACCTGTGGAGTTTACAGTGATACGCTAATGCGTGCTTGTGGTCGTAATATTAGACCGCTTACATAGCTGTTAAAGTGAAAACTAATTTAATACTTTTTTAATTATTAAACAGTTTTTTCTAAAGTAAATTAATAACTTGGCATCAATATAAAAAAATCCGCAATGAATATGGCACTGGTTTCTTAAACTGAATACTTGGAATATTTTTTGATTAGATTCTCATAGAATATGATTTTTTAGTTTTTTTAAATACATATAACATTTGAAAGTAAACTTAAGAATTTACACCATTTTTGAAGAAAAAATTATAAAAGATCGATCTTGGTTTCTTTTCCTGTAAACAAATTATAAATATGAAAAACGTATATATTTTCTTACAGTAGCAATATTATGACATGTCAAGTCACGACAAGTCACGTCCTTGCACGTCAATCACTCGGGAATCCGGAAGATGCCACTTCCTGTCTTTTTACGTCTACGGAATGAAACGAATTATATTCGAAGCTGTGACCGACATTTGAAATGACATAATAGTCAAAAACTATTAATAGCTTACATAAAATATATTGCTTCTATGAGTGTGGACTCGATTTCCACTTAAGGGAATAAATTATTTGTACTTCCTTGCTCTGTTAATAGGACAAAGGGCGACCTTAGGTTCTGCTAATAAAAAAGAGGAAATTTGTAAGTAAACATCAAGTTTGTCACAATTTTTTTAATGTTATTCCGCAGTGAGGACAGGAAATACTAAATTTAAAAACGTATAAATATTTAATCTCCCTACAGAGATGCTAACAATATAAATAACAAGCGTATAATAATTTCGATGTAGCTGGATTAGAACATACGGCTTAGTCGCTTGGACGGTTTCCAAGAGGCGTGGGTTCATATCTTGCCGCGTTCAAAATGTTTATACGCATTTAAATTTAGATAAACACCGAGTTCTCTCTTCGTACCCATGCTACATGCAGAATATAACCGAAAGAAAAAAAAAACATTTTTTAAACATTACCAACATTTTATTAGTAAATCTAAGCGAAAGGTAATACACTTCATAAGCAAAACTGTGTCTTATACTTGATAAATGTTGAACATTTTTTCAAAAAAAAATACAAAAACATTAAATTGAGAATAAGGAAATACCTACTCCTATTATGAAATATTTACGTTATGAAAATATTTTCAACGTAAACTAATTGCTCCCTAAGTATTTTCTTCTCGAGTCTTAGGAGACTTGGCAAACTGTAGGCAGTTTACATTTTAATAGAAATATATACTATTTCTAGGAATCTCAGGAAAAAAAAAGAATACCAGTAGACCGGAAATACTACCAAAGAAATGATTGTCTATCAATCACTTGCTTGTCAGCTTACTAGAAATAGCTGGACAGACCAAAATATTTTTAAAAATTAAAAGAGAAGTAATAAAGTATAATCTTTGTTCGTATAAGAAATATATATAGACTATATATTTCAGTTTTTGTTTTTAAAAACGATACCGCTTCAGATTTCTAACACTATACATGGTTATTAATGAGATTTTCTATTCTTATTTTTCATCTACAATGATAATGAATAGATAAAATGTAATTTAATAATTGAATTGAATTGAACTTTAACGTGACAGTTGTAAAACTATCACATTAAAGTTCAATTTTTTATTCAAGAATAGAACAAAAGAAGACTGACAGAAAACATGAAATCTTTGACCAATCATAAGAACTACCTAATACTGTTTTTATAAAGTAAAAAACTACGAAAATCATATTGCAAAATATAATTATATTTAAATTGCTGGAAATGAGACAACTGTAATAAAATTTCGCAACACTAACTGTAAAAGAGATAACCTTTGCGTACGTAACCCAGTGCTAATTGCTGAGTTCAAGCGCGTAGACTGTTGGTATTAAATAAAAGTTACATCACTATTGCAAATAGGTTACACCTTGATCTTATTACTACTAGTTGTATATATTATAGGTAGCTGAAGCTAATCGTATATATTGTTTTTTTATATAATATCTTAGATAGATACTTATATGAAGACTGTCGTGGCGCAGAGGCAGAAACGTGTGACTGTAAATATAAAAGGTTGTGGTGGAGACGCTCTAAGTCTTGTACAATGGAGAATGGAACGGAGTATTTTGACTCTAAGTTCCTACCCTACAATGTGCAGGATTCACCGTGAAACTAATAAAATCTGTACATATGTCTTTCTTACCTCAGTATCTAATAATGGACAACCCATAACCCTATAGAACTTAAAATATATATATTAAGGTATATATATATATATATATATATATATATATATATATATATATATATATATATATATATATATATATATATATATGTATATGTATATATATATATATATATATATATATATATATATATATATATATATATATATATATATATATATATATATATATATATATATAATCTATAATAAATATAGTGCATAATTGTAGTGCATAAATAAAATAAATGCGGTGTTGAGTTCCGCCATTTAAATCAGTGTCTCGAATTCGGTTGCCTTATGCAAACCATTGTGTATTTTCGACCAGAGCAGAGCAACAAAATATATAATTCCTTTAATAAAGTGATAACCGTACCCCTTCATCACGATCAACACTATTAAACCGGATAATAAAATGTAATTTCTGAGAATGTTCCAAGAATTAGATCATATCCACTAACCGCGTATGCAAGTGGGTTACCGTGATCTGGGACAAAAGAATAAAACAAAAACTATTTCTACCTGTTGACACGATTTAGTCTCTAATTTACAAGTAGTTAGACGATGTAGAGTGCATAGTTACATGTGAGTTTCTTTAAAGGAGCTAGCTATATAAGTTAATTTGTTTATTTATGTATTAATTATCGAGTGAAGACAATCGTGGCGCAGGTACACGAGCGTGTACTGTAAAAAAGATGGGTTGTGAGTTCGATCCTCAATCGAGATATAGAGGAATATATTTAATAATTTTATCTGTTCACTCTGGTAATATGACAAAACGTAGCGTTAAGCTTCGCCACTCAACACGCGATACTTCAAAATCAGCCAGAAGTTAGGGACGGCATGGAGTGTCTTAACACTAGGTTCCCAAGTTTCCTCTGCCTACCCTGACGTATCATGACATATTATAAATAAAAATAATTAACAACTATTCTGCACTCAACTTCACCGGCGTGGACTATTATTAGCGTGATTTCCCTTTGGGGATAATCGAAAAATATTCATTTTTGTCAGTCTTCTTTACGAACTTTTATAGAACACTTGAGATTAATTAACTAAAAACAGTAAAATCCTTGTTATTCGTAGGTCGTAAAATTTTAAAACACAAAAGTAGATCCTCTTTTAACATTTTTTTCTATTCCTTAAAACTCAAAATCAAAATCAGTCTAAATGCTTAAATTGAGAGATGAAACGAATATTAGTACTTGTTTTAATTAATAATAAGTAAAAATAAAAAAGAAATTATACTTCGAGGCCTGTCGTGGCGCAGCGGCACAAACGTGTGACTGTAACAGACAGGTTGTGGGTTCGATCCTCAGTCGAGGAAATGAAATATTTAATATTATCAACTTAAATATTTAATGTTTCCTTTCTTCGCTCTGGTAATAAGTCAAAGCGCGGCGTTGAGTTCCACCACTCAACACGCAATGTATCAAATGTTCATACATATTTAAGAAGGTAAAGTAATTATATAGAAAATGCAGAAAAGTTTGAGAGGAGTGGAATTTGTTCCTGCTTGCACCTCTTGGACGGATTCCAAGAGGCGCAAGTTCAAACCCCCGTTACGTTTAATCTTTAAATGTTATCTAAATAGGTAAAATAATTTAATAGCTAAGATTTAGCAAATATACTTACATAATTCATTCACTTATTACTAGTTTCTTTCAAATTTCAAAAATTATAATTTAAATAAGGAAAAATAATAACAAAAATATATTTACGGCCTGTTGTGGCGCAGCGGCACAAACGTGTGACTGTAACAGACAGGTTGTGGGTTCGATCCCTACTCGAGGAAATGTAATGTCTGCCTACCCTGCCATGTGCGGGATACAGCGTGAAGCTAGTAAGTAAGTAAAAATACAGATTATAATATATTTTTTAAAGCTTTATTATTCAGTTCATTTATATAATAATATTAATATTTTCTCTTAGCTAAACATTGTGAAGCTTTCTTTGAATCCAATTTTCCATTTGAAAACGTTTTCCACAGCAACGTCAACTCACTAAAAATTAATAGGACGCCAATTCAATATAAACGTCGTATTTACAGTTTATTCATGAAAAATAATTGCTAAAACGAGATCTTTACCCCGTCTTGGAACATAAATTACCAAAATGCCAGGCAAAGCGCCGATATTCTAGACATTCAGAACTTTGCCTTTGTTAACAAGTTTAAATATTTCAAAGTTAAACTTTAAGGATGAGTAGTAAAGTAGAGTTTACAGTATCCTAACGCATCTTAATTGCCAGCGATAAGCAACTGTATGGGTATTGTTATCAATTTAAATCAACGTCAATTTGAAATTTGACGAGGATTTTGGTTATTTAGTTCGTCTAAATCTATTTTCAACTATTTTGACTAGATTGAACTATTTCAGACTAATAATGTCTTTGATTTTCGCGATTGTCACACATTTTAAATGAAGTAGTCCGTGTCTACCCGTGACAACGGACTATTGTAATGTGTTGGAAACGTCGGGTTTCCAAAAAACATGTTTAACAACCAATATACGCGATTAATCCGGATAAAGTGTTTCATTTAGAATATATTTCAGGCTATTTGTGGATTTTTTTTTTAGTATTACATCATCGAAACCAGTTTTGACGCAGGTACATAAGTTAAAACGCTACAAGTTGTAGGGTCGATCCACACTTGAGGATTTGTTTTCAATTTTTATTTTGCTTTCTCTGGTTACGATACAAAGGCGCAGCGCCTTAGTAACGCAGTACTTTAACTCTGATATGTCCAGGATACAACTCTGCTTTAAGCAAATAAAAGAGGAACATGGCGTTCTCTCTTGCGTAGAGGTTGTTCGTAAAAATTTAGCTAAAGAAATGTTTACTGATAGCATAGGCGAGAACGTCTGGCTTAATGGTCAGATTGCTGGGACGGTTTCCAAAATACACGGGTTTGAGTATTGCTACGTACCAATTTCACAATACATTTTTTAAGAGTTATAATGACTAGATATTATTTTTTCTATTATCAATTGTGTACATAGGTAGCGTCTTTGCGTTAAATTGTCTTTGCATTAAATTAAAATCAATATACATGATAGATAAAATCTATTTTTAGATAATTAAATATGAAAGTAATACATCCCACTCTCTCACTCTCAGCTTCACGCTGTATCCCACACCTGGCAGGGTAGCCAGAGGGAACTTGGGATAGGTTCCCAAGTTCCCTCTGGCTGTGTTAAACACTCCGTTCCAATTCCGTTCCCCACTTTCCGCAGAGTTTGAGGCCTTTGCCTTATACCAGATTGCCTTGTACCAGAACCAAGAAATGAAAACATTAAATATTTGAATTGATATTATTAAATATTTTCATTTTCTCGAGTGGGGATTGAACCCAGAACCTGTCGGTTACAGTCACACGCTTGTGCCACTACGCTACGACAGGCTTCAAAGTAATACAACACTCAAGGAAATAAATTTTATAATATTTTCAGGTTCCCACTCTGGTAACAAGACAAAGCGCGCCTTCTTGTCAAAGCCTTGAAAAAAATGTCAGAAAGTGGAGAACAGAATATCTTAAGGCTACGTTTCATTCCTAATATGGCGCTGTATATGCGGTATCGAGCGTGAAACTAAAAAAAACCTTTCTAAATTTCCTTAAAAAAAAAATTAAAGTAAAAAAAAATATTACACATGAACATGTTTCATGGAAAATCAATTTCATATCCACAATAATTGTTGGAACGCCAAGGTTTCGTTTCAATACGCTCCGTAATGTTTTATCAACCGACCGATTCAAAAGTAAAGTTCGACGTTAATTTCTATTAATCCACTCCCAACAGTTATTGAATCTGGGGCGAGGATTTTCTTCAAACTTTAATACTCTTTGTAACTGCTACGTGCAGATATGGAATATTAAAAAAAGTATTTTCCTCAGAATTGAAATGGATTTTGCTCTTTGTCTTCTGGATTGTGTGAAAATTTAAAAGTTTTTTTAGTGTTATTTATATATAACAGGGAGGGTAGATTAAAAGGACCTTGGGAACCTAGTGTTAAGACACTCTGTTCCGTTCCTGACTTTTCGCCGAATTTGAAGTATTGCGTGTTGAGTGGCGGTACTAAACAGCAAAGATATAAAAATATTTCATATTTATTTCCTCGAGTGACCATACAATCCATTTTTTAAGTGTTATTCACATAGAAAATAAAGAAAAATATTTAGGAAACGTACAAAATTATACTAAGTCTTAATTTTTGTATGTATCTCTGTTATAACTATCCTTGATTTTCTCAGGCCAAGAATACAATTTCAACAAGTTAACAGAAGAAGAGGTGAATTCTCTCGGACAGACATACGACTATGACTCTATAATGCACTACGCTAGAAACACATTCAGCAAGGGAACCTATTTAGATACAATCCTGCCCCTCGAGGTCCATGGGAAGAAACGGCCGGAAATAGGACAGCGCGTGCGGCTCAGCGCAAGTGATATCGCTCAGACGAACTTACTTTATAAGTGTGCAAGTATGTATTTTTCGTGTTTCTAGATTTAAATTTACATATATTATTTACATATGCATATTTTTTTATTATTTGAAACTATAGCACTCTCGTTTTTGAAAAGCACTCTCGATTCCTACTCGAACAAATGAATTATTAAATATTTTAATTTTCTCGCTCCGACACTGCGATAAAGCGCAGTATTGCCATTTCACACTCACATTCCACCACGTAATTGTGAATTATATTTTCGACGGAAATTGGGGATTGGAAGTGTCATAATGGGTACAAAGTGTCTTAGCATTAGGTTCCCAGGTTTCCCCTACTTATTGCGGAATACAGCGTGAAGCTAAATTTTCCTTTGAATATTTTCCTTTTTATTGGTACAAGTCGTTCGTGAAAAAGTGAAGCGAAAGGTAAGGGCTAGTACGATCTTCCACAGGTTTTTCTGGTATAAACTTTCTTACAAATTACTTAAAGATTACTACAATATTATAATTTACGTACATTTGATTAACTATTATCTCTCACTCACTCAGCTTGACGCTGTATACCGCATGGCAGGGTAGCCAGAGAGAACTTGGAAACCTAGTGTCAAGACACTCCGTTCCACATCTCATAGATTATTATAATATTTTATAATTTATACAGAATGTGGCAAAACATTTTTGGGTAACTCCGGGTGGTTCAACTCTCCCGGTTGGGGTTCCGATACGCCGGGCACACCGGACCGCTGCGAGTGGCGTATTGTCGCTACTCACGGAGAGCGAGTGGTCCTTAATATTACTGGTAAGTCTCTCCTATCTTACTTAATTTCTTAACTTCACGATATATCTCTAGCGGGGTAGGCAGAGAGAACGGAGTGCCAAACTCTACGGTCTTGGCATACCTCTTTCCTCTCGTCCACTGACATAAACCTCTTCATACATCCGGGGGGGGTCCTCATGCTGTTTATGTGACCTTCCTCCGGTATCGTAGATACTGTGTTTTCGAAAGTCAACCGAGGTCTTACTCTCCCTCTCTTACTGGGAAGTATTACATTTCATAGAGATCTGTTGTGGCGCAGGGGCACAAGCGTGTGACTGTATACACAACAGGGGTTGTTGTGGCTCGGTTCCCGCTCGAGAAAATGAAACTAAATAAATAGTTTTCAAATTAAATGTTTTATGTTTTAATTTCTTTACTGTAGTAACAAGGCAAATCATGGCGCTAAGTTCCGTCACCCAACACGCAATGCCTCAAATTTAGCGGAAAGTGGTGAACAGAATCGGGAACGAAGTGTCTTAACAATACCACTTTCCGCTAAATTTGAGGAGTTGTTCACAACATACATTATATTGTTTGCGCTAGTTTGAATAATACAGTAAATCTGGTTATCAAGTCTTGCTTGAAAGATGCAGATACCGTCATTTAAATATTGAAGGACGGACAGTGATATTCCACAGATTTACTATTTGCCTAGTCAATATAACTTTCTACATATAAATTTATATAAGGCATAAAACATTATACATACCTGTGTATGTACATAAAGTTTGAGAGATTAATAAATGGCTGCCGTGGACGCAACAAGTTGTGGATTTGATACCCACTCGAAGAAATGAAATAATATGTATTTTCATTTCTGGGTACAAGGCAAAGTGCGGTGTTGAAATCCGCATCGGCTCAATACGCAACGCCATAAATTTTGCGAAAAATAGAGCAGGGAAATGTCCCAATGGAAAGGGCTTGCCAAACCTAGGTTCCCAAGTTCTCTGTACCTACCCATACAGCGTAAAGCTGAAAAAATATTACCGCAATATAAAATACACACTTTGAAATTAAAAACCAAGCAAAATCTTATCTAATTGCGCAGTTATACAGAATCATTTAAGATTAAACTTGAAAAGAGCATCGTCATGAAACGCAAAGTGTTTGCCCTGAAGGGGACTCCAATTTCGATGAAAGGACTACTTAAGGACACGTATATTATATTATATTCTATTTTATTATATTAGTAAGGTTTCACCGCAAAGCTATTGTGTGATGTAATGTTAGAATGATTTTCTTTTCTATGTTAGGTTAGTTAATAATAATGAATGAAGTAGTAGTTTCTGCCACTGCGTTTCGCATTGGGTAATGCCGGGCCCCGGAGCCCATCCACCTTATAGACCGGCAACGCTCCTGTAGATCCTCTGGTGCTACACGGAGTCGTGGACGACGGTGATCACTTACCATCAGGTGACCCGTACGCTCGTTTGCCGTGTCTTTCCATAAAATAAAATAAATTATTTGAACTTACAATTAATGGTTTTTTTTAAGTGTCTAGTAAGTGCTTTTAAAATATTTTGTAAGTGCTAGTCAAAGCGCTGGAATGCAACGTACTTCGGTTTAACTCCCAATGGAGAAAATGAGCTATTTTATATTTTCTTTTCCTCTCTCTGGTGACAAGGCAAACAACGGCGTTGAGCTTAAAGTATAATGGTCAATGGAGGGAGGATGGAGAGTATTAACATTAGTTTCCCAAGTTCCATATCCTTGCACGGCTAATTGCGGAAAGCTACAAAAAAATCATATTAAACGTTCTTTCGATAGTTATTCGCATTGTTTTATTTCATGAACCAACATGAAATTTGTTATATAAAAAAATATATGAAATTCACATTTTTACAGTTACACATATGTAAGTAGTAACAAAAATAAACTTTACTTTTATTTACTTATCCCGATACTAAAATAAGTTCAAGAACATTAGTACAGATTTTTTTTGTATAAATTTTAAAAGTTATTGAGTTATTAAAACATGTACCTTACAATGCCTTAATAGATTCAGCATGTACCAATAAATTAGATATTCTTCTATCTATAACTACATACCAGTTGCCTAATATATATTAAGGCTAGTCGTGGCACAGGGGTACAAGAATGTAACTGTAAACGTGGTTATTGTGGGTTCAATTCCCAATGGAGAAAATAAAATATTAATATTTTATTTTGTCGCTCTGGTAACAAGTTGAGTCCCGCCTCTCAACGTGTAACGCCTCTAGAATTCAGCGGAAACTGGGGAACCCCAAGTTCCCATGTTCCCTTTGCTATGTACAGGATGCAGCGTGAAACTAAAAATAATTCCGCCACTCAACACGCAATGCCTCAAATTCGGTGGAAAGTGAGGAACGGAAGTGGAACGGAGTGTCATAACACTAGGTTTCACTTCCGCTCCCTCTGCCTACCCTGCCTAGTGCGGGATACAGCGTGAAGCTGAAAAAAAAATTGAACTTTCCATTTTGTCTGATAGATATTTATGTGACGGTTTTCTATTAAATTTAAGCCAAACTTCGTTTATTGTGGCTCTCGAACGCAACAGTCATGATGGATCTAAAAAAACATGGACATATATAAGTGAGTTGTATAAGAATTTCATTGTAATATTGCATAGTTTTAACTTTTTTACTTAATTTTGTCAACAAATCATCAATAATATTTTTAAATTAAACATATTAAAAAATACTAATAGCTTATACAAAATTCTCCAAATGTTATTATTGTTTACAATATAATCTATCTATATATTTAATTAAAGTTTATTAGTCGGTCGGTGTTTATCAATTGTATATTTTTTTAGCTTAAAACAAACAATAAATTTTTAAGAAAGATGGTCTAATTATTATGGTGAAGATTGTCTTTAATTTTGCGAAAAATCGGGAACCTAGGGTGTTCACATTAGGTTTCCTCTGCTTACACTGCTGCGGTACAATTAGGGATGTACCAAGAAGCTAATATAACAAGTCTTCATCATTATAACAGTCACTTTAACCGCATTCAAGTCTACACCTAAAATCTTGTTACACATATCTGCCTGCAAACATAGTCGTAGTACTCGAGGCGAAATGAATATGTATATTGGGCTCCACCTAATGGATTTACAGTATGGGAATTAATGAATTTATTGCTACGTAAGAACCCAGCCCGGTGCGCCGTTTGTATACAAATAAATCTTTATATAATGTTATGTGTGCTGATAATGTATTATTTATTGGAAGACAATTGATTATTAAATGAGGTGTCTGAACAACAGATATATATTCATAGGTTCGATTACTGTTTCGTAGAATGAGTATTTTGAATATTTGTGTGTTTATATGAAAAATAGCGTTGAGTTACGCCAAAGAGCGAAAAAGAAAATAATTTATGACTAGTGAGAGAGCATAGTAGTATTAAAAAATGTTATTTACAAGTATTCATTGTTACTTCTCATGTATAATGTGGAGAGCAAGGAACGAAACGGAGTGTCTAAACACTAGGTACTTAAGTTCACTCTGCTTACCCTGCCAAGTGCGAACTACCACGTGATGCTATAATTCGCAACTATTAAGTATACCTTATTATAATCATTAAGTTTGTATTTTTATTATATTTAAATTTATTTTTGAGGCCTGTCGTGGTGCAGCGACACAAGCGTGTAACTGTAACCGATAGGTAGTGGGTTCGATCGTCACTCGAAGATATTAAATATTTGATATTTTCAATTTAAATATTTAATGTTCTCATTTCTTCGCTCTGGTACTAGGCCAAATCGCGGCGTTGAGTTCCGCCACTCAACACACAATGCCTCAAATTCGGCTAAAAATGGGGAACAGAAATGGAATTGAGTGCCTAAACACTAGGTTCCCAAGTTCCCTCTGCGTACCCTGCCATGTGCGGGATACAGCGTGAAGCTGACTATACTTGAAAACTTAATTAAATAAATAAGTGGCTTCATAAAATTCATATTTAAATGATAATTCATAACTCTTTATGCGACGTAAGTTTGAAATATTCATATGGCGTATTCTATTAAAATGAACTAAAAGTGGAACTTATAGTTGTTATAAAATATTCTATAAGCCAAGTATTTCCAAAGAGTAAGTACAACGAAGCCTAATGTCCTCTGGGGGCGAGTGGAATAGTAAATGTCTGTTAGATGTCGTCGGAAAATAAAATTCAGATTTAACATATTCAGCGTTTATATCAATCAATAGCACATTGTGTTTGTGATAAAACGAACTTATGCTTTATGGAAGTTCCAAATATGGAAATTTAGCCTTGGATTTGTTTGTTAGAGCCGAATACTTTTGATTTGCTCATTTTTTATTCTGTTTAAATAATTTTAACAAATCAAGCTCAATTGACGAAAAAATATTGATTAGCTAGAAATGTGTTTCTTAAAAAACTGAAGAAGTTTGAGTCGGACTCATCCAAAAAGAAATCCGTACCCTTATATATATATATATATATATATATATATATATATATATATATATATATATATATATATATATATATATATATATATATATATATATATATGTATATATATATATATATATATATATATATATATATATATATATATATATATATATATATATATATATATATAGACGCCAAATGAATGACAGTTTAAATTATATGGAGTATTTCAAGTCACGAGGTACATCCTTTTGTTACATTGGCATATAGACGGACAACAATAAAAACATCATTTATCAAAGCTAACACATCAAAAGTTCACAATTCACCTAAAATTGACTAGTTTCGATTATAATAATTAGTAAAACCAATTACAAATATAATGTAATTGGTACAGGACTAGCTGCGGTTAATGCTCACGTATTGAATTAATCTAAAATACAAAATTGAATATGGCGGTGATGCAATTGAAATGATTGAATATGTATTCATAATATTGTCAGTATTATTTCCATATTAATATATTGGCCGATATCCATCTCGTACATTTAGGTTATCAGATTTTTCTCGAAAGTATGAATAAAAATAAAACAAAAACACATAGACCGCACAATCGATTGATTGAAATTTAATTAATTTGGTTTTATTGTGTTGGTATCGAAATTACCAGCAATCTTACTTACCGGAAGTCTTTTTAAAGGGATTTTCCAGGACTACTACTAGGTAGGATACTCGGTAGGACTAATGCGAATTGATCGAATTTTTTAGTTAAGTAATAATTGAGAAGACCAAATATCTTAGGTTATTCCTTTTTTATCTAGGCACGATTATATGTGAGCGATAAAATTGTATATTATAAGCAAAGTTAAACCTAGTGTGAAAACACTCCATTGTGCTATTTCTATCTGAATTTGAGATATTGTAAACTAAATAACGCAACTCAACGCTGCATCTTGTCTTGCCAGGGTAACGATCAAGCTCGCTACAATCGCGTTTATAGTTAGACTGATAACGGAATTACAATTGAGTATTTTTTATGTTTCTATTTACTTAGAGAAGCGAATTACGAAAAATGGGTCACGGAGTGTCTCAGCACAGGGTTCCCAGGCTCCCTCTGTCTGCCGTTCGTATATTTAAGATACAGTCTAAAGCTACAACATCCTTATACTAAAATTGTAACAATTTAATAAGAAATTACGAGTTGTATGTTACCAAATTGTTTTCTACAGAATGGCTGAGGCATTTGTCAGACCACTTCCACTTCCAAACCTTACGTCCTGGAGTGTTTTGTATTTTGTACAAATGACCAACATAACAAGGACCCGCGTTTTACACAACATTGCTCTCATATTATCTCGACGGTAAAGAATTGGGGTAAGAAAAGGGTCCACCTAAATTTGAAGAGGAGCAATATATTATATCTGGAGTTACTGATTTGGATTACGACTCAGGCTGCACTTGACTTAGGGCGCCATTAATTTTGGATTGCGATATATCTATAAAAAATATCGAAGTATACAACGACTATATATTAAGTATTTAACAAACATTTGAAAACTTGAAATAATTTACCTTTAGGTAATGAAACAAAGATGAATAAATAGTACTTACGAGACTATTGGGATAATAATTTATTATATAAATCCATTGTCTATATCAAACATAAAACACTGTCGTAGTACAGCGGGACTAGCGTGCGTCTCCTATTACCCTCCGATAACAACAAAAACCAAAGCGTTGAGTTCCACCGTCAACAGTTATGTCTTAATTCAAATTTAAATGCAAAATATTTCTTATTCAAATAGGCTTTAGCAAGCACTTTTGAATCGTTTCTCTCTCTCTCTCTCAGCTTCACGCTGTATCCCGCACTAGGCAGGGTAGGCAGAGGGAACGGAAGTGGAACCTAGTGTTATGACACTCCGATCCACTTCCATTCCCCACTTTCCGCCGAATTTGAGGCATTGCGTGTTGAGGGGCGGAACTCAACGCCGCGCTTTGCCTTATTACCAGAGCGAAGAAATGAAACATTAAATATTTTAAATTGAAAATATTAAATATTTCATTTCCTCGACTGGGGATCGAACCCAGAACCTGTCGGTTACAGTCACACTCTTGTGCCGCTGCGCCACGACAGGCCTCAATTGAATCGTCACAAACATAAAATTACCACCGGCTCGGAATGCGGTTCTGCTGCGAAGAGCCGGCAAGAAACTCAACAGTTGCTCTTTTCAATACTGAATAGTTACAGTTTCAGTGTTTAATGCAATAGTGACTATCCTGCGTGAAATTCAAATGACCTTAATTAAATACATTTTTATCATTCAAATATTCTTCGATAGTGTAGTACGCTTTCCTAATTAACATTACTTTAACATTTACTTTTAACTTCTCTAGTGGCAAATTGAAAATACACTGCGGAATACTATTGTAGATATGTATACTCGGGGCCATAAATGACTTATTTACTTTTTGGAGGCGATAACTAGGCGTCACAAGTTTGTCCTAGTTTCTCGTCCCAATCGTTTGTCTGTCACTGTGTTTGCTATAGCACTGAATATGTTGCCGGACAAACAAAATATTGTAAAAAATATATTGAGAAGCAACCGTAAGAATACCTGTATCCTTAAAAACATCTCGCAGAGAATCTCGAGCTTTAAAAGTAAGGAACAGAAGTGCCTTAACACTAGGTTCCCATGTTTCCTCTGCCATGTGCGAGATATGTCGTGTAGCTAAAAAAACTATCTAGAATGTTCTCTAGTCTGTTTTGAAATCAATTTCAGAAATCGCAGAAAGAGGGAACTTGGGGACCTAGTGTTAAGACACTCCGTTCCACTTCCGCTCCCCACTTTCCGCCGAATTTGAGGCATTGCATGTTGAGTGGCGGAACTCAACGCCGCGTTTTGCCTTGTACCAGAGCGAAGAAATGAAAATATTAAATTTTTAAATTGAAAATCTCAAATATTTAATTTCCTCGAGTGGGGATCGAACCCACAACCTGTCGGTCACAGTCACACGTCTCTGCCGCTGCGCCACGACAGGCCTCAAATGAAATCTCAGCTTGAAAATTGAGATATATTTGTTTATAAAACTATTTCGTCTCTAGTTTTTTTTATTTATGTAAAGTACATTGTAAAATATTATATTAATATCAAAATAATATTACAGATATAATGACTTAATAATTCTATAATAAATTGTGTATAAAATAATAATGAAACACTTAAGGGCTTTTATTAAATGCCGAAGAGAGACAACCCAATTAAATCATGATATGATTAACATTTTAATACATTTCTATTACTTTATTTATAGAAATCGATATTCACAAATCGGACGGCTGTCGTGTCGAATGGGTGGAGTTCATAGATGGATACATGCCGAATTCCCCAGTGCTCAGTCGCATTTGTGGTTCCGGTAAAGGGCCAATCATCAGGTCTACAGGGTCTCGACTTACAGTGGTTTATCAGCCTGGACTGAGGCCGAAGCCCCATAAAGGCTTTAAAGCACATTATGAAGGTAATATATAAAATTGTATTTTAATTTAGATTTTTATATTTATTTTTCCTGGTGATACTTGTGTCAAATTACCAAGCTCGTAGCACCATGATTAAATAATTAAACTAAGCAGGTGGTACAACTCGAACTAAAAAGTTGATTATAGCCAACAGTTGTGGGTTCGATTCCAACTCGAGGAAATGAAATATTTGATATTTTCAATTTAAGTATGTCATTTTTTTTATGTTTTCGCTTTGGTAACAAGGCAAAGTTCCACAACTCAACACGCAATGCCTCAGATTCGGCGGAAAGTGGAAAAAGAAACGTTCCTGTTTAAACAACGAGATCAAAAACAAAAATTGACGAAAATTTCCAAAAATATACTGAAAATATTAATGCCATTATTTATTTCATACTTTAAACACCATAAGCCTCTTCCTACATTTACCGAAAGTATAACTAACATTAGATAGATTTATTCAGATTAAGAGTCTGATGGATTTATCCAGGTAACATATACGAAAAAATTGTAAAATAATTATCAAAGTTTTTGTCAATATTATCATTACTTAAACCTACAATTATCTTTTTCCCAAAATTTTACATTCGTCCTATTATCTTGAAGCTCAAACTCTTGGAGGTTTTATTTCTACCACGTATCAATTGCACACATTATCAACATTATCTTGGTTAATCTCAATTAAAGTTAAAGAACAGAAGAAGTTAATATTTTTTTTCTGCTTTACGCATAGTAGGGTATAGAACTAGGTTCTGTTCCTCAATCTCTGCCAAAATTGATCCAACACCAAGTGTTATTTAGTGACCAGGGCAAATCTTTGAATATTTAATTTGAAAATATTAAATATTTCATTTCTTCGAGCGGGGATTGAACTTACAGCCTGTCGCATTTACAGTCACACGTTTGCGCCGCTGCGCCACGACAGTCCTCAAGTGTACAATGATAAGGAAAACTTAAGCATATTTCCATCGACTCAGTCCCATATAAAATATATTTGACAAAATAATTCTTAGCCTCCATATTAACTTATTTATAAATCACATCGTAATATAAATAGTAAATGTAAACAAAAAATTGATTTCATAGATAGCTTTTATGAAATCAATTTTGGAAATAATCAATTTTACATAGTTATTGTGCTGAATACCTCTGATATAAAATCTAATAACACAATATGTAATTCAATCAAATAATCCATTATTGATAGCGATAAGCGCAATATTAGATATGTGTAATTCCTCGGCAATACTATAGAAACCATGGATAGGCATAGTTACTTATATATACTTTCACCTATCACAGATACTGTGGCTGGATTGTGAATAAAGGTTCGAATCATAATGGGAGGAATGTTTTTATTTAAATGATACTATGGGCTCCCGTATCGTATCGCTTCTGTTATTAATATGAAATCAGAGAAACAATAAATTATGTCATATTTTAAGTGTCAGAAGTAAACTTCACTTATCGCATGCGGATATTAGTAATATTGGCCTAATTTTTTTTTTCCTCGCCTTTAACCATAAAAATACTACAGCTTTTTGATACGTAGATTCATTTGTCTATCAATCATACTCAAACTCGTTGTCAGTAAATATGCAGAAAATGTGTTTACTACTATATAATTAAGTTTGTTACTTAAATTAGTTCGATGAATATATGAAATTTCTATATGATTCTGATAATGGAAAGTGTATGTTTACCCGAATAACCCAAAATCTCACTCTCTCTCTCTCTCTCAGCTTCACGCTTTATCCCGCACTAGGCAGGGTAGGCAGAGGGAACGGAAGTGAAACTTAGTGTTATGACACTCCGTTCCACTTCCGTTCCCCACTTTCCGCCGAATTTGAGGCATTGCGTGTTGAGTGGCGGAACTCAACGCCGCGCTTTGCCTTATTACCAGAGCGAAGAAATGAAACATTAAATATTTAAATTGAAAATATTAAATATTTCATTTCCTCGTCTGGGGATCGAACCCAGAACCTGTCGGTTACAGTCACACTCTTGTGCCGCTGCGCCACGACAGGCCTCATGCTTCATGCAGGCTTCTTTATCCACAACCAGCAATGTCAATATACTGAAGCTTTGAAATAAAATATATTTACACTATAATATTAATTTTGTATAATATTTCAATAATAATAAATATAGGTTGTAGCTTCGAGCCCTACTCGAGGTAATGAAATATTTAATATTTTCAAATTAAATATTTAAAGTTTTCATTTCTTCGTTCTGGTAACAAGGCAAAGCGCGGCGCTGATTTCTTCTACTCAACACGCAATGCTTCAATTTCGGCGGAAAGTGGGGAACGGAAGTGGAACGGAATATCTTAACACTAGGTTCCCGGGTTCCCTCTGCCCACACTGCCATGTGCAGGATACAGCGTGAAGCTGAGTAATAATAACTATCACATTTTAAATGAAATGATTTCGGAATCTGGTTAGTATTTAAAAATGCTCATTGCGCTGTAAATCTTTTACTATAGCGGCATTTCATTATTCAGTATAGTTTAGCTGGCGTTATAGTTCTTTATCAGATATTTTTATACATCTTTGTACCTGAGGAATGGTTCGTCTCACTTTCGTCTGCTATACTCTTGTTATGAGTAAAAAGCTGTCGTGGCGCAGCGGCACAAGAGTGTGACTGTAACCGACAGGTTCTGGGTTCGATCCCCAGTCGAGAAAATGAAATATTTAATATTTTCAATTTAAATATTTAATGTTTCATTTCTTCGCTCTGGTTATAAGGCAAAGGACGGTGTTGAGTTCCGCCACTCAACACGCAATGCCTCATATTCGGCGGAAATTGGGGAACAGAAGTGGAACGGAGTGTCTTAACACTATGTTCCCGGGTTCCCTCTGCCTACCCTGCCTCGTGCGGGATACAGCGTGAAGCTATATAAAAAAAAATGAGTAAAAACTGTCATTAAATACGCTTCAATGCTGCCAACATTCGCTTATAGACACAGTCTTACTAACTGGGTTTTTATTATTTTATGTACGCATTAAAAATCATTAATGTAGATTTAAGTAAATATAACTTTGTAATTTAAAGAAAATATTATTTTAGCTGTCTGCGGTGGTAATATTGAAGTGGACAGCAGTGGTCACTTGGAATCTCCCAACTACCCTGACGACTATCAGCCAAACAAACTGTGCGTGTGGCGACTATCAGTACCACAGGTAATAAATATTCTAGTTTCTTTAAAAATTAATAATTTATATAAAAAGGTCTACTTATAGAGTTCAGTATTTTAAAATTACATAGTGGAAGTCTTACACAGTGATTTTGTAACATATTGCCGCCTGTAAAGTGATTAATTGTAACGATAAAACGGTAAAACATTAACACAGCTGCACGCTTGGCCGTACAAAATGCAATGCTGGTACCACCGCTGTTATACTATTAAACCTTAAAAGAATACCAATTTATTTATATGATATACTTTATTTATATGATAAATGCATATTTTTTACTTCAAGGTGAGTAATATCGCATATATAGGGGTAGAGAACTGAATTTTCAATACAATGCGCGTTGAAAATGAACAATCGCCGTGCTACAACCAAAACACGGCCTCTATAGGTAAAAAATACGTACAATAATAATAATTTTATTTTCAGGATTACCAAGTAGCTTTGAGATTTCACTCCTTCGAAGTAGAAAACCATGATACATGCAACTATGATAAAGTAAAAGTAAGAGATGGAGATTCAATGGACAGTCCTCTGATAGGCATGTTCTGTGGTTACAAGATACCTCCAGATATAAGGTAAATCAAAAAATTGTTAAGATTTTAACAAAGATATTAGTATATATATTTTAAGAAGGTTAAACTGAAATTTTATTAACTCAAGTACGAGTAGCTTCACGCTGTATCACGCACATGGTGGAAGGAATTTAGGAACCTAATATTAAGACACTTTCCTTTCGCTGCTCTCCGTCGAATTTGAGATATTGCATATTGACTGCCGTAACTCAATGCCGTGACAATTTCTACCATACGCCTGACATATTATACTTATTAAATGTCCTAGGTCATATAGTCAAGAGCACTTAGTCTAGTAATAATATTTAACAATATATTTTAGTAATTTGTTTTGTATTTCACAATGTTTACTTTGAAAAATCAACAGAGTTAGAAATATGCCTATCCAGTTACGTCTAAATTATCATTATATATTTCTTTCTTTATTAGCTTCACGCTATATCCCTAGCGGGGTAGGCCGCTTCGCTTCGCTTTCGCCTCCGTTCTCTCTGAACGGAGCGCCAAACGCTACGGTCTCGGCATACCTCTTTCGCCTCGTCCACTATCCTTAACCTCTTCATACATGCCCTACGGCGGGTCCTCATGCTTTTTACGTGACCTTCCTCCAGTATCGTCGATACTGTGTTTTCGAAGGTCAACCGAGGTCTCCCCCTCCCTCTCTTACCACTCACTTTTCCTTCATAAATCTTTTTTACCATACTTTCTTCACTCATTCGCTCGACTTGCCCAAACCGCCTGAGCACGTTCTTCTTCATTCCCACTGTGACAACCACGCTAGTAGCCTGCCATTCTGTGTATGTCTTCATTGGATATGCGATCAGCTAAACTGACTCCGCATATCCAACGAAGAGATAGCATCTCTACATAATCATCTTTCTTACATTCTTCTTCTGTAAAACCCACGTTTCGCTGCCGTATAACAGTGTCGATACCAACACTGCATTGTGTACGGCCAAACGCGCAGCTATACTGACGTTTCGCCGTCTCAACAATGCAACAAAGGCACCGTTAACTCTGTTGCCGGCAGCAATACGCCTTTCCACATCCATTTCGTATCTTCCGTCTCTGCTAAACATACTTCCCAGATATACTACCTCATTCACTTGTTCTAATTCATTTACTTGTTCTAATAATAATCATTATATATACACTTATGAATACTTATTCTCAATTATATTTTATTTAAATATTTGTCTTTACTCAATGTATAATTAACACTTAAAATAACTGGAAAGCAATAAGATTATCAAGATATACCAATAATGTCTCTACTTTTAGATCATCATCCAATAAGCTGCTTGTTATCTTCGAATCAGACAGTTCAGTACAAAAAGCTGGCTTTTCCGCCACATTTATGAAGGAATTTGATGAGTGCGCGTCCATAGACCACGGTTGTAGCCATTCCTGTGTCAACACTCTCGGTGGATACGAATGTGCTTGTGATATTGGCTACGAATTACACTCGGATGGAAAGAAATGCGAGAGTGAGTATTTGCCATCGACAGATACCTTTTTTTATATGTTTCTACTATTCTTCATTATTTATGTATGTATATCATTTATAAATTGAGAAAAATTAAGAACTTAAAATATTTGTATGTGATATCGCAATGGCACTTTCAACATGAGTACCTATCTACCTTAAATGCCGGCAATGCACCTCCTCTACATAGGGCCGTGGGCGGCGGTGGTCACTTACCATCAGATATCCCGTACGATTTGGAAATAATTAACTTATTATTGATAATGATGTGTTTTACTATTTTGGGATATGGCTAAGAAAGCCTAGTTTCATTATTCGACCGAAAAAATCGCTTTAATCAACTTTGTGAGAATGAGAAAATAGAAATAATTTATTCTCCCGAGTGAGGTTCAAACCTACAACAACCACCTGCTCTACAATAGGTTCAAATTTAAATATTATCTCAAACATATTTATTATCTAATTAGTTTTTTAATATATTCATTAACAGACGCCTGTGGAGGAGTTCTCTATGGTCCAAACGGAACAATTACTTCCCCATCATTCCCAGACTTGTATCCGCCATCAAAGAACTGCCTCTGGGAGATCGTCGCCCAACCTCAACATAGGATCACGCTAAACTTTACACACTTCGATCTAGAGGGCAGTAATAATATGTATCATCAGGTAACTACATTTTAAGTGTTTAAGTATAGCAAAGCTTTATTTATTTGGTGGTTATTTTCTAGTATGATATTTTAATATTAAATATCTCACTCAACACGCAATGCCTCAAATTCGGCGAAAAGTGGGAAACGGAAGTGAAACGGAGTGTCTGAACACTAGGTTCCCAAGCTTCCTCTGACTACCAAGGAAGTACCACTATTCACCTTCACGCTGTATCCTGCACATGGCAAGCAATGCGCGGGATACAGCGTGAAGCTGAATGTGGGTACGGAGCCTACTCAGAAGAATAAAATCTTTAATATTCTTATTTTCCACGCTCTTGTAACGAGTTAAAACGCAGTACTTAAACCCGCCTCACATATTTAGCGGGAACTGGGGAACTAGGTTCCCAGGTTCCTGCTGCTATCCCGCTATATGCGGGATGCAACGTTAAGCTTAGGCAGAAATCCAGTTACAACCACAATTTAAAACCAAAAATGACTTTAAATATGGTACATTTATCAAATTAAGGTTATTTATTAATACACAATCACATTTTATGTTACATTTTACTAAGGTACAATACCAGTTGAACATCTACGCGTGTCTTTACAACCTAACAGAATAGGAAGCTATAGAAATTATTTATTTGTTTATTTCTATAAGAAAAATCTTATTTAAATATTGATTACTTATATAGAAACATATTTTAGGCTTCTTCGTGGATTTTTGATATATTCAATAGATAGATATATCTGATATATACATGTACCTAAGTTATTGTTGGCAGTTGTAGGCTTTAGGAGCAGTTGTAGCTCAGGAGCGATTGTAATTAAGTTATTTTCGATGTAATTAATTATATTTGTAGCAATCACTCGTGGCTTTGCCCGCAACACAATTTCTTAACGTAAATTGGAACCTATATGTTATTCTAACATATTATTGATATTACTGGTAAAGTTTCATCTTAATATTTACAGTAGTTTTTACGTGAAAGTGGAACAAATTATATGCATACACCCACAATACCCAATAAAGAAATAGATTTAATTAGAGACTGAAGAACGTATTATATATTTACCATTTACACAAATATTATCTAACCTGTCCAAAAGAAACAAAACTGGCCAAAAACGTAAATCCGGTTACGTTAAACGGTATCCTAAATTATCTAATAAAAATCTTTGTGACACCTCAATGAACTAGACCGTCTCGTAGAAACGCCGTCTCTAGGACAAGGTCCAATTCATGAATCGGCCGGAAGTCGTTACATCATCTGGTGACGCTCTTCTTAAATCCTTGAAAAATTTTCATTTTAAATTTCATTTTTAACATTATTTATTCAAAATGTACAATGTCGTAATAATAATAGTGGGAAACGGAAGTGGAAAAGAGTGTCTTTACACTAGGTTCCCAAGTTGCCTCTGCCTACTCTGCCATATGCGGGATACAGCGTGAAGCTGAGTGAGTGAATGTACAATGTCCTCTTATTTTGAGGTAAAAAACCACAATAGAACAAGTTAAAGATATTTTCAATAAACAGTCCAGTGGTCGGTCGTATTAATTAAGTGTGTGTGTATTTATTTTTAACTTTACGATTTATTTCGATATAGGTTAGGGAGAACAGGAAACGCAAGAACAAGAAGAAGAACACTTCCTTTCCCGACTTTCCACCGAAAGTGTTGAGTTGTTGAGTGGCGGAAGTCAATGCCACGCTTTGCCTTATTAGCAGGCCTAAAAAATAAAGATATAAAAATATTTTAAATTTATGGCATCGAATGAGATCGAACCTATAACCGTTATGTGTACAGTTGCACTCCGCCACGATGACCTTTAAATTACTAAAATAATTTTAACAAAAATATTATACTAAATTATTGTACACAGGAATGTGAGTACGACAGTGTCACAGTGCATTCGAGGTTGGGCGCTGACGTATTGAGACGGCATGGCGCATTCTGCGGCTCTGTTCTACCGCAGCCCGTCATTTCTGAGGGATCTGTGCTTCGAGTACAGGTACATATACGTCATATATTAATAATTATTATTACAACGTTTATCAAAGATAAAAATGATAGCAACTGCATTAATTGTAAACTATGTCGGGTTTCATGTAGTAATTTCGAAAGTATGACATAAAAAGTAATATAAATAAAAAAAAACTATTTATAAGGAAAATTGATAAAATAGTAATGATATAAAAAATATAATATTATATTTAACTATTTTTACAGTGTTTTTTCACTCTTAGGAAAGAAAAATACTAAATATATAAACGTATATAAATTTTGTACAAAGCAGGATTTGAACCCGCGCCTCTTGGAACCCGTCCGCGTATAATATTATTTGTAAAACTAATGATAATAAAAACAAAAACAAAAATATACACTCAGTTATATTAAAATGATATCAATTTTATATAAGAGTTTAATTATATACACATTTAAAGCAGAAATAAAAATTAAAAACTGTTGTTGAAAATTTTAAGTCGATGCTTAATGTGTCTCGCCGGAAATGTTAGATGTTTGATATCCTCTTGAAGGACTGGTCAAGATTTATATTTAATTACGTAATACAATGTAGTCGAAACTAAATAACGTCCTAAGTTTATTTTCTTTTAACCGACATAAGAACTAAATTCTACCTCAAGTTATTGTACTGTACTTCAAAAAAAAATTGTCATACCAATTTGTAAGTAAAAAAAATATATTTTTATATTATATATTTAGAATTACAAATACTACACGCACACAGTACGCACGCCCTGCCCACAACAGGCCTTGATACACAATAAATTATTATTATCTCAAGAGACAGTCATTTATTATTATCTCAATCACATCACATTTTTATTATCTCAATTCCCCTTCAAATTGCAGTTTACATCGGATGCATCAGTCCACCACTCGGGCTTCGCGGCGACATACTACATCGACGTGGACGAGTGCGCCGACAACAATGGCGGCTGCCAGCACGAATGTCACAACACGCTCGGCGGGTATGAATGCGCGTGTCACAGCGGGTTCACCTTGCACCCAAATAAGCACGACTGTAAAGAGGGTGGCTGTAAACATGATATTACACATCCTCATGGAACTATTTTTAGGTAATTAGATATTTTTTGGTTTGGCTATCTTTAGCAACTTTCACTTATAAATAATAAAAAGTGCTACAATATCAAGGCCTCCGACGTATCTGAGATAATTATGATGTGTTGAGTAGCAAAATCTAACGCCGCGCTATGCTTTGTTACCAGAGCGAAGAAATGAAAACATTAAATATTTAAATTGAAAATAATAAAAATTCAATTTCCTCGTGTGGGAATCAAACCCACAACCTGTTGAGTTTAAAGTCACACCTTTGTGCCCCATGACAGGACTTAAAATTTGAACAAAAAAAAAATTAAAACGGAAAATTTAATAACGTAATGTCTTGATCTTCGTTCTTTCTAACGTAGAAAACTACCGCTAGGTTATTATGTATACCCTGCTATGTATGGTGTAAAATATAAAGCTTAGAAAATATATATGTAAATATAAATAAATATATATGTAAAATTCATAGCCCTAACTATCCTGACTCGTATCCATCGAGGAAAGACTGCGTGTGGCAATTTTCTACGACACCCGGTCATCGTATCAAGTTGATCTTCAATGTTTTCGAATTGGAACCTCATCAGGTAGATCATAACATTATCAAATACTCATATTGATAATGTTATGATATACTTATATCAATAAAACTTATATCAATAAAAATGTTCAAAACGTAGCGGGATTTGAACCCGCGCCTCTTGGAATCCGTCCAAGCGCTCTGAACTACTACTACTAAGCCATATTTTCCCAAGTGTGGAACAACACTTTAAAAATAGTAAAAATATTTAATAAATAGCACTCTCACTTGCCAAACGATAATTCTATCAAATTGTCTTTGGGTAACAGAAAATTGTAAAAATCTCCATACAGAGATGCTAACGACATAAATGAATTGTAAAAGTCGTATATAAATTTCGATGTAGCTTGATGAGAACGTATGGCTTATTTGATCAAAGCGCTTAAACGGTTTCCAAGAGGCGCCGAGTGTAAATCCGGCTACAATTTTTGTTCGTTTTTAAAATAATTGTTTTTTTTTCCTAAATGTGAAATAACATTTTTAAAATATCAAAAATATGATGAATATTGTTGCTGTCTAAATAGTAATTTCTCAACGTCAAAAGCAAATGTGAACTAGTTTTTGTGAATTTAGTCGCATTATAATATTGATATAAATGAATAAGAGATATTCAAAATATAGGAGGTACAACTCTGACCGTAAGACCATTGTGGACTACATACATTATTACAAAAAATATTTATCGAGAGAGGCTATATGGTCCTCCTTTTTGTATAGAACTATAAGGAATGTAGGTATAACTTTTAATCGATTTTCAATACAACAGAAATCTTCACAAAATCTTATTTAATACAGGAATGTACATACGATCACGTCACGATATATGATGGGGCTTCAGCAGATGAAAAAACATTGGGACGGTTCTGTGGAAGTAAACTACCTCATCCTGTGGTGGCTTCATACAATCAGATGTATGTTGTGTTCAAATCTGACGCCTCAGTCCAGAGGAAAGGATTCTTGGCAACTTATTCTACTTGTAAGTTTGCTTCTTTTTTTATTTTCTTAAATATTTTATTTACAAAAAATATTTTATTATACATATTTTGCAAAATTTTATCAAAGAGCTTTTATGTGCCAACGTGATCATGACATTTAAAAAAATGTAACGCAAGACACATTCCCGAGGTTTGTAAATCTAATCATAGTAGGTGGAGTAAGTTACGTATAAACTATGGACGTGATTACAAATAACTTTTAGATTTAAATTCAGCGAAAAGTGGCCAACAGAACGGAGTGTCTTACCATAATGTTTTGAAATCACTCTACCTACCCTGTCATGTGCGTGTATCCCGTGAGTGAGTAATAACTTTATTACTTCCCAGACTATAATAATCATTATATTTTTTTTCAATTACAGCTTGCGGTGGTTACTTAGCAGCGACCGAAACCGTCAAACATCTTTACTCCCACGCAAGATACGGGCATGATTCATACGAATCACGTTCAAGATGCGACTGGAGTATAGTAGCGCCGGTCGGCCATTTCGTGAGGTTGACCTTCTTGACTTTTGATCTAGAGCCAGAAGACAATTGTGGATACGATTACGTTCAAGTGTTTGGTGGGTTGGAAGGCAGTGGTGGTGATTATGGCAGTTTTTGTGGCACCAAGGTTTGTAGTTTACTTTTGGGTTTACGGTTTGTCAAACTAAGGATAGGCAAAAAATCTAGTATAAGCCTAATAACGAATTTATATCATGAGCAAATTAACTATCAAGAGTTGTTCTTGATAGTCAATCGATCATGACAAATTTTCCATCCATAAATCGTGTTGAATGACAGAATTCAAAACTTTACTTTGTCACACTAAACATGAAAAATAAAAAAAAATCATTTCCTTCGAGCAATAACGCATGGAACAATTGACCGCCTCACGAGATCTCTAGTAATTTATAATAAATTATATACAGTCACAATATCGTCCAACAGATGCCACCAGAAATAGTATCAACAACCGAAGCTCTACTTGTGAAATTCCGTACAGACGACTCAATAGTATTCAAGGGATTCTCAGCGTCGTACCAAGCCGTTAAACCCGAAGTATGGAGTGGAGAAGACAGCTCCGAAGGAGAAGACCTGGACGAGGAAGAAGATGAACAGTTGACTCCATCAGTAATAGGCAGACGAGGTCTCCGAGCTCCGATACCAAGATTTGTGAGACGGCCAACGTGACGGTGGCCATTACGTACGAGACATAGACGGTTGCATCGTAATTTATACAACCGGTTCAAATCCGAGAAACGTCCTTTTTTGAAACAATAATTTGATTTTTGGTATTTTTTAAGTGGTTACTTTGACATCTTAGTGCGAAAGTAAATTTATAATAATTTGCCAATTTAATGACAGGATGTTTGAATTTTATAAAATATATCCAAAATCCCTTATAACTAAACCTAAAAAAGTTTGCCATATTATATAATTATATTGTCCAAATATATTTTTTCAGCAATCTGGCCCATACAACAAAAGTTGATGCGGCTAGGCACAAATAATCTAGTAATACTTCATTCTTTTGCCCACCTTTCTTACATTTCAGATATTGTTTTCACTCATTTGGCATTATTACCATTAATTATTTATATATTCTCCTTTGTTGACTGCCAGGTAACTTTAACCCAACGTTCTCTTACTCGTAGTTTCAGAAGTAGTTCTTATAAAGGGCCCCCCTCAATATACTTATAATGTAACATTTTCTAAAAAAAATCGAGTTTTTTTTTATTTTTGCAAGTGATTGACATTAAAAATCGCAAAAAGTCGACTCTAATTATTAAACTTATTTTATATGACTGAATGAACGTGTAAATAAATTATAAGTTGTAGAAATATGTAGGTTTAATACTTAATCAGTTACCAAAATAATACTCAGAATACATTCCTAGTAAACATAATTCAACTATTATGCTCATTAGAATAAACATTTTTATTTTAGATTGTATACATAGAAGCTTTTTAATAGAAATTTATCTTCAGCGTTAGTATAAAAAAAATCATTAGTATTTTTATTATGACTGACATTTAATTTGACATTTATTGTTCACTCCTAAATTAAATAATCTTTTTAGTAATAAAGCTATATGATTATATAATCTAAGTTTAAATAATATTTTACTTATGGTTATATTGAGTTTTTAATTATTTATTGACACAAAGACATGGTCCCGCGATATTATAACAGTGCCATAATTATTGAACATAATACACATTTATGTAGACTATTACTAGGATTAAGAAGTTTATTCTCGACAATTCAGTAATACTAATATACTTTAAATGTACTTATGAGGTTATAATCATATTATAGTTATGTATGTATTATTTTTAAGAAAATGCTTGCTAGTAAAGCTAGCATTTTAGATAGGAATTGGTTTAAAAAAGCACAATTTAGTAAGAAATGTGACAATACATTCTAGAATTAATTAATATTATCAAATTGTAATGGAGGATAGTGTTGTTAAGTCATATCAAAAGTTTAAATATAATTGGTATAAATGTGTCAGAACGTATGATCAACTAAATGAAGGAACTAAAATGTCTACCTAAGTAATATAACTCATATAGTTTAAGCTCCTATAATATCATTAGCATACCAAAGAGTTTGTAACAAAAAAGTAACAAATATTAATATACATTTATCTCTTCTTTATATCTAAATGAAAGAGATGAAATGAAAACTAATAGCTGTTTGAATGATGGTTACGTGTGTGCCAAAAATTGATACTTATTAATGATTTAAGTGTGAAGTAAGCTAGTATTTTATAACGAATGTGAAAATATTTATATTGTAGGAACTCCATATTATTTTTATTAAAATCATTGTAAAACTAAAAGTGATGTTTTATTTATTGTAAACCTACTAATTTATTAATTGGACATATTAAAATAACATCATTTACTCGTAATATATAGGTTGCTTATTTATTTTTGAACAGTCTCAATACGAATTTGAATTTCATCAATCTCTTAAAACAATCATTTTCAAATTTACCGCAAAATTAATAGATATGCTGGACAGCATGTAGCATAAAATAATAATTGCTTTACGTAATAAATGAAGATTTCTTCACTAATATTTCGATTTTGATATTTTTTTTATTTTCCACTTTCTTTTACAAAAATTCTGTATTATCATTATTCACATTTATTTATAATTTTTTTCATCATCAAGACATCTATTATTATTTTAATCTGTTAAATAAGTAAATATAATCTCTATGGCTAACCTTTCACAATTCATTTGTCATTTCGATTGTCAGTTTGTTTTGCTTTTGTGACTTGTCATTTTACTAAGTCAAGCGCCTACGTAACGTTATGTTCTTTACTATTTATTGCAACTACTTTTTATTTGCGTCTTTTTGACGATCGGTTACTAATTTATTTGTTACGTGTATTTAATTTAAATTATTGTCCTGCAATGGCATCGTTAGCGTTTAAAGTGAAGAGTAAAAATGGCCAGCAGATTTTGAAAGAATTGACCTCTGAGAGTACTGTGGGTGAATTAAAAATGTTTCTCTCTAGTATATCAGACGTTGGTGCGAGAGAATTTGCGTATTGTGTGGCTATCCGCCTAAGCCTTTAGATATTAGTAATGAATAATAAAACATTAAGTGAGATTGGTTTAAAGTCTGGCGAAACGCTAATCGTAGAAGAGAAATCAGTGCCTGTCGAACAGAGTATTAAGAAACCTGACGTCACAAAACCTGTAGAAACCCGAGTAGATGAAACGGACCATTAGTTTATTAATTTTAATACTATTTTGTTACTTCGTATTCATCTTTTTATTTGCATTTTTTTTTCGTTTATTTATAAGTGCAGCCATTGCTATTAAACTATACCTGCTAAAGACATCAAACAGTTAGAACAGTTGTTAAAAAGCTTATTTTTATACCCGTATATCATAAGGTACTTAAATTAATAAATAATATATTGCGCGTGATAAAGTATCTAGTTTAAAATAATTATAAATATGTACTCAAACTGTACAGTACTGTGTAACCTGTACCGTCGCATCATGTTCACTTGATTTTATTAATAAATGATTATAAATTTTATACATTGTCGAACTAAATATTTTAAATTAACGTAATTTTTTATCATAAATCAATTGAGATAAAACAAGTATTAAATGTTGATCAAAGGATGCCAAAACCGTTTAGCACATAAACAGACAAAACGTTTAAAAATCAGTATTGTTGCATACTATGAGGCTTGATTTGTTTCCGACGAGGGTCCACAACATTTATATAAATATACCTACGTTGTATTACAATTTCTAGTCTGATTCTGTTATATAAGCTTTAGAAGATAATGTTCATACCAAAAATTGGAAGAACTTATTTCCTATAAAAGTTCCTTCTTTTCTTTAGATTGTAATGAACTTGGAGACTTATCTTAATTAGCTTATTGTACTTGACGTAATAAACTTCAAATCTTAGCGATTATTAACTGACATATCTCTGTGATTCATTTTATAAAATGTATAGTTTTTCTTCAAGCTTTACCTTGTACCCCGCATGTGCAGGGTAGGCAAAGGGTGTTTGGGCACTTAGTTTTGAGACATACATTCCGTTTCACACAAAATTATACATATTTACATATATTATAAAATTGCTTCAGAAATATTTATTTGAGGCATTCGTGCGCAGACGTACAGTCATGCGATTATACGAACGCGACAGTTTGATATATGTTCTTAAATGAGATGTATACGAATAAGGTATTAACATAACCGATACAAAGCATAATAATAATTACGTATAACTGTAGCGTCAATGGACTGCACTTATTACGAAAGTCCAAATTAACAAAGATAATACGAACGTAACAAAATAGTAAGAAATTAATAAAACTAATATATATATATATATATATATATATATATATATATATATATATATATATATATATTATATATATATATAAAACAAAAACCCTAACATAATACAAGCCTGGTAATTTTTTAGTGTTATGCAGTCAGGTTTGTGTTTTTTTATACAAATTATTTACCTAATATTTTATCTCTATAAATTGGAAATGATATTTTATTAAATTACGTTATAAAGTTTTAATTACATAAATTATTTAGTAATGTAGATTATAATTGTAGTCTTTAGCTTGTAATAAGCTGGCATTATATCAATTTTAATCTTTTTAAAATTACATTGTTTCTGTAGTTTACATACAATCTCTTTCCAACTCCAATACTCTGACCCAATTTGTAGCGAGGTTTAACCACTTGCACTGCAGAACTGCTACTATTATTGCATGACGGAACTTTATTCGTACTTTCTTATTAAACTGTTTTAACTGGAGCCCGTTGTGGTTATTGTGGCTTGTAAGTTTCAATTGAAATATAATACAAATACCATTTATACTCAGCTCAGACTTGTTAAGTTTAAATATGTACTGTTTGTTATATAGTTCTGGGCCGCTAGTACCAACCATACGATTATAAACGGCTTTATAGCGAAATTGGAGTTTTTGGAAAAAATAGATTCTAGGTGCTCCACCACCAACAGTGGCCGCCTCGCCACCTCTAGCTGCTTTAACTCATTTTACACATGACAAGAAACTTAACTACTTATCAGGTAAGTTACGGGAATATTTTTTCTTTTTCTCCATAAGATTGTGACAATTTTAAAAACTAAAATATGCATGTGATGCTAGCGAGACCGAGTCGCTAAGTCTGACAGTCACGGACGCTCTATTGGTAGGTTTACATAAAACCTATCTCTGCTCTATATTTTATTTATCAACTAGACGATTCCATAGCCCTGTTTTTTATTAATTCGATATGATAAAATTGATACCATAAACATATGTGGTACAGAACAGTGGCAAGTACTAATATTTTGTATTTATTCATGCCGAATTTCGCATTAACAGTGTAGGCACAGGTAAACCTGAGAATTTAATTTTAAATACTCTTTTCCCATCGAGACACTTCAGTTTTTCACTTCGGGCGAATTCAAGAGGTATTGCGTGTTGAGTGGCGGAACTTACCAAAACGAGAAAAAGAAGATATGAAATATTCCATTTATTGAGTGGGAATCGGAGCTACAACTTGTCGCCTTTACAGTTACTCCTTGTCCCCTGGATCAGGACATTTCTCAAAGTATTTTCTTTATTAAGTTTGTAACATTCCAGTGACTAATTATAAGATTTAAAATTGAAATATAAAAGAAATAATTCATTTATGTATTTATAATTATGTAGGAGAAAGGACTTCAGGGATAGAAATAGATCCCGCATCCAATGAGATATTAAGCAACCATGGAGGACACATAGGTTGCGGAGCGACTATACGCGGATATGGCGTAGGCGGAATCCGCTCAGGTCATTTCGACACTAGGGCTACAGCGTGGCGTTCTCAATGCTCTATACATTGATTGGCACACCCACGACGTGGTTCAAATTTCACTTTTTAATTACAATTTAAGGTAAATCTCCTATAAATATAATATTGCTTATGAAATTAATTATTTTTATTAAATTATTCTTTTATGATAAAATCAATACAGCATATTTTTTTATTCTAACCAGATTGCAAGTTGTAGATCTCATATAGAGATTTTAGAAGGCCTTCATGAATTTGGTGGAAGGGGTGAAAGGGCTGACAGAATTCGAAAGAGGCGATAAGCGTTATTACGAGTTTGTGGTCAAACAGTAAGAGAAGCAAGAGATCCTGCTGGGCAGGTTTCTTGTAAGACAAGCAATAACTTCTAAAGTTCTAATTTGACGATACTTGTTCGAAGAGCAACATCGCAAAGTGTTGACGAAGAAGATTTCTTGATGGAGCATTTGTTTTTCATGACGGTAGGTGATAAAAATACATGTTATTAAAATAGGTGATAAAAATACATGTTATTAAAGTATAATAAACAATTATTAATATATTTTTTGCATACGAATTTAAGCATAAATAGACTTTTTATAGATACGAACGATAAAAATTAATAATTCAACTCTACTTACCTAAATTCAATACGACTGAAAAACATCTTTCTTCCTCTTTATTCTTTTCTGATAGAACAACATGAAGGTACAGTGTCACCAGATGCAACTTGTGCGTCAAGTCATTATGGACTAGCCGCACCTGCTCATGGCGGTGTCTCTGCGCATCACATCATCATATATTTTGGAATATTGAAGAACGACTAATGTGCACACATCGGTTTATTCCAGCTTCAAATCAAAGTGTCACTATTGAAGTAAGGATGTTAAATTGGTGTTATTAATATTTTTAACTTACAAAATTTGCTTAACGGTAAATTGTAATTTATATCAACAATAATCTATGCAATATTAGATTATATATTATATACATAATTATATATTTGTATGATAAATTTACAACTTTCGGTGTAATATTTTTGTTATTGCGTTATAATATCGCAATAACTATTAATTACTATAATTATTTATTTTAAATCTGTATAATTTTAAATTCTGTTAAACCAAAAGAATGAGAACTAATAAGGCATGTTGTGTCGCAGGGGCACAATCGAGCTACTGTAAACAAGATAGGTGGTGAGTTCCACCCCCACTGAAAATGAAATATTTAATGTTTCATTACTTCGCGTTTTCAATTCTTCTTCTCCTCGGTAACAATACAAAGCGTGGCGTTGATTTCTCCCACTAAACGTGCAATGCTTCCAAAATTTGGTGGAAAGTGGAGAAGTGAAGTGTCTTAATGAGAACGAAGTGTCTTAACACTAAGTTCCTAAGTACCCTCTGTCTATCCTGCACATGTGTGGGATACTATATGAGAGGATAAAACAATAATTATATTAATAGTAGAGGTCTATTATAGCGAAGTGAGAAAAGCGTGTGACTGTAACCGGCAGGTTGTGGGTTCAATCCCACTCGAACACATGACATATTTAATATTTTAAATTCAAATATGTAATGTTTTATTTCGTTCTGGTAATAAGGCAAAAGCGCAGCGTTGAGTTTCGCCACTCAACACGCAATGCCTAAAATTTCGCGGAAAGTGGAAAACAGAAGTAAAACGGACTATCTTAACACTAGGTTCCTAAGTTCCCTCTGCCTACCCTGCCATTGCGGGATACAGCGTGAAGCTAAAAAAAACTTATTTATCACACAGATACAACGTTTAGAAACGTATGTGGAGTGCCGAACCTACCGGCAGTGTAGCGACCGGCACCGGGAGGGTGTCGCCACTGCCTGTGGCGACGCGGGTTGTGAGTGTCGATCAGCCACACCCCTGCATTTTCATGACCACATTGCTCTAGTGGCGGGCGATGGCACCCATTTGTCTTGTTTGTGTGGCGATTTTCAGGTAAAATTTATATTTATGTTTTAGAACTCACTGTAACTATTTATTTATGTTAAGAAATTTTAAATCTTAACTATTGTGTAATAGTATACAATATTATACATTTTTATTGTGATGTTTTAATAATAACACTTATTAAATTAGCACAATATAACATAGGTGTCCGCAAAGCCGAACCAATATTGTAAAACGTGTTAAAATTATAATAAATCCTAGTTGCCAACCGCAACCTGACTATATAACCTATTTTTTGTAGACAAAGTGAACCCTAGTTTCAAGACACTCCGTTATTCATTTTCCACTAAATTATGTATTGAGTTGCAATTTGCAACTAAAGAATTATAAATCTCTAGATATGAAATCCATGCAATGCACTACAATTACAATCAAACTTTATATCATTTTTTAAATTGTCTGCCATACTGAATAACTTTTATTAAATAAATATTTCATTATTAGCTCGATTATAGCTATAAATAGTTTTAATGATTATAGTGTTTTTCATTGCCTGTCCATGAGCAAACCATATAAAAATCCAACCAGAAAGTTTGTTTCTATAATGATTTCCCGTTTACAGTCGATCTTATCATCGTCAGTCATATGTGTCGGCTTCATCTGTGCTCCATCACAAAAATTATATTCGTCACAGGACAAAATTATAAGAAATTAATTTATATTTTACGAACATTTTCCATCACCGTACATAACAGCTGTTTTATATATTGTTATTCTTAAGTATTTTCAAAAATCTCTCGTCACTCATATAGATTACGTATCGAAATAGATTGTCGATGTGTAGTTAATAGAATGTTAAAATCGTAGCTTTAATTTCTATACATAATATAAATAAAACAAACATAAAATAAGCGGCAACGTCTTACAAAATTACAAAAATAGTATACATGATCACAAAGCAAAATGTTCTTTTGTTATTAGAAGAAGGAAAATTCTATTCTTATCGAGCGTTAAGTAAATTGACGATAATTGCTTGACACAAAGCAAAATCTAAGCGATCTCTAAGCAAATCACAGCGCGCTTTATGGACCTATAAATAACCAATCATTATAACATGAATATTTTTTATTTAGTTGAACAATTTTTCGCGGCTTTCTCAATATTTTATCACCCATGTTTTATTATAATATATATTTTCCCAATAAAAGTGTTTAAAAATATTGACACCAGCAATGCTGACGTCATTTTCTTCAATAATATCTCAACCTTCCATGACAATATTAAAACTGAAGATTACTTCAAATTTTTTTATTAATAACAATAAAAACTTCTTAGTCTTTGCTAGTGCTAATTTGAGAATGCGACGAAGTGCAATAATCACTCGTATTTATACCATAACGATTTTACAAAACTAGTTGTCATCAATTCGTTTATCTACTAATATTTACCAATAACAATTATTGTAATTTAGCTCTAATTAATTAAGTTTTATTATTGATAAATCATGAAAACATATGTAACATTGCGATAACTAGAAGTCACAATTTCTTTATAAAGTTGTCGTCGCGCCGTTAGATACTATATACAATACATATAATATTCTTTATGTTGACTCAATATGAGATTAAAGAAAAACTTTTCTCTGTGTGATCGGCCTTGGTCGGGTCAGTTTTATTTGGACGCAAACTTTCGCGAATATATAAGATAGATAATTTCATTCTTTAACTAACTATAATGCAGATTCTCAAAGCGAATAATTTAATTTTAATTACAGAAAATGCATTATTTTCGATACTTTCTTATTTGGCAGATGCTATATTTTTTTTAATATATATGTTAGTGAACTTTATTATATAAATCTACTGTTGACTTTTTCATTAGCCTCTGCAGCAATATAAATTTCGTCGTAAAGGCGTAACAATAAATTAATCGTGTTACTCGGGTCTTATACCAACACGGCCTACGGATGAACCAGCCTTTCCTTGACTGGCGTCCGGGTTGCGGCGCGCGATCCGCATAATTAAGTAAGAGGGTTACCATTAAGTATGTAATAGCAATAAAGCGCGCACCAACCACCCGACCGTAAGGGCCTCTGTATAGAAGCAAATTTACCGCTAAATAATTTACCATGTTCTACATATTATGCATATTACATACGATGAGTAACTTAAGCCCGGGGTGGCAGATTCAATAGCTTCATGTCAGGTATAAACTGTTTGTTCCCGTCGTACCAAAACTGGCAGTCCCCTCTGTAAAGTTTTATTGATTTCTTTAACACCGTTTCCAAGACGTGTTTCCGAATTTGAATAGCAATTAAGTGATAACGAAGTTGCTCGACTAATTGGGAAAGTTATTTGAAAGTAAACGGTGATTTATATTTAGAAATGAGAAATTGCTAATGGGACAAATAAATATTCTTGATGATTATGAAATTAAAAATTTATAGGTACGTCAATTGTAGAAATGAATTGTTTATCATTTGAATAAAAAAATAAGAACGGGAGACCTTTATTATAAAATAATTATCAATATTTTTTTTAACTTATTATATTTCATTTCTTGTAAAGTTAAAAAAGGTAGGAATATATAATTTGTAACGCTTACTACGTAAGCCATCTATCAAATAGATCTCAGTCTTGGTTATTACACGACGCTCCCGATGACAACCCACAATTTCTCCCCTGCAAATTCAATTACTTAGTTAGCGGCTATGGCTATATAAAGATAAATGTATATAGCCCTTTGCAAATTTAACAGCAGATACCCTTGTTATTTTGCAGGAAAACGTAAAAAGATATTTTCTCATACAAATTGTAGCAAGAAAACCTGTACCTACAAATTACACTGTTCTGAAAGCCAATATTCCTCTATTTCCCAAGGGAAAAGGTTAGGGTCTGTCCCTTACTCTTTATTATAAGTATGCAAAAATCAACTTATTAAGTTACCGGAGCGCGTTATTGATTCCCGAAAACCTCTGGATTAGATTATACAATTTTCAAAGTAAAATTGGAAGAAAAGAAATACTTTAATAACATATAGGAGAACTTACTTATTATTTCACCAGGCTGCATGGTTACCTGTAGTAGTGCGAAGCTGGACGAGTCTAAGATTGGAGTACTCAGTGCACAACTATACGTACGCTAGTCGAGGATTTGATTATGCAGCCGCATATAGCTTTAACGACGACGCTATGTGCGGTCAGCGCACGTACACCACACACTCGGGTAAAAATAGAACATATTATAATATGCTTTTGTTATATTACTAAGATTTTTTCATAAATATTATGTGTAACATAAATTATGTTGGATTAATACCGATGATGCTCATCTTGCGAAGGTAAAACAACCAATTTAAATCCAAATTCAACGCGCGTCGCGAACGTTTGTTACAACGCGTTGGATATTGTTCTCAGTGGCGCGGGGCGTGTCCGAGAAAATTACGTGGCACCGACCCAGTTTCACGTCGCTTGGGTAACGTTGAAATGAAAAACCTTGAACGAGATCGTAATGTTCCAATTACACCGCTGATATTGCGGTTCTGCGCACCTACTATTCTTTTTATCACTCATAAGCGTTTAGCTTTAAGAGCTTTAAGGTATTACAAATGTGAAATTTTAGTTACTAAGTATGACTTATATTTACCAGGGGAGATAACATCAAGGAACGTGTCCGTAACCGGTAGCTTAAAATGAATTTTTCTACCAACAATGCACCTGGGTATTGGACTCAAACGTTGAAAGGCAACTATACATCGATATTACGTCTGAACAGGTGTGTTATTTATATTTTCTTCATAAATGACATATCAGTCTTATAAGTCGTCCCTTTTAATAAATTCTCCTTGGTTGGTAGATTCTGTAAACTTTTTTATGAAACTTGAAATAAATTTAACCTTCAAAGTGATTTTAAAATTGCATTTCATTTATTCTGTAGGATAAGTCTTGCAGCTCTTGGAATATTACACTTCACGAGTGGTCGGGCATGAACGCTCATAGCGACAGCCTGGCGGCGTCCGCTGGCGATTTACTTTACACCGTTTGTGGCAAGACCATAAGAATCACACCTTCATTTTACCTTGGCGACTCAACACTGTTGTATTAGGTAATTAATACTCTGTAATCTTCTTTCAACTTATATTGTTGATTAGTTGCACAGTCGTTGAATTTGACATCATAATATTTCTTTTTATACTTTTCTTTTAATATCTTGTCTTAATAATAGCTACTTTCTTTCTGATTTAATAAAAAAATCTACTCGTAACGTAAAAAAAATAAACAAAATAATGATAGTATGATTTTACGTATATTATATTGTTTATGTCATAGTATAAAAATATTCAATAAGCGTTAATGAGATATTCCAAACACTTTTTTTATTTTTTATCTATAATTTTTTTTTAAACATACTTATGTTTCATTAAATAGTTTGTTAACTAAAGATGATGCCCCAGATTTACCTTGTTAAATAAAAACCAGTATTTTTGTAAAACCTTATAAATAAAATGTGCAAGGTACGGAAATACTGTTTGTATATATATTTAGTAAATTATTTATGAATGGCCCTCAGCCCTAATACATCACTCGACTGGAACAATCCGTAATAGCGCATGCTTTTGTGAAGGTAAGTATTGCAAAGATCTTCATTCTTTTTACATATTAGATGGATGCCTGAGTGAGTACCGTGCTGAGTTTTCCAATGATATTTTCTCTTCTTAATGTCGTATAACGATGTTAGACAAATATATATTTTTGTTAATAGCACTGGAACTTGCAATGACATTAACATTTGAATTTGTGAAA